>CM056170.1:267446-437460 GCA_029691765.1 Entomobrya proxima
TGCTCCGGCTTTGTTTATTAAGTAGCGAAAGCTACTTATTAATTTGGCGCAGCCGTCTGTCCGTCTGTCCGTGCGATATCTCTGTAACGGTTTTACCGATTTCATTGAAACTTAGCAATAATATGTGCCACAATTAGGCAAAGCACCGCGCAAAAATTCATGTCATTCGGTCAAAGGGGTCAAAGGTTATCAGAGGTCAAACGTCACAATACAATACCTTACTACAATAGTATAGAGCTTTTTACACATAGAATTTTTGTCTGGCATGTGAGATTTTGGTTGAATTTTGCTTCTTGAGTCAACTGATTACTATATTTCCGGATTAAACTTTGCAAAAGTATGTGACGCAATAAGGTGGACCTCCTAGCAAAATTTCATGTCATTTGGTCAAAGAAGTCAAAGGTTATCAGAGGTCAAGCATCACAATGATTACCTTACTACAGTAGAATGGTGCATTTTCTACACAGAAATTTTGTTTGGCACATAAGATTTTGGTTCAATTTTGCTTCATTAGTTAATTGGATACTACATTTCAGGATTAAATTTTTTGTCTGACACATGTGATTCTGAATGAATTTTACTTCTTGAGTCAAGAGCATACTACCTTTTTTGGTTATAACTTTTGTTTGGCACATGAGATTTTAGTTGAATTTTGCTTTATTAGGTGATTGGATACTACGTTTAGGGATTAAATTTTTTGTCTGGCAGATAAGATTTTGGTTGAATTTTGTTAATTTTGTCAGGAATTAGTCAAGTGAATAGTACTTGCTTAAATTTTGTTTGCATCAGCAATAAAGTACAACTGCTTTCGCTACTTTGCTACATGTGGGCATGTTGCCGGCTTTATTACACTATATGCTGCTTTGCTAGTGTTTTGGTTCTTGTGGTTTTTACTGCCCATGGATGATAGGCTGGTATGGTTTAACTTATTGTGTAAACGCGTATTATCTAGGATACTGATTTCTTCAGATTGCGTCCAAGCATAAATATATTTTATGAATAGATAGTAGACACTTACCTAATCCAACCTTTAGCAGACATAGTCACTCTAAGAAGCAATCTGATAACGCAATAATGTATTGTAATTGTGCATTGATAAACCGTCTAGGAAATGTTCTATCATGCATGTTTATGTTATAATGCATTCATCAAAAAATGATTGATGATTTTTTCGTAAATGTAAACTGTTTTATTTGAGTAACAAGTTTCAATGGTATATATCATCATTATTTAATTAACGACAAAATAGTATGTGTTTATTACAAATATGAACAAAGTATGACCGTAGTTAATATACAATTCTTAAAGCCTGGCATCACCATCACTAAGCATTTAAACATCAATTTGCTAAACTCCGTAATGCATAGCTTTAAGTTAATACAAAACAGGGCTCTAATATATTTTTTCAAAATATTGTAGTTAATCTTTCAAAAATGCACACTCACTTGCATGTGATCAAACAGCATAATATATAAAACTTACTTTGCTCTAAAATACCGTTTTATTTTGTTCATGTATATAACATAATTTTGATATGATGTTTTATCAAACTTAACGTATTGTGTCAGTATTTTTCATACACATTTAACATTTACATAAATACGACAAAAATCACCTGTTGAACGGGAAAATTATCAGAACCTAGCCATCTTCCTAAGGTCAATCAACTATTCTTGAAACCTACCAAAATATAAATGTGAATGTGAATCAATACATGCTGAACATTTGCATTTCACTGGTGCAACTGCTAGTTGGCTTACAAGTGGTTACTTTGAAGAACTGGAAAGTTGAACAGTACAACGTTATTGAAAACATGATATAAAGTTGTGATTGGAACAATTTGCAACCTCTCCAATACCATAGGTTTGTACACTTTTATCCTTGTAAGTCAACAAGCAGCTTGTTGTGACATGAATACCCGGGGAAATAAACCGAAAACGTCAAACTTTTATGGTAGATTACACCAAATGTTCATAAAATATGCATCTCTGTACATTAAAATACGCAAGTGAAAAAGTTCTTAATACTGATTATCAAGATGTACCCTTGTACAAAATTATACAAATCGGTTGTCAAGAAATTTTCTGTAAAAACGTCTCACACTTCCAATCTCACACATACATAACACCCTCTGTGACCCTACATAATTTATAAATCCTGAAATTCCAAGGCTTATGATATGCGTCTAAGTACCTGATAAATAGTACGATTTCGAAAACATGAAGCGTGCATGTAAGTAAGCTTTTAGTATACAAAGGTTTCAGCGTTTCTTGATATTGGATTTAAAAAACTCCTGTAAACAAACGTGTTTGCTTACATTAGCTAACACGAAATAAAACCCTTAAATGTAAAACGGGAAAATCTAGTGGTGAAAAAATTAAATACGTTGAAGTAGAAACTGTTGAACAATGATTATTATATTTATTACGTAACTGTTTTCTAAAGCTTAATGTTTCTATGTTAAAGTAACAGTGTCAATAATTACTATCAAATTGCCAAATACTGCCATATTCATGTTTAATTGCTTTTTGTGAGGCTATTGCAGGTAAAGTATATACGTACACTTGGGTCTGTACAACAAATCATTCAATTACCCAACACAAGCTGGAAAGCACTTTCTATACAAATGCTGTCTAAGGTCATAATCATTCATAAAGTGAATAGTGATTTCCCATTGTTTCTGCAATCACTAGGCCAAAGTAAGTCTAACAGTGAAAAGGATGAAAAGGATGCGCGTCATTGAAATCTAATAAAGTACATAAAGTTTTGTCTTGCTAACAATCAAAACATGAGTTCAGCCTCGTTTGAAATTTTAAATATGAATTTTGCAAAGTTTATTTATTACTGGCTTTCACGAACACACTACAAAGCTAAGCAACAAAAACATGTTTCTTGATATTCTCGGTTTTGTTCATGTTAACACAGGTGAACGAAGGCTGGTCCACCCAGGTACCCAGGTTGGGTACTAATGATTAATTTATATTAAACAAACAATTAACACTGCAATTTATGCAATCCCTGTGAGCATCTCAACATTAAACGGTTTACTTTTTTACCGGGCTGGGCTTTAAGGTTTTGTATAGTGCAACCGAGTTTGCCGATTCTTTATAAAATCTAAACAGTCCTTAGATGATATTTTGCAGGGCATTCAATAAGCACCATTTTGAAACAACCGAAAAAACAAAGTTTCTTTTTCGCCAATACTCATGATGTTATTACGTTGAGACAGGTTTTGAATTGTCATAACGTTGTTAGACATTTCGTTCTATACAATATTGATCGAACGTCAACTAGAAACTCTAGAACTATTATGGTTGCCTTAATTGTAGGTCTTTTGAGGCTTCTAACTATTGATAAAGGATTATGTGTACATGTCTTATTAATCTTATTGTTATTTATTTTAGAGTTAAAAACTCAATAGAGCAAATAACAAGAAAAAACTGTTTGCTTCCAAAAACGAAATGTTATTTTGTAAAAAAAATATATTGTAATGTAGAACTATCAACATTCATATTGTTCAAACCGTCTTCTACAACACTGAATCAAAACTCATTCAAAATTAGTATATTGCGTATTGCATAGTACATTTCTACAACAACGTGTCTGCATTTGGTGCGGTAATAACATTGCATAATTTAGTATGGTACTTGAGTACACAGCCTAATACCTTTAGCCTGAACCTAACTTTTGGGTTTTTAGTATGAAGTTTAAGTTTCAAAGGAAATAATAAAGTTGCTCAGCAACGTCTACCTTCAAAATATCAACCTAAAAGATTAATAATATCTTGTCTTTGAAGCGATAAAAAGTGTTTTGCCTGCTTTTTGCATAAATGTTAGCCGATTTGAAATATTTTGAACATTTGAACCAACATGAAAATAAAATCAATTTAAGTCGTAAGGTGTTTTTTCAAGAAATTCCATATTAAGATGCTGATTTGAGAGAAACGCATTTTTACGGGTCTGCATGTAACAATTATGTTGTATAAATGAGAAACTTACACGCAAGGAAATAAAAATTTTGGACCATTGAATGCTTTGTTCATATTCTAATGCACCACAAATTTTACAATAATACAATACTTGGCTTGCGCAATGATTTTAATTCGAGAATTACTAAATTGTGTACTACTGGTGGCAATGTGGGTATAAAATTTGCAAAACAAAATTGTTGTGCATATGCATGATTCTGTATGCTCTATGGGCACAGGATTTAGGTTCCAGTACATTTACAACTGAAAGAGATAGGTAACTTTTGATAATAATACTTCTTATCAAATTATACTCTAAGTTTCGTAAAGAAACCCAAGTGAAGAGAATATTATCGCAACAACGGAACCTAACAAAATATTTTGATATAGTTTAGACGAACATAGCAGATTTAAGTACTTTGAAACTTTTATTTAATAACAATAATTAGTAACCGTATATATTGCGAAAACCAAACATAAAATAAACGAATACGTGTTTATATAAAATTAAATGAATGTTGGAGTTTATATTATTAAAATTTGCAAAATAAATTATACATTTAATTTTATTCTGATACCGTTTTACGTGTTTCCAATTTGGTGCAAAATTGCTACCTACCTATCATAATGTCGGTACAGAATGAACATCTGTAATAGGCTAACTCTTTTAACATTCATTGGAATTCATATAAATGGATATCATGATAAACCACAGCTAGGAATGGAGGCTACTAAATTCCCAGAAAATATTTTGGTAGTTAGAAGTCTTGATAACAATTGATTTCGTTGTACAGGGGTTAATTTTCATGATAAGTCGGAAATTCATATGCATATATGACAGTAGCGTTGACTGTTGTCTGTTCTTAGTGAATATATTGGAAATTCTATCAGTTTTGTATAACACTAAATCAAAACGTACTTTAAAAATTTATATGGGATACTGCAGAATACACTGATTTAAACCAGTGCGTTCTCTTTGGGTGCGGTAATAGCATTGGAGAATTCAGAATAATATATGGATGCACAGCCTAATACATTTGGCGATGAACCTAACTCTTATTTTTAAAGACTTACGGAACTTTTCATTCCTAGTTTGCTTGACTGTGTTTGATTAGAATGTTGGTGATGATGCTTATAATGCTTTTTAATTTGTTGATTACGTTTCTTATATACATTTAGTCGAGTAAAAAAAGCTTGCATTGACACCACTACAACGGACGATAAGGCTTACTTTTATCTACTCCACTAAATTCTTAAGATATATTATTAATATGGTAGATTCCAAAATGTGCTATGATGGATGCCTGCCAAAGTGGAATAGACGTTGGAAAAATCTTTCTCTTTTTTGGTATTCACATTCAGACAGAATAACAAAACTTGTACAACAGAACATCTACCTTTTAAATATCAACTTAAACTCTTACTGTTGAAGCATAAAAAATATTGTCTGTGCTCCTTGCCAAAATGTTAGCATAAATATAATATTTTTAACATACATGACACTATCACCATGAAACTCGTAAGAAATCATTTCAATAAATTACACATCATAATGCACTGAAGATACGCGTCTTAACGGTGCTGTAAATAAAATGAGATATTTGTGCTATTATACCTATCTGCTTATACGATCTACTAAGAACTGTGATTATTTTGCCGTTTTTAGCACAATCGAGTTAAGGTAGTAATAAAAGCCGTCAAATCGGAGAGTAGTCTACATCAGTGTTCCGATTGTGTTAATTTTAAGTAGTGTTGCATGAGTAAAAGAATTACATACGCGCAACAAATCATACACCATGGAATAGTAAATATTTACTTCTACTGTAGTGCGACAAATTTAAAAAAAAAGTAATATGATGCTTGGCTTGCGTAATTACTTTTACTCTAGAACTACCGACTTTTGGAATATTAGTTGAATAGTTGGCTAAATACGTAAACAGAATATAAATTTGGGTGCACATGCGTGCTCGTCATCATATGTCACAAGTCATATATGCTAATGCGTTAGGCCATTATAAAACTATACCTCAAAGAAATACAGGCATCAGGCAATACACACATATGAGAAGAAATTTGGCTTATTGTTAGATTGTAAACTTCCAACCACGAATAGTTCATTCACAGCTTATATTTATGAAAAACCAGCAAATACTACCGACCAAACGAAGCTTTATGACACATGATCTGGACATAATATGCTTCTTAATAATCACAGGATTCCTGTTGACAATAGTAACATCATTAAATTGTATGAACACTTTTTCAAACCACATTGTGTGAAACATTTTTGAATGCAAATTCTCTGCTTACCCGTTGTCATAAAGACACTAATTCAACTCGTCTAACCTGTCTGCTTTTGTTAGCAGCCTTTTTGCTGCAATGTTAAATTAGCTTTAGTAGAATGAGAAGCATGTTTTTGTCCAGTTTTAACTAGGTTTTATTATTGTGTTGCTACTAAGGTTTTGCAATTAATAAAAAAACTCTTACGTGTAACAGCTTTATATTGAATATCCACCCTTTTACATTTTGGTATAGATTAAATTTAAGAAAATCATTTTTATTGAACAAATCCAGAATTGCATTCTGCATGCTGTTTTCCTGATAAGGACGCCTGTGTAGGAAAAAATTGCTTTCTTTTCAAAATCAGAATATCAACTTTCTGTGTCCAACTAGTTTTTTTCCTTCACATTGTCCACTTTGGTATCTATCAGTTATTTGTCAAATCAACAAGCATTACCCCAAGTATTCAAACTCTCATATCCGCCATGCTAATGAACAAGCAAAGCAGACATTGTAAAAGTTCAACCCCTCCACTCTCTATTAATACACTGCGCCAAATATTGTCATAAGGAAATTCTTGGCTTAAGTGAAATAAGCGTTTCTCTTTACCAGTTTAATTAAATGTATATCGGAAAACCTGCATAGAATAACGACTTATAGTAACTCATATAATAATCTGGATAAGTTAGTTATGATTTTGGGAAAGTTGAAAATCAAAAAAGTTGATGAATTCTCAGTATCCTGGTATAACCATGAGTTTTTTAACAGTTTTGAAACGGAATATTTAAAAAAAATAAAAAATCTCAATAACCCAGAGAAACCCAAATACGCTTTTTCACCTTGGCCACCAAGTGTTGCAATTACTAAATGATAACCAAGATAACCATCAGCATGACGGTTATCAGCATTCAGATAGTGACTACGAATGATTGGTAATTTGTATTAATTTTGCAAGCAGCAGAACAAAGCGCAAACTAATAATGCAAACAACACGCGTCTGAATACAACTAAACTACATAAGGTAGTGCACACAAAATTGTCTCTCCTGCAAACAAAACATAACTTATATAAAACATAATATTTACGGACTGCATGGTTTCGTGCAAGCCTCAAAACCATGCATTGAAAGTCGTATTTTCTATATTCACAAGTTTGATATGGTAACACAAATGAACGAATCCTAGTCCATTCATGTACTAGATCTTTTGAGTTATTTAAAACATTACTGTAGTAGACTGTGTCATGTCAATAAAATTAACTTTTAACGGTTTAAATTCTAACCATGCTGCAATACATGTTTGTTTTGTTTGCGTGTGGGCTGATTCTATATCAGTCTTAGAATTTCTTTTTTGGCAATACTCATTAAACTTTTGACGTTGAAACACACTTTAAAATGACAACGTTAAACACTTCTTTCTTCATGATATAACATGCAATGTCATCTAAAGCAGTTAAAACTTTAGACTTATAAATATTGATACGTGATTTTGTATACAGGATATATTGATTTGAAACGTTGTTTTTACTTATTATAGGATTAAAAATACAATATTACGATAGAAAAAAGGAAAGCCTACAAAAACTTTTCTTTACCAAACATTAAATCCAATTTAGCAAATCTTGTAGGAAAAGTAGGGCGCAAAGTAGATTTGGAAACATGTGTATTATTCCAACAGTCCTGAATTAAACTGAATAAAAATTACCACAAAATTGATATAATATGTATTGTAAATTACATTGTTTTAAAAAACCATGTCTGCATTGGGTGGAGTAATAGCATTGCAAAATTCAGGATAGTGTACGGATGCACAGCCTAGTACATCTGGCGATGAACCTAACTCTTATTTTGAAAAATACTAAACGTTCGTTTCATAGATTGCTTTTCAGTGTTTGATTAGAATGATGAACATGATGCTAACACGATTATAAATTTGTTAAAACCATTTTATTTCATACCTCTAGTAAAACTACACAAGCTTGCAAGTACCTGTCTGTTCTTAAATAAAAGTATCTCATTATTGTTTTGAAAATTTCCAAAATATATTTTTCTGGAAAAGTAAACGTTGGTTTTTCCTCTGAGGTACAATCATTGTCACAAAATCTTTCTTGTTTTTGGTGTTGACATTGAAAAATAAACAATAAAACTTATACCGTAATCAACCGAACCAATCCTTCTTTAAAATCATCAAACAAAAATCTCTATTATACTTTGTCTCTGCGGCGTAGTAATTGTTATCTCTTCTGTTTGCACAAATACATTTTGGCGTTTGGACAAAATTACATACACGTATTGAAACATAAACTACGGAGCATTTGCAAATGTACAATGCGTTAAACTTACGTTGCTTAAAAAATCTCATATTTTTTCCTAGAGCCATTAACTTTTGCAATTGCGAGCTTATTGGATGAAGGAATCAAATTTTAATGTATGCGTGATTCTGTATCCTATATGTGCACGGGGGTTAGGCTCTACTATAGCAACATCTGTAAGAAATTATACGTATCTTGTTAATATAAACGAGCATACACAAGCTTTTCGTACTGTGCAGCTTTAAACAACAAAGCTAATGGTATACTTATATTTAAAACTAATTGCCACATTAACCAAGCAAGACAGTGGCTATGAAAACTGACGTCGCAATCGTGACCAAGCACTGACACAAGTATGCATACCACTTAAGTAGGTATTTAAAATAAATAAAATATATTTGTCGAAAAATTATAAGTATTTCGCATGTATTGATAACAACCAAATCTATATATACGCAGATGGAAAATAAGACAAAAAACCGACATCCTCTATCATGTGGGTGATAGCTGTGCACACTGTTTTAAACACGTCTCAACATTACGTATGCAATAGAGGCATAAGTGGGTGAGGTCATATTCGGTCATCACCTTTTACGTATGATTTAATGTGATCTATTCTGCGTGATTATTAGCCTTCCTTAAGTGTAAGGTTAATAGGCTATAAACATGTGAACTGTTCTATTTAAGGATACTTTAATTTACTTTTATTTCTTTGATCCTTATATGTATTAATTAATTACTTTAACCATTACATGCCTAAATATATGCCTAATGACTTTTTACTTATATAAACTGAAATAAAGCATTGCCAACTTATGCAGTTGGAAATTGGTTATTCTTCGGAGACGTTGCTGTTTTTGAGTTCTGCTTGATAATGCACCTTTTTCATTCAAACATTAGCAGTAAACAAAAGAACACAGAAGAACAAAAAAACAGGAGTCGTCATTTGAATTACCCTATTTTGGTATCCGACATTTTATTCTCCTGAATTTTTGGTATATTTTGTCGACAACGACAATAGATTCATAGACATGTGCCAAAGAAGTGCTCACAATGTGTGATGATCCACGATTAAGTATACACAATGCTGGTAAATATCCCCTCCATTAGACATTGCTTTAAAATATCGTTTCTGCATTTAGTGTAGTAACATTGTTTCAAATTTCAGGATAATGTATTGTTGCGCGGCCTAATACATCTGGCAATGAAACAAGCTCTTTAATTATTGCTTAGCTTTCTTTTAACGGTTTGCTTAACCGTTTTTAATTCGAACCATGGTAATGCCTAAAATGATTTTTGTAGTTAAAAAAATTAGTAAACTTAAACACGCTTGTGATAACACCGCCAAGACGGGGATAAAAATGTTCACTCGCATTTACTAGCATGTTCTTTAGGCAAATCATGCATTATTCTAATGCATTCCAAAACATTGTTTTTTGCAAATAAAACGATTGTCTTGCTGCTATGCATTGTTTACATTGCCTAGTAAAACTGTAAATAAAAAACACGCATACATCAGGCAATGCGCAAATATTAGTGTATATGTGGCTTGCTGTTATATTGTACATTTCCAACCACAAATACTTCAATCACAACTTATATTTCAGAAAAAACAAATAATACCGACCAAAAGAAATCTCATCAAAAATATACTTAATAATCACCGACTTCAGGAAGATTTTAATGACATTATTATGTTGTATGAATAATTGTTCAAACCACATTGCGTGAAAAATTGGTGGAATGAAAAAATGTCCACTGTCCAAGGGGACATTGTCTACTTTCAATCTTATCACTTTTTATTAATACACTGTGTCCAATACTGTCATAAGCAAATCCTGGCTTGCAGTGAAATAAGCATTTCTTATTACCAGTTTATTTAATTTCTTTGGAAGACTTGCGTAGAAAAATGGCTTGTGAATTAATTTGTGTAATAATCTGGACCGGTTAGCTATGATACCGGAAAAGTCAAAAATTAAAACAAGTTAAAGAATTTTGAGTATCGCAGTGTAACCAAAAGTTTGAAAGTCTTGAAACGGATAATTTCAAAATATCAAACTGCAGTAAAACGCAAACATTTTTGAAATATTTTGGAAATTTAAATTGTGATGCAAAAATGCCGATACAATAGCAGGCATTTTCGTAATCTACAAAAAGGAATGTATAATACTGCAACGCGTAAAACCTTTCACATTATTAGTTTTTCGAGTTTTCAAACCTTTTTTAAAATTCAATATATTCTCGTGAAAAGAACGAACAATATAATTTTTACGTTTCGACAATTATTTTAAACAAAAGGTAATTTTGTAAAAATTCACAAATTTTAATTAGATTGAAAATGTAAAAAATCGCAAATTCGTCAAATGTGACTACGCGGGAAGTTCAAATAAAGTCCTTTAAGGAATTCAATTCGACCATTGCCGTGAATTAAGGGAGACGAATCTAACTCCCGGATAGTAATTGTAGTTTAACCAAAATAAACCCTAACTCATGCTTTGCACTGGTTCAAGCTGGATTCTCAAAGCATTAATATTCTAATAAAGTATGGAGCTTACATTGTACGTACGAACCAGTCAATGGTAAACCATTAAACATGCTCGCTGCTAAAGACAATATTACAATGTAACCGCCTATTCTGAAATCATGTTTAAAAACATTTTCTGCTGGTTTACAGCCTATTTTACAGGTTTAGAGACTATTTTACTGGTTTAGAGCCTGTTTTACTGGTTAAGAGCCTATTTTACTGGTTAAGAGCCTATTTTACTGGTTTTGAGCCTATTTTGCCAGTTTAGAGCCCAGTTTGCTGGTTTGGAGCCTATTTTGCTGGTTTAGAGCCTAACCTGCCCAAAAGTAAAGTCTACGGACGGACGGACAGACAGACGGACACGGCATCTTAAATAGCTCTCCTGCAGAAGCAGCGAGCTAATAACTAGTAATCTTATTTTTTGTGGGTCAGATGAGTGTGCATTTTTCTTGTAATACCAGAAGTAAATACAGAACGAGTTCAACATACACCATTATTTCCTAATACGAAAAACGTATATAAATTCGGGGTGAGCATAATCAGCATACGTTTTTCACTATAAGTGGCTAATATATGGCCGTTGTTTGTATTGCATACTTTACCAGCATTTTTATGCATACATCTTTTTACATTGATATACCTACGTCAGAATCAACAAAATTTACTGTTATGGTGCTAAGTAAGAAGAAACCGACTGACTTTCTATCCGGTTTGATGCAGAGATCCAAAGCGAGTATTCCAAGCATTGAAATTAAATTCCATTTTCTGTAAAAGCAATTACTATAATTAGTTGAATCGTTTAATGTAACCAAGAAAATATTGAATTTAATATAAAGCTAACGTTGGATGTTTTTTTCGAAGTTATTTTTCGACATGAAAAATAAGCCAAAACTGTCATTCCGAGTTTTAATGTATGTCAGTAATCCAGGCTTGTCTAATCACCTCATTTTTGTCAGGTGATTAGTGATTGTGATTAAATGAATACTCTTTTTAAAATGGTGATTGGTGATTAGTGATTAAAATTAATCCCAATCACCGGTGATTAAGTGATTAAATGTAAAACAAAAATGCATATGGGATTAGGATTAGTGATTAAATTTTTTTTCTAGACTATTTTGTTTGGCAAAGCAATGTAGGAACAAACAAATACAATTTAATAACAATATATCACAGCAAGTATTTCAACAATGTCAAAACTAATTAATTTAACAGAATGTCAAAACTAATGATTTTAACAGTATATCACAACAAATTATTGTAACAGTATTTCACAATTGACTTTTTAACAGTATATCACAAGAAATTTTTCTACCAGTACATCACAGATCGAAATTACATATTATAATTAAATTTTAAGAAGGATAATTGTGAAAACATTTCGTCGGTCATCCTTGCTCGGTTAGGCCGCATTATTAATTTTCCTTGGCTGAAAACTCGTTCGGCGGGCGCAGAAGATGGCAGTCCTGTGTTATATTTAAAAAATAGCTCCTGAATCCTTGGATAGATGGTAAGGCTGGAAGTGTCCGATCTTGGATCCTGGAGGTACTTGATGCACTCCAACTCTGCAGAGTCATGTAGCATACTTTGCTCAACAGGTTCGTCAAAGAGGTCATCATCAGGTGGGTTAGTTTGGAATGTGTCATCTGGACATCCTTCTTTGGTAATTAGGGACTTGGCTTCTTGAATCAGCATCCGTTTCAGGTCTTCCTTCTTCTGAGGATCCGTAACAAATCGTAGCTTGACACATGGGAGCAGCATTGCACTGAGAAGTTCATCCTTAGCGTTGTTGAGATCCATTTCCAAGATGCGTCCAAACCGGTTCATGAGGGAAGTCTTTAGAATGTTGCTCAGGAAGGTTGATGCTTTGCTGTCCCCGTTGGATACATCGGTCAGTCTACGGGTTACTCGAAGTAAAACAGGTGCAAGGTATCCAAAAAACATCGATTTATCCCCTTGTAGTTTGTCCAAGGCCCAAGCAACTGGTTCCGTTGCTTTCAAATAGTCCTCTAGAAAAATTATTTCTACGTCCTTCAGCTTTTCCACTCCTGCGGCTGCGAAGGTCTCGTCCAAAAATTGTTTGTTGTTTATGAGTTGCTGCACAGAGTCGTATGTTGAGTTCCAGCGAGTGGGAACAGGAATGACGGTGCCGCTGCGGGTGATGTCTTTGATGGCTTCAGCTACCTGCGGCGATTTTGCCACCTTGTTCCAGTCCAGTTTCCCTATCTTCAGTTGGCACTCGAAGTCCCCGTTCTAAATCAGTGGTGGCTACCAGATTTAGGGTGTGGGATGCACAACGGTATTGTGGTGGCAGGCCATCGTCAAAGCAGTCTGATATATCTTTCTCCTCCAGTTCGTCCTCAAGGTCCTCCTCTGGGTTTTCGTCTTGCTCGATCGTTCCGTATTCTCGAAAAGCTTTGGCAAAATTGGTGGCGTTGTCAGTTACTACGTTTCTCACCTTCCCTTTGATGCCAAAAGTAGTAAACAAATTTCCCAAGTGGTCGGCAATTTTCTCAGCAGTGTGTCTTCCTGGGAAGCGTCTTAACGCAAGGAGGGCGGATTTGCGCAAGAAGGTGGCATCAATCCAGTGAACAGTCACCCCCATGAAGCTTCTTCTGTGGTTGCTCCAAATATCGGCGGTTGCGCATATGTACTTGGTGTTCTGAAGTTCCAAAGAAAGTCGGCCTTCTACTGTAGTATACTCATTGGCAATTCTTTTGACCAATGTCATCCTGGAAGGGACTTCCGCATCCGGATTCAGACCTTTAACGAGGGCGACGAAGTCTTCATTAATCACAGTGGAGATTGGTGACATTGTTCTGACGATGTACTTCATGATGAGGTTTTGTGTCTTTTCCCTGGAAGGTTTTGATACGCTGAGAACTGGAAAATCCAATGTTCGCTGCTTCTTGTGTCCTGTTTCAACGTACAGCTTGTACTTTTTGTGGTCTTCAGGATGCTTGAACTGCAGATGTGTTGTGAAGTTTGAAGCTGGCTTTGTTCGTCCTTTAATAGTGGTCTTGCAAATTTGACAGGTGGCTGTCACGGCTCCCGTGTCGGTTTGCTCCACGATCTCGAAGTATGTCCCGTCCAGTATTAGGGGAACCGTCGGTTGGTTTCGTTTGGTGGCCATAATCGAACCTCTAGAAGGACGCAACAGGGTATCCGAATTCAACAAGTCCAGATAAATAGGCAGGCAGCGGTCCAGCCTAATTAGATAGTAGTGATAACAGGAAATCCGAGATTCAAACAAGCAGCAAATGTGATGAAAGAGCAGGTTCTTCCCCCGGTATTGGGTCCTAGCTCTTGTCTTCCTTCCTTGTGGACCGACAAAACGCATCTGACCAAATCCATGCTAAGGAGTTCCTTTTATACCTCTCCTTCAACCTTCTCCACAGAAGAAAGTACATAAGCGAATTTCTATTGCACTGCATTGCAGCAATGGAAAGCATGAAAAACTTTGCATTGTTCCAAACCGTCGCAGTCACGCATGCTCCAGCGTTGTTCTGCATAAAACAGCTTTACTGCATGAATAGGATTAAGTACCTGAAATTTACTCATCCACCATCTCACCTTTTTCTTAGATTACCAAACACAGCAACAGCGTTCAATTATGTCTACCTTCGGTAAGGTATACGAAGCGCTCGGGAACATTTATATGCTGTGAAGATTTGCTATGCTGCCTACTACTTTTTAGTTCAGATGTGGACTGTGTGGTAGTGGTATAGTAGTGGTAGTATATTTTCAGGTACATCAGTTTAGGTAAGGGGTATAAGAAAACATACGTGGAGGTAGAACCTTAGTGATTAGTTGGTGATTAAGGCTTGTTGGCTTCGGGATTAGTGATTGTGATTAAATGCAAAAATCCTGAAGTGGGATTAGTGATTAAGTGATTAAATTAATCACCAATCCCGGATTAAGGATTGGTGATTTTAATCCGTGATTAGTCAAGCCTGCAGTAATCCGCCTTAAAGCCACAGAAACAAAATAATGTTATGCTTATATTATATATAAATTACTTAGTTTATGTTGCCTTTTTCTGCCATGGTAAGATTTTCGGCTTCCTGGATTTCCGGTCCAAGAAAATATTCAAAACCGCTTCTTCTTCGGAAGCTAGTCAGGTAGTTGCATCATACATTGAATTTTTATAGCATGAAAGACGTTCAGCAGAAAGTTCATTGAAAAATGATACTGAAATCTTCCAATGCCTTGCAGTTCAAAAGAAATGGGCTAAAAGACAAATTCAGAATAAGTTATCTGTAAAATATTCCTGTATCTGTGTTTGTTTTAAATTCCTTCATACCTTGATGTTCAATTCTGCCTCAAATGGGGTAAATAAGGTCTGCTAAACTGCTAAATTTAAACTGCTAAAATCCAGTGCCACGTTTGTTTAAAAAACTATTCAGGAGAAATTTCACAGTTTTGTTTAAAGTTCCTCTTGAATTTCTGAAAATATAATACCTCATTAAGGCTTTGCAGAAGCTGGAAGCAACCTCTCCGGACAACACCCAATAATTATTTGTTTCATTCACGAAAGATTGCTGCGGAGAAGCCTTAAACTAATTAGAACGCTGATAAAAAACAACACAAAAAGATACGAGCATGTTTTATCTGCGTGCCCCACTTATTGTTTATTGATAAAATATGCCAGCAGTTCATATTTCATCTCACCCATGTACAATTCCATTGAGGTGCTCCACTTTTTTGAATACATGTAAACACGTGGTGTCATACAAGTCATAAAATCTTTTTGGTACAAGGCAAATGTGCTGATAAGTAAGAGCAAAAGACCAACAAGCTTTGCTTTTTTACCCCAGCGTGTGTGTTTATTGAGTTGCATGCTTTCAAAGATATCTGCAGATAATATAACATATATTTATATTTTATTTTATGTTTGTTCGGTACTGAAATGTACACAATTTTAATGTATAAACGACTAAATAGGAGAGAAACCCGATGCATAACGTACGTTAATTTAAGGTTTTTGCGAGAAATAATATAAAAATTGTTTGTAAATCAGCAACATGCTCTAATTTCAGAAGAAGGTCATTAGAAAGAGAGCAAAAGTACATAAATGAGCTTTCATGGAAATGCAACGTTTTACAAGAATGACAACACATTATCCTAAACATTGCGACTTGAGAACAGCCGTGAACATGTAAAAGGCGTTGTTATATAAAATATTTCAATTTTTACACACGTCTCACCGTGGGAGTGCCACATCCACAAAAACGTTTGGGGGTTAAGTATATACAGGCTATAGATTTTCACTGCACACATTTCAGTACACAAAATTGAAACAGAATTTATGCTTTTTCGTCTTTTGAATCCGGTTTCCTTACCATCTGTTGAGCTCCACTTCAGTGGGAAGTAAGTATATGCTGATGTTGAACCTAAAACAAATGGATCATTGTTCATTTTAAAAAGGACGTTTAGCAGTACCGTTTTCTTCAGAACGGGCTCACACACTTGAGTATTCTGATGGCTTACAACCAAACTGCTGAAATTTTAGAATGCTTGATGAGAAGGAACTCTGATGCAATTTAAGAAACAGCAACAACCAGTTGATCGTTTTAAAGGCGCTTCAAAAATCTTGTAATTTATTGATTGTTTCGATAAAACTTCTTTACTAAGCATTAGTTTATGTTCTATTTTGAAAAGTTTAAAAAAAGACACCAAGCACTTTTAAAAATATGGCTTTACAAAATTGTTTTTCATTATATACTACCTTATTTGATTAAAAGCTTATATGACAGACTAGCAGTTAATGTCAAGCCATGTCGTCATTAACATTGTGATTACAAAATTATCTTACTAGATATGCACATGTACTTAAAGCTAGTTCACAAAATACAAACCATTGCTTTCATCGTATACCAAATATCAACCTTTTGCACACATTTCAAAATATGAAAAAATAATATTAAAACTGATTTACATTTTTTAATTCGGTTTACAATATTCGTTGCAATTATGTTCTCCAAACAAAAAAGCAACAAATACATAAATTTCTTTAATCGTTATGTTTCTGATTGAGTTCTGTAATCAAGCGCTTTCCGATAACAGTAACTCTTTTTGCATAAAATACTGCTTAGCTATTAAAGCTACAAAAATTCAAACTAAATAACTGCATACATACTATATTTTACACAGACTCTGCCTACTATACTAGTATATGTGCAATGTCCGGTGGTCACTGAAAAACACACATTGAAGATTAAGCTTCTTGCTAAGATAAAGATGGCAAAATTTTTAATGCCAGCTATACATTCAATCAAGCTTGTCAAGAAATAAATTTCCGTTTGAAGCATCAAAAAAACACTGATAAAAGGGTTTTACAAAATAATCTATTTTAAAATGGCAAAATGCTCATTATCAGGAAAATCATACATTTTCATTTTATTTGTGTTTGTAAAAAGAACACTACATTTTGTCAGTTTCACAATTTTCAAACAAATAAAGTTCTATCAAAGAGTAAGTCAACTTTTTATTCACGGCCATTTGATTCTCTAATTAATAATAGTCACTTAACAAAGTACATAGATTAATTAATTAATATACGTTAAACCAAAACTCCCTAGTAGTTAAAAAATGCGATATTGCCAGCATTAAGTTTTGGTAAAGGTTAATGTTTTTATATATTGTTATACTAAATATATCAGTAAATCAAAGATACTTCGTTCAAAAATGCACACTCAGTTACATGTGATCAAACATCAAATCTAAGAAAGCATTAAGTGTTTTCCATACACCTTTGTGGCTTCATAATTTTGACGTTTTTACCGTAAACTTGTTTTGTGTAAGTAATTTTCTTGAGCAGGTGTTTTTACGTAACATGAAAAACACATTTCAGAAATCGTAAATTTATATATTATGTTTTATAAATTCATTTTAAAAGAATTAGAAACCACCCAAAAAATAGCGTTTACGGTACCACTTTAGTAAATAAATCATAATATTAAATCAACTATGATGCTAAATGCAGCGGTCTATCCAGTGTCAGTGTTTGAAAAGCGCCACAATTGTACCAGTACCATACTTTCCACAATCAAAAACCCAAACTCCACTTTTTTACTATTTTTCCGTGTTCTAGAGAGTTACAGAAAACAATTCTCAAGCTTTCAATTTCGCAAAATGTATTCCGTAAAACATAAATCGCTACCAGTTCTCACAAGGCTCCCCCCACTCTCTTTCTACCCAACAACTGGCAGTTGTATATCGTTACCGAGGCCGAAAACAAATTTGTTAATCGTCCAACAGGTTTCAAATTAATTTTTAGCACTGTATTTTGCTACGCTAGAATAACTGCAAATCTTCGCAAGATTTTATTTTGTTGAGATCCACAACATCTACATCTACATGTTTATCCTCATCATTCATCTGAACATCCACATCACCAATGCCACAATCCAAGGTTCAGACGCCTTTTGGCAGATGTTGGAGATTCCCCACAAGCACCCAAGCTTAACTAAGTTTAAATTATCTTATTTTAAAATAAAAAATTTAAAATAGCTCATGACACTCATATTCCATTTATGCTTTATATAAGCAGCAATATTGGAATATTTATATAAAAGCAAGGGTAAATCTAAACGCAGCTATTATTGACTTTCTCATTGTTAGTGGAAAAGAAACCATTCTCTGAATTCCCGGCTTTCGCATTTCCGTATTTTTTTCCAGAAATTTTTCCATCACCTATTTGTTATTTTGATAGTGCTTTCTTGGATTCGAGATGTGCAAGCCGAAGAACTAGCGCAAAATAAGACCATAAGGTATGTAACCAATCTAAAGTGACTTTTCAGTCTTGGGACAATAAAAATGCTAAAGGAAAAAAGAAGTCGAAACGTACAAGCCTCGAGTGTTGCCAAGACGCCAAACATAGCTTGCTAATATTCAGCGCACTTAAGGTAAAATTTTGGAACTTACGGATTTACTATTTATGGATTGTGCAATTCAGTTTTACTAGATAACGCTTAATATTACTAAGCAAACATGACCAAAAGGGTTTTTTATTACCTGTGCCAATAAAAACTTGAATTGTGACCCGGACAATCGGGCAAGCGCAACGATGCAATTCCATGCATATTTTGTGATTGATTTTGGAAGCCTAAGTAGAATTGCAATTATTCATATTGTTGCAGGAATGTAATAAAGTTGTGTGTAAAGTGCAATAGATATGTCATTGGCATTTACGTACGTTAGTAAAACCAACTTTTAACTTTCGTGAATTTCTTATGAAAACTAAAACAAGTTTCTATTATTTTTACAAAATTCACCACTTCTCGTATTTATCGGTGACTAATTTTGCCATTGTGGAAAGTTTCATGAGTAGTATTAATCTACATATGTTTCTCCAGAGCATGCAATGTTACAAATGCACAGAACTTGCGAGCATTCTTGTTAGCAAAAGATGCAATATGCATGTTAACTTACAATAAGTGAAGCCGTGGTTTTGGCGTCATAGTTATAATTTTATATTTACATAAAAATGATGAGTAGTTAGGATAGTTAGGAGTATGAGTGATGAGAATGAGGTACAATAAGCTGACGTAAAGGTAACATACAAGCAGTCACTATTTCAAAGTCAAATATCTTTAATCAATTCACATTGTATACCTTGTTCATTTACAACAATCTGTTCGGACAATCAATAACGTACATTGCTATAGTAATACAAGCCATTCGCATCATTGTCGTATTTGTGCCTTGCAATTTTTTAAAACTCATCATATTTTAAAACCTTTTGATATTTTTATTAATCCAGACAAAACGTGTACATTGCATAATCTTCTGAAGTGGCAAAAGTATTCACCAAAATCCCAAAGGTATACCACAGAGCACCTTGTTCATCAGAGAAGGTGGACGACCAACACTTTCTGAATTTTAAATTAACTTTGACTTGAATTCAAAAGCAAAGCAACTCGAAAAGTGCTAACATGCATATATTCAAAATAACAAACCCTTTCTGCGCTATAAAAAGCCAAATTGTTGGATATTCAAGCCAGTAAGGGGATTATGCCAAGGATATGTTAACGTTATGTTTTAAAAAACCAGTAAGTAGAAAATCTTGTTCGAAAACCAGTGCGTGTAATTGTGTTGTTGCTAATTGCTGGTTTCCTCACAAATCAGAATATACCTTATAAATTTTTAATTGATTTTACTTTTAGAGCATTGTGGCTGCTGGGCATGCAAGACCAGTTTTTTTCAAAGTAAACTTGCGTTGTGCCTTTACAATTTTTCTACTTGGTCAATAATGATAACCCAAACAACTTTTTAGATTCATTTAATACTTATAAAAATTTGTTGACATTTTAGTAGATTTCAAAACACCGTGCAGATTTTCATGTTCACCATCACACTGATGTGAGCTTTTATATTTACACTTTCCAAACCAAATACATAAAAAAATATCTTGTGACAACAATAGTCAATTTGCTTGCCTTATTAATCCGAGCTATTTCCACCGTGTAAACTACTATCTTCTCGTGTATTTTTCTATTTTGGGTTTATCCTTTGGTCAAAGAGTTTGCAGTATACTACACAGGATTGAAAGTTTTTACTTATTAAGTGTGTATACATCAAAACAGTATCCGGATTAATAGTAAATTTTTCATTTTTGGGCTACCGATATGAAACGGGACAAGGCTTTATCATTACAAATTTTTATGCAGTTTATCGGCAGTTGTCTTGCCGCCAATCGTCCTGTGATTATAATTTTTCGTATGTATTTGGATGGTCGAAAATTGCCGACGAATCAGTTAACGAAAGTTACGAAAGTGAGTTTTTGAACAGTTGTTACATTATAACTGGAACAATGAAGTACTAATCAAGTAATTTTATTAGTTGTAACTTGTCCATGATGGGTTAATAGGTAAAGTAGATTTTTTGAGCTGGTGACATTCAACTCGTCTTTAATCGCTGATCTCAATACATGTCCACTCTTTCTACCTGAATGTTTTGTCCTTCACAAATATATAACAAAAGTTTTGTTTGTGCCAGTACATTTACTAGTAACTACAATAATAACTCGAAATAATCTATTCGTCTTGAAAAAAATCTGCAATCGTCTATCGGATTATCGTAGGTATTACCGGTAATCCAAAAATACAAATCCTCCCGTATGTAAAAGTATTTTTTCATGGATAACTGAGTACCAGCGCAACACAACGCATTCAAAACTGAGTCTCAGCGTTATATGCTGAAAGCAAAACAACGTGTTACTTGGCAGGAAGCCTGTCTTTCTGAAAAAGCTTTATCGGAAGTGAGCTACACGTGAAGATTACAACTCCCGAAATTTGCCATCTATAGTTTCCTACTTAGGCAAATAAAATACTTACAATACTGGTAAATATAACGGCAAATTATGTTTCAAATAACCAGTCTATTGTAAATCCTATAAACACAAAATGCTAAAAACAAACGCAGTTTTTTATTACTGGCCCATTCAAGCTGAGTAAAAACAATTTGAGCTATTTTAGAGCTTATTGTAGCTGGTTTAGTGCGAATTTAGAAAAATTAAAGTAGACAGATACACTACATCTTCTTAAGCTCCGCTGCTGAAGCAGCGAGCTAATAATTAAGCATTAAATGATTAATGTCATATTGTTGATAAAAATGTTAAGTTGGGTTTTTGTTCAGCAGGATATTTCATAAATTGCAAACTTTCCAAACAATAAACTCAGGAGTCAAGCAGGCACCGCATGAAATTCGTAATCATAAAAAAGGCGTTGCAATATTGGGCTTAACTGCTTGCTATGGACGACGAAGGATACGCAAAATAATGTTTCAGTGCTCTTCGCAAGCTTGAAGTTTCAAAACCTAATCTAAAATATAATTGGGTTTCACAAATGATGATTCATACGGATACGGGTATTCATTTCTCTCAAATGAAATGGATTACGAAGAGTTTGTCCTAAGCATGCCTGGAATACGTTTGGCTGTTCTAGACGCTGAGAGGCAAGCTGGCATTTCAAAAATTACAAACTCAACTCGACATGCATACTATGCAGCATTAATTTTAAACAACGGATTTCGTCCTGTTAAATACACTCAAATGAGATTACCTTTAAAATAGTGCCTATCATTGCCCAATTTAGGCTAAATAGAATGGGAATATACTTTGATAAGTATTCTCCCGTTGTCGATGATGAAGCAAATTGCATTTTATGTAATCAGAAAGATAGCATTAACCATTTTGTTACTGAATGCGTACTGATTAGGACTTTTAGCAGTATGAGATCTCTCTTAGTCACTGCAAAATCTTGGTTAGAACTCCTTAATGAAGGTGACACAGAACTTATAAGAAAATTTTATCAGTCTACCACCGCAAGTCTTAGGCTACGCTAATTTATTTTGGAGAGTTTCTACTAAACCCAACTAACGCAGAGTGTTAGTATTAAAATTGTGTTCATTTGTTTGAAACTTTTGCATCAAAAACTCATCACAAGGAAAATGTTTATCAAATGTAATATAATTAAACCTAGGCTCTTATAAAACTACAGGAAACTTGACTATATAGTATATAACTTTGTACTTAAAATTATTAGCCAAATTTTACATAAAATATTATTTAATTCATTCGCTGCACTTGTCATTCTCCTTATCGGACTCTGCCAAGCAGCTCCCATTGGACATGCACTGGTTCCAATGGTTAAGCAATGCTTAAAATATGCTGGGCTGGTCGACTTTGTAGGCAACACACGAGCGGCACTAGGGTCTGCAGGTGACTTTGCTAATAGGAATGGCTTTCGCTACTCCCTACTACAATGCCATGTTGCAGTACAACGTACTGCAAGTAATGGCTTTCAATATATGACTACCTCGGTGATTATTCCTGTAAGAGTGTTTACCCAGCATATCATTTTGGGTTTTTTCTTTTTCGTTCGCATTTCCGTTTAAAAATCTAGGCATATGAAATTGCGGAAGTAAATATGATCTTGACATCAAATCGGGAAACCTTGTACAAAATTATGATTGAGTCTGAGAAAATTGAATTACCGATGACAATTCTGTGTATCATAATGTCACTTTATGCTGTAATTGGCATGTTTTCCACGGTTAAGAATATCTAGGCTACTAATATTAACATAAATGTCGTGCGGGGTTAAATGAAATTGACAAAAGTGTTTTATTTCTAAATAGTAAATTTATGTCACTTTTTCAAAATCTAGGATAGAATGTATGCTTACGTAGCCATTTCAATTATCAATATTACTCAGTTATCTAGTCTCAAGTGTAGTTTCATTGAATCTGATTTCAAAACAAGAAACTGTAACTTTATGACTTCGTGCCATAGTTTCATTATCACTAAACTATTTAAGTAATTCAATTATTTGAAAAAGTGCACACATTTTCGACAAAACTGTTTCCTGGTTTTAAGACACTGTGTTGCATATCCAAGTTCTGTTGATAGTTAGATAAATACTCCATAACTGCGGTGCGCATGTTTCATGTTTTACAACAAGTTGACAAAGTAATCATAAAAAAATTATTTAACCTTCCCATATACAAAAATGAGAGTTCCATGCACTACAAGGGGCGCATCTTAAACTACTTAGGTTTATATACAAAAATATACCATCACAAATACGACAGCTCCTTTATGTAAGTGATGCTCACATGCTTACATTCAATTTGGCTATGCAGTATTGATTTTCCGCAAATCTAATTTAATCTAAAAATAATATATCATATTAAATACCGTTAACTGCATGTTAGTAGTATATGCACGGTTTTGTGCAAATTTTGTGCTTTTGGAACACACATTCAAATACATGTAATTTTAGTCATCTGTTGCACACTATGAACTTAATATCGCGAAAATAATTCACCAAACTTGATCAATGTCGATTCCAAAGCTATAAATTTTCATGGCAAAACGTAGCTATTTCAATGGCAAAAAACTTTGCCACAAGGGAACTGTAATAACCCATGGAATTCAGATACCAAAAATCTGTAAACTGTATTGTTCTAATTATCTTATGTTAGAGTTAAAATATTTTGAAAAAGGATGTATTAAAACGGTATAAACAGACGCCAAGTTTATGCTTATATAATGCGCTAAAGGTAAGCAATAGAGAAAACCTGCAAAAAACTTTTGCGAAACATCATGACACTCATGCAACTTTGAAAAGTTTAACGTCTACTAGTTCATCCATTACTAGCTTGAGCAAGGGTTTGAGCTCTTCCTTAACCTTTTCGCATGGCAATTAAATACTAATATTTTGTAGTTACACTGGTGTTAAAGTATCCTGTTGTGAAAGAGTACATGGCAATTAAAATGGGGAAGCCAAGCAGTCAAATTGAGAATTTCTGTGGAACGGTTTTTAGGTGGAATAGGAATTTCAGAAATATGGTTCAGCCTTTGACGTGGGAATTGCTTGTAAAATAAGGGAAACGAACGTAATAATGCGTTTTTCCACGGGAACGTAATGAGCATCTTTTTTCAGAATCGACCCGAATTTTCTTTACCTTCTCAAAAACTCTTTAAACTTTCAGGGCTGATTTGTCTCTACAAAGAAACAGCAAATTTTAGGTATTAGCTCAAACGACCGTCATAATTCGGAAAAATAACAAAAAACGTGATATTTTTAAAGGTTCTCAGCCTAACCGCCATAAATTTTTTGTGTGCAGGGATTAACCAGTGAAACTTTGCATGCTGATACACAACTGAATGGGTTATTTTCATACGGAGAATCAAGTTGTTTGCTTTACTATAAAATATTCTGCAAGGCAGTTTATCTCAAATTTTGGTATTTGTTCAACACATATATGACTCTCCAGTCCATACCAAACAGTATTTTTCAAAAATTAAAAGATGGCCATAAGGGGACTTATATGCGCTACTAAACGTAACAAACTGCATGAAAAGATCTTGAGCTCACGGCGGACATGGAAATTTAAGATAATTCTGATAAACCTTTAGTTCAGATAATGGACTTCAATGGTCGAAGTTGCTAAAATTCAAGAAGTTTTGAGGGTAGCATTTTTGATAATTAAACGCAATTGAAATAAATCCAGCCAAAAATGAAAGCAAAAAATATTGACTACATGTAAAAAAGGCATGGAAATAGCATGTAATCGTAGGAAGGTTAATAGGCAAAAGGCGTGTGTCGGTTTTACTAATACTATTTTATAATTTTTAGTGCGTCTAGTGGGTTTTCAGATTGGTATTCAGAATTAAATTTTTTTATCTGTATATTTAGAAATAATAAGTCAGTTAAAGAATAAATGGAAATTAACAACGAAAACACCTGAAAGGAGTCTGATTCAGATTTTTGGTATCTTATGACAGTGAAAGTGATAACTTTAACACAAAGTATAAAACGCAACACAAATTGTAAACCAAAGAATACAACTTGAGCAAAAGGGTTGTAGAAATTTATTTAACGATTTAACATGCATGAACAAAACGACAAAATGATTATCGAACAAAGGCATAAGTTACACAGTTCAACAAGCTGTCAATAAGAATTTTAAACTTTTTGAGGTCGACAGTATGTTGATTGAATTGACACCTTTTTTCAGATCACTTTTATAGATAAAAGTATGACAGTGATTTGTCGGATAAAACCTGATCAATATATCGAGAAATGTGTCGATTCACAGAGGTAAATAGTATTAAAATTAAGCTGGCGTTGTACTGAATATAAAAACTATGCATTTTGTAATTTTTTTATTTACAAATAATAGACTAGTTGAATATTTTTCATTTGTGAGTTTTTAACGGCAAAACGTATAACAATTTGAATAAATAAATAAGCCTGCGTTTTTAAAATAAGAAACATACAACCAGCAATGTGCTATTTTGTGAAACTATGTCAGTTTGTAAGCAATGAGATCGAACATATTATGTTCATTATAACGTTTCTTTAGTGACAATATAATTCATTAGTCCAGTAACTTAAAGTAAGTTTTATAGTTCCTTTACAACAGAAGTCTTAGTATTGTCACAAGTAACAAATTTGACAAAATACTAATACAATACTAATAGAATGAGAATGAATACGGTTTGCATAATTCTTGATTGTTCTTACAAAATCGTGATTTACTAAACTAGGTTGAAGAATATTGACCATTTTTTTGGTCTATTTAATGTTTGCAAAAATGTAAATTGAAAATGTTAGTTAGCATTGTTGCATAGTAATGCGCACCTGGGCATTTTCTATCGTCTAGTTGGAATCAATTTGTTAGGAATCAAGTGATAAATTGTTTAGCTAAACTGTGGAATTTATCCATTAGTTGGCAAAATCTGCGTAAAATTTTACGACTCCGGATTAATCGTGTCAACATTCGCATATTGCCCGTTTGTGGAATTACTTCTATTTGCACTTGTAAAGTTGATATGACATAAAATAACTTTAAATTGATGTTAATTGTTGTCGACTAAAAATGGCTTTCTTATATTTGCAACCTAAAGACTAGGTGGTTCTGCAATCTATGACAAGATTTAATATTGATACTTGAACTAGTGATGGCAAGCAATCTTAAGGTTACATATTAAAAAGAATGCTGAAAAATATAAGTCTGCGAAAAAATATAAACTACAAATTGCTCCAAGGTTGACAATATGTTAAATGCATGGGTTTAACATATTATGTTGCATCATAAAAAGTATATTACTTTAATTAAAGATTTTATTGAAACTATTGGATTGAGGAAAAGTCTTAGGTAGACGTATATCTTTTTTTAATTATTTAATTTTATATTTTTGAATATTTAGTGGAAACAAACCCCTACAGTATGGTACCGCCAAGCAATCGTACGAGGGAAAATTGCATCCGTGACGCCCTCAAAATACAACCGTCACAAATACAAGTTTGCACAGCTTTAGTCCACAATTTCACAACAAACCAATTTTTGTAGACAAAATCAACGAATGCCAGTTTGGCACTTCTGGCCTCATACCGGCATTCCACTTCACAAAAATTACTTTACATATTCTAAAACATAGCTAACCAGTAAATTTCCTGAAGAATTTCCATTTCAAAACATGAGTAGACAACATGTATATTTAGAGCTCCATTATTATGTTATCCTAATGTTGAAGCTTACCAAATCACAAGCAACCACTTTCCAAGTTAGGTCGTGAAATTTATGTAAATAAATTTTCAACATTACTTTACTGCAAATTACATTCTTACAAAAAGTAAACATGCTTTTAAAACCAAGTTTAAATCCCGTTTGGATCTGAAATTGAGTTATTTTCTTTTTATAGATTTTATCTCATTTAATCCTATAGATACAAAAGGCTTATGAAGCGCATATGTAACTCTGGTTCTTATTGCTAAGAATATGGTGCATGTAAAATTTATGTAATAATTATAAAACTGATATTTCAATGTAAAATCGAATGTATGTCTTTTCATTCTTGCTAATTTTACTTGCATTGCATCGGTAACTGAAATCTAATCAGTCATCCAGTAAGCAAATTACTTGAATACTGGTGAGGACTTGCATATATCGTTACAACTGGTGAAACACTATTGGTGTTTACACTTTTTTCTTGCCATTTCTAGACCGTCGTGTTTATGCTTGCTTTTACTTACAATGACTTTGTGCAAGGCTTACCATTTCTTATGGAAAACGATATTTTGGTAAATTTGTAAGTCCGGTGAATTAGCTTCATCGTCATTTATTTTATCGACCATTTTAATGAAAAAATGTATTTAATATACAGGCGCCAAAGTCGTTAAGATTTTAAGATATTTTAGTATTTATGTAGGTAAAACCAAACTTGAATAAACAGTAGCTAAAACAGGTTTAGAAATACTTGTGCAGCAGTCAAAAACACATTTTTGCAACAACGTTTAGCACATAGCACGATATAAAGAAAAACGTAGAAACAAAGAAACCAAAAACCTGAAAATGTACATGCTTATATGTTCGTTACATGCCTGTCAGTTAAGCTTTGCTGTGGTATTGTAAAAGTTTATAAAATTGACGCACATACATTGGAAACCCACGTGGACGCGTTGCCAATAATGCTTTAAAAGCTAAACATTTGCACATAATTTATTATTTCTCTTCATTGTGTTAGTTTGAGTGCCTGATTTTTAATAACATGATACATGAAACAGGACAAACTTGTGAGACCGATGGTGCCTTTAAAGTCACCTAAAACATCAGCTGTTTTTTTACATGACTACATTCAAAAAGTTTATTTGGAAACGGAATTTGATTCCCATTACGGAGCCAGAATTATAAAACTTTCAGTGGCAGGTTGTAAAAATTTGTTAACAGAGCTCTTTACTGATACCAACCGTCGTTGTCAATACGAACGAGACCTCAGCTCTTCTAAATAGCGCAAGAAAGACCACATAGCAATTCAAACAAAGAAAGAGACGCTTGTATATAGGATATGAATACACCACACCTCTGATGTAAACACCATTTCAGTTTTTTGGTCCCACAAAAAATGGATTCTAATAATTTGAAGACGCGGCTATACATGAAATTAATATTTTTGGAGATTGTTTTACAAACAAAAACGAAACTCAAAAGTTCACTTCAGCATAAAAGAGCAAAAACCCAGAGGTTCAAAGAAAAAAAAACTTTTTTTAAAAATTAAAATATGTATGTAAACACGAATTAAGCAATAACCTAAAACCTTTGTGTCTACTATACGAACAAATTTACACCTTTAACGCGCATGTATTTAGCACATGGAATACATACGCATGGGAAATAACTGTGCATATCTGAGTACAATGAACACCACTTTAGGTTTTAAGCTTATAGAGCAACAATGTGAAGGCAATACGAATCTTGCAAACAATGTAAAAGTTGTAATATGCTAATTAGACTAAGGTACTCTTGGTGAGGGTGGCATTAGTAATGATCACCTACCCGCTATTAAAGTGAATGAAGTACAGTTTAAAGAAACCTTTGTGTTACTGATAAAATTCATATTCGAGGTGAATTGCACGGATTAGCAAAATATTGACCTTTGTGCTATGTAAAAGTGGAAGCGTTCTAACTCATAATTCAAGCGTTTACATATTTTGCAATACTATTCTTCCTTGCACCTAGCAAACTTATTAAATAAAAAAATCTTTGCTACTACTCACACCACTAACAAATCTTTTGGTATTTCATTGTACGATACAAACTTACTTTTGTGCAGCAGCTTCTAGGTAAACAAGATTGGTGACAGCATGGATCAACGTAAACCCAATATTTTAAATCACTTTGGTATGTCATTAGAAATCCCAAATGCTAAACAACACAACCAATCATGGCTTAGACAGAAAGACTCCACACAGTTCAGACTTGAAATCCTGCCTGGCTGCAGAAAATGAACGGAAGGAGCAGAAAACCGATGATCGTTTTAATTAGTATGTATTGAAGAATTTTTCCCAGGATCAAGCTCTGCTATGGCCAAAGTATCAAGGTATGATCATATATAAACTTTAGAAGTTTTTATAGTACTTATAATCGAATTACATTTTTTAAATTAAATTTGGTTATTATTCTTTGCTCAATTAAACATACTTCAAGCAAAATAGGAGCTTTGTAGAAGCACAAATGAGACACGTACGGGTTGCTCGCGCACGACGGCAGGAAACTAAGATTAACCCGAAACAAATACCGACAAACAATTTCCCTGTGGACATGAGGCTATTTTTAGAAAGAATTATATTAAGAAGTACGAAAAAGTCAATTTTAGCAAAAAAATCTAAGTGTGATTAAAAAAGTCCTTTGTCAAAATAAAAATGAGCAAAAAACTTTATCAAAACTATGAACTCCGAATACTTCAATGTTGATACTGGTCGTGTTATAGGTCCACAAAATATTTAGCCGCATTCACAAATACATTTTTGCACAGCTTTAGTCCTAAATTTAGAATAAATAAAAGGCAAAATTGTAAAAGCAAGAGAGCACATTTTCTCAAACAGGTCGATTTTGTGCGATACCCCGGTTAAAATACATCGCAAATTTATTTTTGTGAACGTTGCATAAATTGTATTTCTACCAAAATTACACGTACTTCTATTACGTGTATGTCAGGCAAAATATGGTTCCATATAAAACAAGCGACACGAAAATACTTTCAGGACATAACGACTTGTCAAGATTGTCAACGGACTATGTGGTCAACAGTAAATCTGGCCAAGCTGCCATTACCTTTTTATCTACATCCCAAAGCAGTTTTAACCAATTTTGGCGTTTAAAATAAACAAAATCCAAAATTTTCCTGCATTTTTGCGTTACAAAATTTTTTCCCCTTTTAAGACGTTTTTAAATATTGCTCAGTCAGTAATTTTTTAAAAATAATTTCTAGTAATAACACGAGAGGATAAGATGTGAATTTAGATTTTGCATAATCTTGATATCCATATGTTTATGCATACCAAGTCACAAGCATTCCGTTTCCAATTTTTCTCGTGACATTCACCATTAATTTCATGTTTAATGCAGTGCCGTACTAGAAACTGCTTTTGCTTTTATGCAGAAATTGATTAACGTAAACGTATGAAGTTGAATATGTTACGCGCTTTATATTACATTCTATTTAATGTCGTTTTACTTTGACTAACAATAAACCTTAGCATGGTGTTTTAGTAAATGACTTAAAAAAGACAAGTGCTCAACTGCAATGTTTCTGAGCGTTACGGATTTAAGAAGTTCATATGGTTACTTTACATTTGATTATACAGTAGTAATTTCACAAGATCTTCGATTTCGTTTAAAAAATCGTAATTTTTACCGCTCACTACATTTTAGCAGTGCATACGGATGTAATCATGCATTTATTTGCGCATACAATTTTGCGGCAACTAATTGTTTAACTTGTAAAAATACTATGGCACCAAAAACCATATTCTAGACCAAGTTTTTGCACACTTAACGAGGCTGGTCATCGGTGCCGTTACCCCAGCACCATGAAAACATTTCCCCAGCACCACGAAAATTCGTGTCCCAAGCACCACGGAAACATTTCCCCAGCACCACGGTTCTAGCACCACGAAAATCATTTCTCCAGCACCATGGTTGTAAACCAAAACTTGAAATTTCTTCATTTTTCACTTGGGTTCAATTTTTGAAGATTTATGAATATTATGCGATTTTTACTAGGGTTTGGGTTTCTGCACACTTTTTGTAATTTTTGCTAGAGTCTTTGAAGATTTTGGGGATTTTCACTAAGGTTGAATTTTTAAACAATCTTGACGATTTTTACGTGGGTTAAATTTGTGAGGATTCTTGACGATGATACGATTTATACTTGAGTTTGAATTTGCAAAGAATTTGCGCGATTTTGACTTGGGTTTAGATTTTCGAGAATTTTGAACTTTAAGTTGGGTTTAAATTGTTATTTTTATTTATTTTTTTAAACTTTTATTTATATATTTATGACGTAGAGTTTTAGAAATTACTACGTTTTAATATTTATCCTCTTAATACTTTACAACTTAAATTCTCCTATGTATCTTTTACAAAGTATATGCAGACTCCGCGATAGCTAAATAGGTATATGGCAAAGTATTTTATTGATTTTGTGTAATGTATAAATAGTGCGATAAATTCAACAATAAACCTTAAAAGGTTTAACATCCTTAGTCCCAGTTATTCGATTCTCCGATATTTCCTACTTATATACCTCTTGTGCAAATGCTTACTCTTTTGCAAAATCCCGTGAAAAACGTCCGTCACTCCTAAAATGCTTTATACTGCAGTGATTTGCAATAACATTGCAAATCGTAATTTTAATCTTTTTCAAACAATTACAAATACATTTTTGTGAGTGTTAGTTTAGCTACCTAGAAAATGCAAATTTGCTTTACGTGCACGATTTGCAAATGTGGCGCCATATAAAATTAGTGAAACCAAAATACATTCATGATAAAACAATTTGTCCCGTTTTAGTCAATAACCAGGAGTAACGTATTATATGCCCCATATATATTTGATTATTAGGAAGTGCAATATTTATGTTGCGTATTGAAGTAACGTAGATTAGAGATGTCAACTTGACCAGATAACTGTTTGAGATCGCTTATAACGACAATATTAATCATTGAAATTTAAATAAAAAAAAATGATTTATACCTACTTTGATGGATCGGAATGAAACAGAGATGGAAACATCTACAAGTGGAGCATCTACAGCTTACAATCTTTTTAGAACAGGCAAGAAGACAAGAATTGCATTGCCATAATTATTTAACCCTACATAACATACCAATAGACATGGCTTTAAAAACTGATGCTTTGGTAATACGGAAAAAATCCTTTTTATATTTTGCACTTGTTTCTCAAAATTTGTGTTTGAATGCAAATGTGCAAGTTCTCTAGCTCGTTAAAGCTGAAAGATACGATTTCTCCAATATACAATCAAGAACTCATAAACTAGGAAATGTGGGCCTACCTAATACTGCAAGTAGTGGTACTTGCTAAATTTCTTTAAACAGAAAACCGACAAACTGTTGACAAATATATAGCACTCTACTGTGCCTTAGATACTATTTTCACTTGTGATCTTACTGATTTCACAGATATTTGACACTTTTATTAACCTCTGTCCAATCCTTCTCATATAAGAAAATTGTGTAATAGCCCACAACCGCTACTAAATTTTGTTTTTCCATTACGACATTCCACTTTTTCTGCTTTCACAATATGCCCTCTAACAACTCATAACTCTACGTACTAACCACAAGTCTAACCATTCTGCTTCAAATTTTATTTTGTTTTCAAAGCTTTTACAATGTCCGACCATCCCGCGTCAGGCACATTAGAACTCGAGATGTTTGGTTTTATGTATTATTGGTTAGAAGAATCCAGGACTCTCCTCGCCGGACTTTACACTTTCCAGCTCTCACTTCCACTCGTCGGCAGAAAGTTCCTGAGAGCCTTTCAGAGCTAAAGGAACTTAATAAATTGACTGGCAAAATTACTCTACCAACGCATTTTTTCAATGCCCAATAAGTGTAACTCCATCATATTGCACCTGCAACACCTGCAACTGCGACTGGGCCTTCTGCACCGGTGAACCATGAGTAAGAAAACAGAGCTATGCTCTATAATTATAGTTGTTGTTAGCTTAGTCTCCCGATCAGAACTGACGTTCTGCTCCTTATTTATTGTCATTTCACACATCATCCCATTCATACATAATTACATAATATACATGTTTGTTGGCTAGCATAATATGCATGCGCCTGACTCTCCCCTACTCAAGACAGAGATGGTCTCCATCTCGCTCTGGACTATATTTTACATGTTATTACGATAACTGTTAACATTATGCTACTTAAAACTGGACAAAGAGACATATATGTATATTCTTAAGACAATGATACGAGATTACATTACCATAATGTATTATGTGCTTTACTGGAGCAACTTGCTCTTAATCTTGAACTTGGCGATGCATTTCATGCTTCTGGTTGTACGCATAATATTCAAATGTGTGTTGCAACCAATGTTTGTATAGACTTTAGTGGATAATCTGTTGTGTGTGGTGGGTCATTGCTTTCCACTGCATTTTCTATTGGCATATTAATGCCTTATTTTACATAATGGCACTGGCTGTTCTTACTAGTGCTCTCACATTCCTCAAAAACAAATGAAAAAAAAGAAAGACCGATGGGAGTGTAGAAAAACAAGAGCAAAATCTGTCATTTTTTATTTTTTATTTATTTTATATTTTTTTAAAGTATTATAGAGATTAGAGATGGCTAAATTATAAGAATAAAAGATAACCATTCAGTGCTAATGAAGGACAAATCAGCATTTTGGAGGAATAATTGCCCAGTAGGGAGGTAAGTATAATACGGTATTTCAATAGTAATCTCCCGTGATTTGATACATTTTATATAAAGGCAAACTATACTTTATGGGTATTTCAGGAGGACAATGACCAATTGCATAAGGAGAAAAAAAACGATTGTGGACCGACTGGGCGGAATAGTAATTTGGTGGCTTGTACGTGATTAGTAAACGGTTTAAAAGTGTTTCCAAAACTTAATAACTGTTTTAAAAACCTCCCTATTTTTGTTTTTGTAACTTTATCGGGGGCATGGTAATTCGTGGACATGGCTACGCGTGGACAATCCCTCGAACCTAGATAAGCAAAAATGCTTATCAAGAAGTTATGATGCAAACACTACCCTCCATTTTTCCTTTGATGTGAGTTTTCTCGAAAACTACTTGGAATTTTTTGATGAAATAAAAAATCTGACATTCTGAAATGCGCTAGATTATTGCTTCAACAGAAAATTTCAAGAAAAAATCTTAGTTTTTGAGATATCTGATAAAAAGTGTTTTTAACACTAGTGAAATGCTGTGTACATGTTATTGGAACATAGTATCTTCGTTAGCTAAGCCAAACCGAAATTAAAATTTTATTTTTTGATGCGTTTGTCGAAATTTACTAATGAATGCCTGCAGTCCGCTACCTCACCTAGCATTGAAAACAGTCGCCTTACAAAAAACATATTTGTATGCATCATGATTATTCCATTATTACACTGTATATATTATAATTCATAGTGCGTTAATAGAGAAGAGAATTTTTACGCAGCTGAGCAAATTATGGAATTAGTTTGCAATCTAAAATGTGCAATTATGATAGCAAAACCTCATATTGAATATGGACCGTTTACTTTTGTCAAAAATAGGCTGGTGTGTAATTCGTAACTTACGAATAACTTTGTTGAATATCACGAGTGAGAACTAATTTTATAAACATTTTTAATGTCAACCTAATATACGTAGCCGAGCAGGGGTCAGCGCGCGATCCCGTTTTCCGTAATGTGTTATTATATTGGTATATCTTTATGCGAAACTTTCTGAAAATGTTTAAGGCATGCGTTAAACTAAACGGTATATTTAATCCAGATCGGTTTGTAAATCCGTTTGTCAAACAAGCCCATGAGCAAAGTGGAATGTCATATATCCGTTGGGCAACATAACTTGCGGGCTAACTATATAGGTAAAAAATGGGGTCGCGTGGTAAAGGCAATAATATGGGATCACAGGCTAAATGTATTGCGCGAAGAAGTTCAGAGGGCAAAATACACATAGTGGCTATACCCAGGCACGGTCACAGTTATGGTAGGGGGTTACTCTACTCTGTTAACCCTGTGGATTACCTATCGGACTTAAAATCAATACGGTAACTCGTTTTGACCTATTGAGTTACCTGTACCAAATTCAGAATGATTCTGATTCGAATCGTGTTCACAGACGGACAGACAAATGTGACAAAATTAATATTAGCTTCTTTATGCTTAGCTACTTATCAATTTTTGAAGCAGTTAGTGGAAAAAGCTACAAATAAAACCAGTAGAAAAAGATCTCAGCTATGTAACTTTATCGTAATGGCCGATGAAAAGTCTTAAATTAAAGGGCTTTCCTGATAAAGCGTGGCCCTATACCAAAAATTAAGCTAAACACGAAAGATTCATCCAGAATTCAGGAGGAACTGGCATATCCAAGCCATTTCTAGGCTATTTTTTAAAATCATGCTTCTCGAACATTTCGGTACTCAAATTAACCATCAGATCGAAATCTTAAAAACCATTAATGCCATCTTACATTTTCATATTATTTTAAAGCCATCAAATCAAAAAGTAATACAAATTAGAATTACTTTTTGATTTGGTGATATTTAAAAAGACATTTAAAAGATTGCAAATTTTGTCTTTAAAATTAGATTTGATGTTTATTTTGAATGTAAAAATATTGCTTGATTTGGCGTTAATTCTGGATGAACCTTAAGTGTAAGTTGCTTTTAAGTTAAGTAAAATTTTTGTTATAGGGCCACGCTTTATCAGGAAAGCCCTTTATTTTAAGACTTTTCATCGGCCATTACGATAGAGTTACATAGCTGAGATCGTTTTCCACTGGTTTTATTAAAAAATGGCTTTACAGCTCAAAGTACAGTTATTCAATCTAAACCACACAGTGCGGCGTTTCAAAGAGGACAGAAGTATTATACATAACTCTAAGACAAATGTTTTGTGTGTAGGAATTAAAAACTTTAGCTCCAGCATGAACAATTGTGTGTATAATACAACTAAACTTTGTGTAAAACTTGGCATGCATGTGTCGTTTCAACAATACTAATTGGGTCGAATATGTTTTTGTTTTGTGTAAACTTATAATAATTGTGTTGTTATTTGTATTACTAATGTATACCAATTGTAAAAAATTGAATAGTAATGAATTGTAATTGTTTCTTCCGTAGGCTGGCGGCAGTTAAGAGATGTACATCTAGTTCCGGATGTAAACTTGAAGACATCACTGGCGCGTGGATTGGTCAGCTACTCAGTGGTGGGGTAGGTGGTTGTTGTGGAGTTCAATTTCTTTTTCCAATCCCATGATATATTAACTCGTAGTAATAATGATTATAATTTATTGTAGGAGACACACGTTGCCTCAAAATGTTCTCCCGCATCTTTCCCGCGAAGGATGTGATGGAAACTTGACGTGGGTGAATGGATTATTGCCGAATAAAGATGTTGAATAAAGACCAAATTGTAACTGATAACTCAATTTTTATTTGGCAGGGCCCTGAGATATCGTTGGGGTTGTTTGGTGTGTTACCGTGAGGCGTACGCAAATGGACATGGAATTTTGACTGGTTGGTTATGTACCGGTGCGCATTCTTTTTCCGTTCTAATGCTATGAATGCGCAGTGACGTTGGAACCGATAAGGGGATTTTGTCCGACGGGCTGTAAACAAAAATTGTATCCTGGAATGTTTCGGTTCGCTCCGTTTGAGGCGGGGTTGATGGATATGCTGAAGAACTACGAGCAGAAAAACAGTGATCGTCTCATGGCAGAGGCAGAACAAGAGAGGGAAATGATTCTTAGGCATGCGGAACGGATCGAAGAAAACGAATGGGGACTTGCTGACGATTTAAGGGATGTGCAAGCGTTCCGGAGGAATGAGCTTCGAACTGCCTTAGAGGTCAGTGATGGTAAAGAAATTGAGGTTGTCGATTTAGAAAAGGAGCTACGGCTTGATGATGTGGTTGCTGTTGTGGAAGAAAATGAAGCTCTCACGCAAGTCATGCGTGATGTTCAGCCGGAAAGAGTCGGCACTGTGGAGAGAGATCCAGTGGCTCAACAAGATTGGGAACTCCAAAAAGAAATGCAGATTAGGGAAATAAATGATGCAATGGAGGATGATTTGGAAATTGAGGTTGCGGAAGAATATGACATTCCCAGTCCGAGCTACTCGGTAGGGTCAGTCATGGACGATGATGTGTCTTCGGAGGAGATTAACGATTCCAATCTGGAGAATCAATCCGTTAGCGAGGAATCTGAAATATCACTGATTCCTCATGTCTCAGAAGAGCAATCCACAACTACACTCGTTTGTTGGCTAGCATAATATGCATGCGCCTGACTCATGGTTCTACGACCACTCCTCTTACTTCTACTCTATATTCTGTACGGGAATGCCTTCCACGTCAGAGCAAGTCCAATGAAGCATTTTCCTGCAGGGCAAACAGCCCGTGTGTGTTGGATTTGCAAAGACCCCAACACCTCAACCAATATCCGGAGTTTGAGTACTTAAACAATTTTCCAAAAACTTTTTCTTTCTTCCTAGAGAATCCAGGTGTTTTAGATTTCTGTGTTCTAGTATTGACATGCAAAATGTTCTGTAGCGCAAAGTGAAAAAAATCCAATTTTAACTGTCCATTACCATGTAAATGAATAATTGTGTGTTTAGTTGGCTTCAACCTACTTTGCCGATGCCAACTGGTTAACTAAATTCTTGTCTACACTATAGATTAAATCGGCTGAATACGTACAATGTGAACTATTACGATTCGCATGTACAAAAATGTTTCATGAAGTTCAGAGATTAAAATTTAGATATGGTCGAACCTAATCCCGATGTGTTCATATGTTTTGTTATATTACTGAATTGAACTGGGTATACCTAGTGGAAGTTTTCTGTAAACTTTAGTCCCACTTTAGTGCCACTCCCTCAACGCCAAGCCGCAACTACATTTTCACTTCCCCCAAAAGCAGTCCCCATTTCAACTTTTGACTTCCGACTACACCAGCCTTCAGACAGTTTAAACATCCAATACTTAGGAACGTCCGTTCACAAAAACAAGCGACCAGAACCTTAAATTTTCTCGCATTTGATTCCCCTACCATCTCTGCCTCCCAATCAGGAATACTAAACTCAAATCAACCAAGGCCGCACCAGGAAGAGGAATTTGCTGCAGGCTGCTCCACACCAGACTGTGTTGAACACTAAGGATCGTAAGTATACGAATTACTTGTATCACGAAAATAAGTTGAAAAATATTATGCTATTTTAGTATAGTAAGTAAGTAAAAGTAAGTTTAGTATAGTATACAAGGTCAAGAACCTTTAGATTCAATACATATTATATACGAGTATGTGTAAATATTACGATTTGTAAATAATATTGTATTTCGTAATATCCAAAGTTTTCTCAACCATCACAAATACATTTTTATGAATGTTGCTTTAATTTCTTTTTTTACTAGGAAGAATGTATTTCTGTTACGTGCATGTCAGGCATATGAGTTTTGTATAAAATAAAAGCAAAATGTTTGCAAGATATATGTTTTAGGTTTGTAAAACACTAGCAAAAGTAAATAAGTACCACATTTCTTGGTACCGTTGAATGACAAATAAATAATTATAATGCAAAATTTCCTATGTTACCAGCAGTACTAATCCAGGGATGATTTTTTGGATATACATGCATTTTCCTAAATAGCATTACCAATCCATAATTCTGATTAGCTTTTTTGCTGAAAAGGGATTTATCAAAGCGGACTTTCTACACCTTCTTGAATTCCTGATGATGGTTGTGGTATACAACCGAAAGCTTGAATAAACTGTGTTTAGTTTAAATTATGGCATCCATGATCTCCGTTTCATCTTTACCTTAAAAGTAAATAATATTTGGCTTTACGCTATGTTTTCTAATACTCCTTTGGTAAATGCAATATGTTTTTATAGTCAACCAGCGTGTGGCAATGCTAAAAACTTCAATGGTTAAAAAAACATAAATGGAAATAGCTGAATACTTTGTGTAGGAAATAGAAAGTTAAAGTAAAATTTACAATGTGGGTAAAAATCGTGCGTGTAATTTTTTACCCACGAGTGTTTACTGCTTCTACAGCATGTTGCAGCGGCATAAGGAAATAAAATGAACTTTTATCGTATTGTTAGCATTGAAAATTCAAATAAAGCAGGAACGTCGGCAAAGACTTATTTAGACACGAACATGACTACGGTTAAAGACGTGCTACTTTTGTTTAAGGCAATTTGGCAGTTAATCGTAAGTTAGCATTAATGCGTTGTAGACTTTCATAATGCACATAATAACAATGTTTAACCTTACGTTGTAGGATATCATCAAGGATAGGATAGCAAATTTGCTTTCGTTGACATCAGTTTTTACTGTCTGATGAGACGAGAGCAACTTACCTGCTTGGAAATAATATTTAAATTCAATAAAACGTACAAAAAGCGTACTTGTTTGACCATTACAATTTTGTAATTGCATTCTCGTGTTTAATATACATATTAATATTTTGAGCGTAACGAGTAATTGACAAGTAGTACAAATCAGTTTTCCTTCTCATTTTGTACAAAAGAGTTATAAGAATTTGTTCCACTGCTTGATGACATGATGTAAAAAGACATGCCCAAAACTTATGTATGATACGCCCGGAAAATGAATGATGTGTTACCTAAAAGGTAATGAAGCAAACTTTCACTCGTCGGAAGTTTAATGTATTTTTGGGTTATTCGTACACTGTTCAAATTAGAACGTGAGTTGTTCATGATTTTGTTCTTGAAATCAAAAACCGTACGATGTACTATTCAAAAATTCAATTTCATTTTCTTTGATTAATCATGGCATTGCAGGCACTCAAGGAAAATGCCAATTTTATTCACTGCAAGAACTCACTTTACTAAAACAAGTTTGTGCTTAATAAGTGCCTTTTCAACACTATTAAAACTACTTTAATAACAGCCCTAAAATGACAGTAAAACCACACGCCACGAACTCTAAATTATTGTACGTTAACTATCAGATTAATTGCTCTATGTGTCTTATTCAAAAATTCACAAAAAATGACGGCTTTTTGTTGGTTTGCTTTTGCAGTTTAAATTTACCAAATTTTTAGGACACAGTTTTTACAAATTTTCTACGCTTATCCAAAGCCTGTTTTTTCTAGTTTTGTATTGTCATTCATTCATGAACAAAGTCATTGATATTTTTGCCCCCAGTTTTACACTATCCCCCAATGTCTGGCACTTGCATAGACGCGAAAAAGAATTTTTCCTTATATGAGCACAACGATGTTTATTTTGCGTTATTACACTATTCCCCCACATCCTTATAAATGTGCTGAAGCCGCCTTTCTTGGAAAAAGTTATAAATAAAATAGAAGAAATAAAAGATCAAATTCAAATTCATTCAAAGTTCCATTATTGATTTACGCAGGTCCTGCGTTTTTGAATTGATCAACAGGCCAATGCCAGTGCAAGGAAATTGGTTATTTTGGTTGGAAAACCAAAAAAGATCACAGTAAAATGCAGCTAAATTTTAGAGTACAACTACACCCCAGCAATCTAAAATGAGATGCTCCACTTTCAGGCCATAAATATGGGGACATTATTGAACTCCTAATTGCAGTCAACTCAAAAATTATAAATATTGTTTTACATCTATTATGTGAAAATTGGCAGCCTTGCACTGTCTTTCTGTCAGTGTCAAGCAGCTAATAGACTACGCATGTCTTTGTGTATGAGTTCAAGTTTTGTTTTACAACGAATAATTCCTGGTTGGTTGACGTCCACAAATGAAAGTGGAGTAGCCTTCTAAGAATGGGTGACTTTCAGGAAATTCTGTTAACTAACACTAACAAAGCCAGCACAAGAAGCATCAATCCAAAGCTGCAAATCTTTACATCACCATAACGTCTCCAAAACACAACAGAAACTGGAACGGCGTATATCATTTGCAGAAATGCGTTTTACGAAGAACATTGTCCCCGTTATCAGCACACCCGGTAAGATTGATCTGGATCACGAAGGCGAATAGTTCAAAAGACAAAACTATTTTCAAAATTTTTTGCAAATAAATTGTTGCAAAATCACTTACAAGATATAAGTGTGAAGACATGCATTTTCTGAATTTAAGCGAATACTTTTGCACCTAAACTGACAAGTTTTTCAGATTGAAAAACTTATCGAGATTCACGATGAAACGCTATGTTAATGATAATTAGTGTACATGATGAGTATTGTAGCCTAGCCTTGTCGCAACACAATAGCAATAAAAGCTAGACGTAACAAAGCAAGACGCAAAGTAAATATGCGAAATGTGTCGATTTGAATATCATTAAAAACACACACGAAAAAAAACAAGCGGGTTCGGGCTGAGAAAATTGATTCCCGAAGAAAAGGAACGCATCTGCCTATTTCAAGACAGGCGCAAAAAACGTTGGCTGTGGACTAAAACTGATTCGTTATCAGCAGCTTTTTTGTCTGAGCAGCACTAAGCCCACCGGAGGGATCGGCTCACATCTACGGGGGTAGGCTGCGTTGGGTACTTCATTGAGAAAATAGTAAAAATGCGTAACTCGACTCGACTTTACGCATTTTCTCAATGAAGTACCCGACGCAGCCGACCCCCGTAGATGTGAGCCGATCCCTCCGGTGGGCTTAGTGCTGCTCAGACAAAAAAGCTGGTTATCAGTGCAATTCAGTAGGAACACTTCAACTGACAAGGTATGGAATGCATGCAAAATAAACAGCGGCTTCTGGTTCAAATGTGCTTTAACCAAGAGTAAATTTTAATTTTATAGGTGTGCAAGCGCCGACAAGCTTCACAATATCCATATTTTTATGACAGAGACTCGAAAGCGCTTTTGTCTCCATTGTCCAACAAGCAAGCGACAAACGCAAGATCAGCCATATTCGAAACTGCTATTAAAATTATGTAAATAATCAGCCTCACTTGTTCATGGCATCTGCATTTCATAATTTTGACATGAAAATGTAGATCCAGCCTGTCTTAATATGATGTAATGCATAATTTTCGTACTTGCTTATAACAGCATGATTTCACATGCTAAAACCACCAAAAAGTACATTCAGTTAAAAAGTTAGATATAATACCACTAGACACAGCGTTGGTAAATAATGCAGATAATCAGGACAATTTCCCTCAGTGCTCTTGTTTATCAAAAACGACCTTTTTGGAAAATCAAAAGTCTTTTTTAATCTTCGAATTGAAAATTTAAAGACTTCAAAAAACTTTCTGGATGGCCGCCACATAAATTGTTGCGGTATGGTTTTTAAAAATCGGTATTTTTATTGTTTTTTTCTGAAATACCGATTTTTTAAAACCATTGTCCCAAAGAGGCAGCGCTTGAAATTTGGAAACGCGTTCTAGGATTTTCCAAGGGTTTTTGTAGCAAAAACGGTTGAAAATATGGGTTGCCTACGATTGCAATCAGCATTTATGAGAAGATTATTTATCATTAGACCAATTCAGTATAAAAAATTTGATCCGGATACGACTAAAAGCTGCCCTAAAAATGATACAAAACCAAACATATGGTGTAAGTGCCGACGTCTCCAACCAAAATAAAACTCTAGAGATTAGTTTAGAAGTAGTAGCAAGATTCGGATACCAAAATTGTAGCTTTGACGGCTCCGTGAACTTTGGCAAAAGATAAGTAGCATCGTTTATTACTTGTAGTAAAAACCTTTGTAGAAACTCAAATGGAAAAAATATTGCATTTTGCAAACAATTGATATCGATTTTACGGAGTGAGTGTGCAACACAAAATCTGTAACCAAAAAAATTAGGTTTCTAAACAGTTTCCAACTTGTAAAATTCCAATATTCATACTCGGCATTTCGTTTATCAACAACTTGACACTACTTTAAGAAAATGGTGCTGATCTGGACAAGTATTTTTTGCAGCAAATTGTCGTTATAAAATTGATGCCAGATTGACCAGTAAAACATGTAGTCTGGTTGGACTCTCGGATTGCCCTTAAAGAGTTAATCTGCAAAGTGCAATATTTTATGTTTATGAAGGCAATTACAAATAAAAATTCTGTTGCAATTCTTTGATAACCCATATTGAAAATAATCAAGCTGTCACGCTTTTACTAACATCAGAACTAAAAAATTAAAGAATGTTCTTTGAACGATCTAGAAGTGGAATTCCTAATGGAATACATGACCACCATGAGTCCAAAATTAAGTTGTTCCTAAATATGGTTATTTATAAGATGTACTCCTTTTCTCGGGAACCTAATGCACCGGTTGTCGTATGCTGTTAAGATTATTTGAATAGCCGGGAAACTAGTTACTATATATGTCATCTGGGCTAAGCTGGATTTGTTCGTGCCAAATTTTTCGTTAGAATGGTATATTAACTTTTTTTTATCATATTGCTCAATTAACCTTGCCGGCTAATAATTAAGTTAAGCATTTGACCTTGTTTCTATGGATTATACAGCCAACTGCCATTATTTATGCTTGACAGCTAGTAAACAGATTATAATGTTTGCTTGCTAGAATCAAAGACAGCTATTTTCCGTAAATATCGCTCCTTTCCTTGCACAGAAATGCACGTACAAACAATAACAACTTTGAGCAGTGGGATTATATTGAATATCAAAAGACGTTTTTCCTCCGTCAGAAATAGAAACTATTATGAGTTTAAATTTAATTATATTAAATTGAACGTTTGCAGTCAAACTTCAGGTAAACTGTTTTGACTAAGTATAAGAATCAATTGAGAAATTCTGCATTTTACATTTAGATTTTTCAAACTACCTCGTTTAAAAAAATCATGAATGCAACTTCTTATGAAATGCTTCTCACTCACGCTGAGTATTTTGCTTTGCTTCGTACTTCTTGTTTTAACATTTTGTAAGTAAGTTCAACACTGAAGTTTGTTTGACAAAAAATGTGATATTTTAGTTAATCGCACTAGTTTTTAATTTAATTTGTGATGGCTTTACAAGATCTGCTTCGTAATATTTCCTGACAGTGCAGTTGTAACTACTGCTTAATTTCACAAATCGAGAAAAAATGTCATATGTAAATTTGTAGTTTTGAATCTGGAATTAATTTTATATTAATAACTAGTTTTAAAACTATCTAAGTTACATAGTAATAAAGCTCTATCCGCACTGCAAGAACAACTCGGCTTTGATAATTATTATAAAAACCTTTTTTGCAAAATACTCAGTGCAAGTTTTCTGATAAACTTAAATGATATAAAAACCTCAAAGGAGTTAAAGCTTCGCTATAATGTTTCTTGAGTAAACAGTTAGGATATAAAGAAGCTTAGTTAGTAGTTGCACTAGTGTGCATTATGCAATATCAACAATTGTAATAATAATATGATGATGTGATGAATGAAGCGTTCATGTCAATAGACACACACTCACTATCTCCAAGTCCTCTCGGTAGCATCTCTACTTTCCTTGTTCATACTACATAGTTAATACTAATCTGGTGGAGATTGGCTCGATTCCATTCCTTCACGCGAGTAGAGTGGTACATTGCCCCAGTAATAATAATTAAATATATTTTAATAAGAAATAAATGGAAACGGGTCAGAACGAGATCCGCGAAATGGAAAGTAGAAGGACTAGAAATTTGTCACCAACATTTAAGGGACCACTTCCTACGACAACAAGGAAGCCTGGAAAAGCTGTAGTGAACGAAGTTTACAGTGAGAGTGAAAAAGAGAGTCCGGTGCCTTAAACTTCAACAGACCCTCATAATGTGCTAAATCAGTGCCAGAAACAGGTTACTTCAGGTTACTTTTCTCCGATACCTAGACTCACAGGAAAGTTCTCTTTTACGCTCAAGAAATGACAGGAGTCACCCATGGTAAATCCTATAAAATTCACTTTAAACTCATCCACTTCATCCTTAGAGGAGCATAAAACTACTTATTCACAAGTTATAGAGACAAGTCAGACAGGGTCAATGTTGGATCCGCAAATAGCAATAGCATAAGTTCAACTAGCAGTTTTAGTAGTTCACAAAGGGAAACCACTTAAGCGCAAACTTCCACGGAATGTGAAAAAGCAGAAAAGGCTAACTTTAGAGCGAAAGTTACAGGAACTTTGTCCCAGTTCATAGAGAGGGTGACAAGTAGTCAACCAGAATTGATTGAAACCAGTAGAGATTGTCATAATCATAGGTTCAAAATTATTTCAAGTTTCATTCACTTTTAACTCTCGGGATGTCGGTTTGCATTCGAGTTAGGCAAATTAATGAAAAGAAAATAAAGCAACTTTGCAAAGAGTGGCAACAAGAAATCGTCGCTTGCATTAATACAGCCAGCGGTAGGCTCGAGCTCTCTGACACCGCTAACTGCGAACATTTTGTGATATTCATAAAGAATATATTATTGCGGAAAATACTAAGCAGATCTTTCCAAGAATCTATTCTGTCCAGTTTTTACATAGGAACAATTTGTGAAAATCAAAAACAGATTTCAGAAAATGCAGTTGCAGCAACAATTTATTTATAATACAATTGATACTGATGTCTTTTGTGAAAAAAACTTTTCCCACGTTGGTAATAACCAAACTTTCTACATACCTTACGTTTTTGCTAAACTTATCTCAAAAGATTTTATATTTAAGATATCAATAGTTGGTTTCATGAATTAGATTTACAAATGCCACAAAACCTTTTGCGTCAAATGCATTGGGACAAATTTTGCTTTACATCCTTTCAACTGCTGGCAATTTTTTGTTCTAAATGCAGGGGTTTGTAGCAACCTTTTCGTGTTTGGTACTAATATTTATGCAATATTTATGGAAAAACAGAAAGGCTATTCATTAGTTGTTGATCAGGAGTACTCTCAAATATCCATGCCCAAAACAACGTTATACAAGATTGCCTTCAGAAGCATTTGTTTTCTCCATACAATTTGTTAGAGCTTGAGTACTACAGGATGAAATCAGATAAAAAAAGAAAAATCATAGCATAGGTTCGTAGTCCCACCAGTACTTAAATGCAACATTCTTGAAAGTACCCTTTGTTAAAAAAGACTTTTAAGAAAGTACACAATCTAGTTATTGAATGAGGACACCTCTAAAGGAGCGGCACAAAACTGCACAACTCCGAATTAAGCTTAAATATAAGTTATTCAGACTCAAGTCGGATGATCGGGCGTCAGAGCGCAGTGGCTAAGCGCTCGCCGTTGACATCATAGGCACGAGTTCGTTCCCAGCTGAGGTAAATTTAATTTTTGCTAATTTTTTGTTCGCAGCAAATAATCAAATTATAATTATAGCATGTATGCTGAATACTACTTATATATTCATGAGGCTGCAAGCAAAAAAACTATCAAAAATTAAATTTACCTCAGCTGGGAACGAACTCGTGCCTATGATGTCAACGGCGAGCGCTTAGCCACTGCGCTCTGACGCCCGATCATCAGGCTAGAGTCTGAATAACTTATACTTAAGCTTAATTCGGAGTTGTGCATTTTTGTGTCGCTCCTTCAAAGGTGTCCTCATTCAATATTTACTCCTACTTTTGATGCTTGGATTAAAGAGTGGGTCTTATTTTATTAGAAACGACGCAAAAATGCTTGAAACAAATTTTAAAGAAATATATAAATTTTATTTGAATTTGAATTCAAGTTTCGGAAAGACGATAGAGAACGTCTCGAATAATTCTTTACTATTAATGCCAAAGAAGCTGCAAGACATTTTATGGGTTCTCGATACATAAAATCATTTAACGAGTTTGATAGTGTTTGAGCTAGATATTCCAAATGTTGTTTTCAAGAAGTCGGTGTACAAAGCAGGAACCTGCCAGACTTGTGAAAGCCATTTCAGTACGGGTTTCTTAATAGATTCAGTAATTTCTTCAGGGAAAATTGTAAGTATTTATTTAGCGATGCTGATTCACCAGAGTAAAGTCTGCGTAGGCTTTATTATGTCACTATGGTAGTAGTGTATTTGGTGAATTATCGTTATAGGTATCAATATATAGGATTAAGTTCAGACTTAAGACACATATGAATTGTATGAATGTTTAATTTGTACGACTGAATTATTATGCATCAATACACTTCCGTCTCTATAGTAACGTCTTAGCTGAACCATTAATGTCTATCTTGCTTGCGAATAATTATGCCATATCAAGCATATACACTACATCTTTGATTGGTATAGAGACTTATCTTTAATAGTTTTTGTTCAGTTTTTAGATTCTTACAAGGCAATTCATAATTAATATTATACAAAATCCTACTTCCAGCTAAGGAAAACGTGAAAAATTAAACACCGTAAAATTAGTATATTTTCTATAATACCCCCTTTCCAAAATTTAATGCTTAGAATTCTAAAATCGTTTAATAAGCTTATAGTTCATTCCTTATTCCCCAACATTGAAAAAGTAAAAGACTGCAAGAGTTAGACCAGGAACATTCGGGTAGTGATATTCAAACGGTTTCAAGCCGACAAAAAAGAAAGTAAAAATTACAAACAATATAGTTTGTCCAGTGTCATGAAAATCCGAACAACACATATCCTTGTCATGTAAAGGCACATCGACCGTTCAAAATTGGAAATGAAACTTCACCACACATCCAGTAGAGTTCCATGAATACCAGCACATATTATCAACTACTGCGGTATGTAAGAAAAGTGGGTAGCAGTAAAAACTAATATCCAAGTCTCTAAATGAAGGACTACTTCTACTAAGAACAATGTACACACTTGTATTACATTTTATGGTGATAGACTACATCAAGAAAAGCGACTAAAGCCGCTTGTGGGACGATTAATGGCAGATTTGCATATAAGGTCATTACTAAAAGGTAAGCCATTTTTTTGTTATTTTTCGCGCTATAGCTTAGAAAACTTTGTCGGAGTAAAATCTTTTTAACACAGCTTTATGACAGTTAGATATGAAGATATTTGAATTTTGATCTCCGTTAACCACTTGTGAAAATAAACAATGGAAGTCTTAGTAGCTTCAAAAATAGTACGTTTTTCGTAAAAGGGTTTTAAACGTCACAAAGAGATGGTGTTACTTAAAATGATTTTGAAAAATTATGAAAAATTTTAATCGTTTAAAATTGAATACCTTTTCTAGAGTTTTTCATATAGGTGTGCTTCAAAACGACTGTCTTCGCAGAAGCCAAAATGTAATTTCAGCACGATACATTGCAAGGCAAATTTTTCAACAGCAAAGGAAACAAGATAACTCTAGCCATATTACCGCTTTAAAATAATTTATATTTCGCAATTTAAAAACAAAAAATATAGTTACCATATGGCTACAATGAAGGAATGAGTGAAATGAAATATTATTGCCTTCAATTTACATTATTCATACCAAAACGAATCTGTTTCAAAACATCGGTTGTTACTCATAACTTGTCCGCTTGGTACATAAGTCTTTTGGACTTAATATTTATTTGATAGTTGGTTGCAAAACTAAGAAAATTCGTTTTTTAATAACTGACTGACTCTGCAGTAGTGGAACGTATTACTAAACATAAAGAAGTATCTCGCAAACAAGTTGATGCTTTCTTCAACAGTCCGGTTTTAGAAGCAAAAATTCCTGACTTTGTAAACTTGAATTAAAAATATTTATCCGTAGTAAATTTAGAAAAAGTCTCTTTTTGTGAGTAAAACTAAGCACAGTCAATACCGAAATGATATAAGTGCACAGTTTTATTCCTAAATAGGAAATACTAGAAAGTTTTACGATCCGTCGTCCTCATCAAGCCAAATACCTCTGCTCTTCTAAAAATCGCAACAAAGATTACATATCAACTGCCAAACAGAAAAAGACGCTTGTCCAGAGAAAACAAATATAACCCACATCGGACTTGACCACTACTTTCAATTTGTTTTCCTCGCCGGAAAGAATCCTAATAATATACAGACAAAATTAATTGGCCAGATTCAGATCCTACTAGTTGAAATTCTCACTCAAAAACAAATCTAGAGGACAAAGTGAAAAGCAAAGGTTACTACTTTAAGGGGGCAACTTGCCCCTGTGTTTAATTGTGTAGATTTTTTTACATTGTCACAAATTAAATAAAATGTGTATGTAAATAGAAAGTCCAAAAAGGTCGTGTACCTTGATCCAGCCCAACTCTTTAATATAAAAAGTTTGTACGACTTCCAAACCCTAGAAGTACCTTTAAAACTTATTCTACAATACAAATTTAATTTTGTGTTGCTAAAACGGAAAGTTGTATACTATAATAAAATGGTTTTTTGCAAATTATCATGTTTTGACAGTTGGGCTAGGTCATGCAAAGTACAGTGTTGATTCCGATGGTTAGCTTGCATCAAATCGTTTTCTGTAATCTTACAATTCAAAATTTAAGAACTTTCAACAAACCCACTGCAATGCCTCCAAGAATCGAGCATTTGTTTCCACAGAATCATTCTCTGAAAAGTTTACTTATAGTAAAAATATTTAAATACTGAAATAAATTAAGAGCAATGTCCACTTAGAAAATATACAGATTTCTATAAAAATGTTTGTAGCAGTTGCATATACATTTATACGACAGCTTTTGGTACGTTATGTAAAAAATTCGAGAGTAAGTTTTTCCAAGAGCGTAATAAATATGAAGTGTGAAACCAGAAAATAACAAGTTTCCCAATTGTTAACGATTTGCAAAATTCCAGTTTTTATACTCACTATTTCATTTCTCAATAACGGGATACCATTTTATATAAAAATGGTAAAAAAAAGTCTAAAACAAAACTATTTGGCTAGAACGTTAGTTAGGCAAACCGAAATGAGGATCCAAAATGCGTCTAAGAATTTTTTGTGGCAAATTTGCCATTTCTGTCGGTCGCAATTTTATCACCACAATTTGTGCTACATCTTCCATGACGAATAAGCTGTTTCACACATTTCTGGTTTTACTATTTTATAATCTGGCATTTTAAGTTAAGCCAGAAATGTATCCAAAGATCCGGAACCTGAGAAGTCTTAGACTGAGCGCAGTTACATTACTCTGTTTTACGTAAACTGCCCTTAGCATTACCTATCTAAGTTTAATTCCCACCTACTGTGAAGTTTATAGGTTGAGTGTGCATCTTTGACACGCATAAATATTGGAAGCTATAAAATATCTAAACTAGTGCACTACTAATATTTATGCTCTATACTTATAAACAATGTAAATTTTTAACTACGACGATACCAACTATCTTCCACATACAGAGGTATAGATTTAGAGCGTGCCGTAGAAGCATATTCGCGCATGCATTTTTTCATACACGAATTTACGTCAGTAGTCTTTCTATAAGAAGTTACATTTATAAGCCATCAACAAGTAACAGACTGACTTGCTATCCGGTATGTAGACAAGGTCCCACGCTGACTTACATTCCCTGGAATAAGCTTCTCGTTTTATCTATGAAAAATAATTTTAATTGGTTAACTCATGTATTGGAATACGCAGTATTTCGGGAAAAAAATCCAGGACTATACCTACCAAATTTAAAATTTTCTGAAGGTTATTCCAAACCAAGCTAAAACCGGCTTCCTTGCCATCCCTATTTCTAGGGCTAGTCATGATTTATCTGCTTAATATTTTCCAATTATTAGCTAAACAGTAACTTAATTTAAACTGAGACTAAAAAAGCTCACAACATTTTGCATTTTTACTGAAATCGGAAAATGGGGTTTACTTTTGGATTAAGAAGATTTGGCGAAACAGGTGTCGAGTTACTCAATTTTTGTGACAACAGTAGCTTAATAATCTTGAGCCAAAATATCTTACAATCCAGCTGCGTATGTTTTATCCTGATTTCAGAAGCTATTTGAGAGTGGTTATTGCTCAAGGTGTGGTCAGGAGCCAGATTTGCATTCCAACAATTTTAGTTATGTAGCAGTTTTACAACAACTTCCATCTGCAAAATTTATTAGAACGAAACAAACCAATGTCAATGAAACAAATTGCTGAACAATATCTTGGAAAAAAGACGATTCAGAAATGCTGGTTAAATAATGCTATATGCTAAACTTACCGAACAATAATTTTTTGCCATTAACTTTCCGAAGCAACGCTGTAAAGTATACGGTGCTACCAAATTTCTGACATACTTTTTTTCCGATTTTCAGGAAAAGTTGCTTTTTCAGTTTTACTAAAACGTTTAGACACAAGTTAAGTTCAGTAAATACTAGATGCACTTTCAACTTTCCCAAATTATCACAAACAGTTTAAGCACTAATTTGATTACTAATGTGTACCAAAAAAACGTTTTCCCACTGAAAATTGCTGACTGCATTAAAATTAAAATTGAGATATGACAAGTTTTGTAGATTATTTGAATAAAACGGAAAACTTTTCCTTTGATTTTATCTGGCACCAAATTTAAGTTCCATGCCCGAAAAAATCTTGGTGATTATTTTTACCTATTTCTAAATATTTTCTTTGAAACTTAAAATCCTAACTTGGTGTAATTTTTAGGTAAGCTCATGGAAAATGTGGAAAAACCACCAGACAAGTTTCCTAACTTTTTGAAACGTACAAGTTTATACCACTATGAAAAAAAGACACCAATATCAATTTAAAATCTGAAACAAAATAAAACCATGTCGATTTTATTTTGGCAGAAACTGCTCTGCTCCCACAGCCACACCTAGTCCAACACTGAATATTCATTCATTTTGAGCTGCTGCACACAAATCTTTAAAATGTCTGCCGATAATGGAACAAACATCTTGTAATTACGTCATCATCTTTAATTCTTCATTTGGCTTTTATTGAAAAATTATGCTGACCATTCAGTTTTCACCACTTGTGCATACCCATCCATGCATTATTCCTCCAGCGTTCTACCCTTCTTAGAATACGCAAAAGCTTGCGACAACTCGTACCACTTCTAATCTATTTTGCAGAAGATATGCACAAGATTCTGAGCAGATGGAAGATTAATAGAATGAAAATGGAAAGATTTTCTGAGCCACTGCTACGTGTTGTATGAGCTCAACGCTTTAAAGAGGAAATTTTATATGAGCACACTTACTATACAACTATTCAAATAGGGAGCGGCAAGTATGTTGAAAACGTATGAATTAAAATGCATGTATGGCTTTAAAACATATCAGAGCAGCTCAAGTAAAAACACATTTGTTGGCGTAAACATATAAACATATAATTTATGTATGTCTGCTTCGTCTGCTAATACTGCTTTTGTGCCAATGCATTTCAACATAAAAAAATGCCAAAACTTGGGCCAGAAAACAAAATACAAATTACTATTGTCGAGAACAAAATTTGGTTGGGCCAAGTTTTCTTAATTGTACGTTTTGCTTGAACTGGATTATATACATTTAGCCTTCCAGATGCAAACGCCAGAATGTGGTTTCTTTTTCTGATAGATTTGCGTAAGAGCAATCTAATTATCCGCATGTTTTATAACTTGTTAGTCTTTCAGATATATAAACGATACAAAAATTCTATTCACAGCGAAAACGGAAATTGCTATGGTTGAACATTTATGAAAGAGTAAAACATTTACAAAGTAGTTTTTTTCATAAATTTATTGCAAGTTCTTAGAAAATATACTTTCAAACTCTTTTGTTCTTAATACGGTTTAAATGTTTTAATTAATTCCATGGACATCCGTCCGTCGAGTCCGTCGAAATGTGTGTGATCCTCTGAAGTATAAATGTTGTAGCCAGAGATGCTAACCGCTTCAATGCTACTGGTTGTCAGCGTAAACTGACGAGAGTTTCAAAAATGAAGACGTGTACAATGCTGACCGGTGTGGTTGATTATTTTCACTATGAACTGAACTAGTGACGTAGAGAAATGAATGACGGGTGACTGATAGCATAAACTATCCGAAAAATAATTACTGGAATTCTGTGATTTATTGAGAAAAAGACAAATAATAAATCACCACTTTTAGAATGACAATTTTCTCGCTCAAGGAGCTACACCATTAACAATAATTAGCAAATTAGGCTTTACGCTCAGAACTGGCTACCTGACGAAAAATACAACAAAAAGTCAAAAGTGACGAATGATTCTCAGCGAACGAAAAGTTGAATGAATTAGTGCTTTGGTCATCTCTCACCACCGTACCAGGACTGCATGGTATCCCGCTCCCACCGTACCAGACTGCGTGCTCATCGCGAGCGAGATGACCAACCGACACTTTTACAGGGTAATTTCGAGACAAAATAACAAAGAAAAATATACATAAAAAATGCTAACACTACTTCTAATAATAAATTAATTAATTTATCAATTCATATTATTATTTAAAACTAATAAAACTGAACTACGTAAGATACCAATCCGCATCGCAATCATTGGAGTAAGTAATCCATTTGCCACCATAGATTGAAAATCCGCATACTGGGCCATAAATAAAAGGACGTGGACAACAAAACATACACTCAGGGCAACCACCCGCCGTACTATTACCTCCAAAACTAAGTACATAAACTTGATATAGATATATGATCCAACAAACTTTCAAGTAACAAAATATAAAATTTTATAATCCGTCTGGAAGCAACTTAAGATGGATGTTATACCTGGACGGAGCTGCCGCTAAGCCAACGACAACTTCCATGTCTATTGGATGTTGCTTCTAATTATAAAAATGAATGAGGTATGACTTCAGTTTTTTTATTATCTGAGAAAATACCAAGAATTTACCATTTTCTCTTGCCACACAAGGATTGGCACATTTTCTCCAATTGTAACCGTCAAACCCAGAAACTGTAGCAATATTTCGAGGATATCCTTTAACATATTCAAAGTTGACAAAAATGGATACGTAGATTACAGTAGCAAATAGTTTAATGATATTCATTTAACCCTTTTGCATGGCAATTAAATTCTACTTTTTAAAAGTTAAAGTGGCGTTAAATTTTCTTGTTTCGAAAGCCCATATGGCAATTAAAATGTGGAAGCCAAGCAGTTTAAGTGGGAATTCCAATGTAACAAGTATCAACTAGAATGGGAATTTCAAAAAATATGTTTCAGCCGTTTACGTGGTAGTTCTTTGTAGTACAACGGAAACGGACGTAATAGTACGTTTTTCCACGGGAACGTTATGGCAAGAACGGCTGATTAGTACGTATTTCTACTCCGCCGGAAGAGCTCAGGCAACGCAATATTACGTTTTACCATTTTCAAAACGTATTCGAATCTACGCAATAGTACGTCTTACCGCAACAACTCTCTGAAAGCAAAAACGTAATATTATGTTTTCCCGCGTTTGAGGATGTTCCGGCAAAACGTATTAATGCGTTTTTGAAATCAAAGTGTTAAGAAAATTTGAATAAAAGCAATGCTAATAAAAACTAAGCTACGTTCACAGTGAAGAACTAACAATCAACTGACTAATGTGGAGCCTGGATAAATTACTTTTTGCCTAAAGGAATGTCTTTTATATAAGGTGACCATATTATGGATATCTGAAATCGTAAGAACGGTATTACAAAATGTTATTAGGGACCTTGTTATGTTTATTCTAAGAGTGCGACAAAAAACCCTATCTCGCCGACAAATAAAATCGCATGACTGGTAATAGATTCTGATGTTGTTGTGCAAGACAATGCCGTTTTGAATGTTATTCATTAAAGTAGTTCAGCAACTAAAAGTATTTAGTGTTGAAATTGTTTGACGTATACGGAAATAAATCATGCTACATAAAAGCTCAAAAATGAATGACATATTCCGCATTGACATATGATTGCTTAAAACTTTTATTCAGTAGCTAAACAAGGTCGGGTCCGGCCCGCGTGAGATATAAAAACTTTTTAAATGCACAAATATTAATGCAGGTACATATCAATGTCAAAATATGCCAGAATAACTAATCATGGTTTTAAAGTAGCACTTTGTGTACATTTTTACGAATTATATGACTGATAATAAATTTGGTTGAGTGTACTGCTGAAGGAAGTCAGATAGAAATCTTGATTGATCGCGATTATGCCCAATTTGGTCTTGACGTTTATTTCGAAATTGCAAACAATTTTTAAAAAATGAAAAATTGCTTACAAACGACTGATAAAAAATATCTTTGTGATACTTAATAAAATCAAAGAAACATTAAATATGAAAATCTTGTTTGTTTTCATAGAAACCTGATAACAATTTTTGATAAAACCTCTTTAGTTAATTGTCCAAACACGTATTATTTACAATTTCCAAGACTTGGAATCCAAATAAGGCTGTAAATATGTCAAGCTAAAACTCTGATTTGTCCATTTCTGAATGTGTTAAGCAATAATAGAATCGGAATGGCAAATGGTTTGAGAAATCGAATCACTTTATTTGACTATCTAAAGTATGGTGTGATGCATGCTTTATGTTTTTACCAGAAATCGAGTTGTAAGTCGTTTTGGAATCGTGCGCCGTAACTAGTTGAGTCAGTTGAAAATTATGTAAAGTATGAGAAAGATTATAACAAGTATAAATACAAATTAAGATGTTGTCAACCAGAAATTGACCTGCAGTTTTGGCGTTTTATTGAAATTGTCACAGTTTTGGAAAAGCTAAAACTACAGTTTCTCTTGCGTGTAAGCATGGACGTTTACACAAAATATGATTATCCGGTATTTCAAGATCGGTACTAGAACTAGAACTCTCAATAATTTTCAAGAACTCTTTTTTCGGGTCATTGGTTCATTAAAACGGCAGTTGGGTGGGTAGTATTGAAAAACATTTAAGTGAATAAATAAATAAATACTCATTAGGTTTGAGCTTGGAATATTTCATTGCTAAGTGGAATTTAGAGCTGCCTCTAATTTTATGCTTGCTATGTTTTAGATCCATCTGTACAAAAATGACGCTTTACTTTTTCCGAAAGTTTTGGTAATTCAGTTAACTTGTGTTAAAATCGATTAAACATCATCGCTCAAATTTATTCTACATTTTAATCGAACTTTATAGAAATACTGAAACCTGGTGTTGAAGAGACTCTCTTTACTGTGGCTAAAAATGAACAAACACTATGAAAACATACTGAAAAGCAGTAGACCCAACTCTTGTTGTTACTGTTTTGCACTAGCAGATACAAGTATCTGCTGATAAAAGTGCAGATAACATTCGTGCATTTTTCTGCAGACTTATTTGTAATTACAATAAGTTTCAATTTTCAAAACTATTTAGTTATATCTGCTTTAGCTACAAAACTTTTACCTCCAGAGCTTTAATTCACTAAATAAATTTATTTAAATCTTAGAGCAATGTTTTATGAAACAATCTCATTAGGTATATTGAATGATTGTTGTTATAGCAAGTTTAACTAATGAGAGTTATTTTTAAGGTATAAACTTTTTACTATAAAGTTACACGGGCTTAACCACTAAACCAAACAAGAAGCACGGGACACGGTGTTGCATTTTGCTGGTTCATTACCGGTACAGAAAAATTTAACTTATTTAATAGTTTCATCAGGTTGTATTTAGCAAGTTTTGTATTCTTCCACAACATACTTATATACCGCTATATTCTAGCTAACTGTTATCAAGCATTCTATTATGCTATGAACAATTTGTAAGGTGGATTGCGTTAATTTGTTTATTCCTAGTTTATATGGAACCTAAAATGAGATATTGTAAAAAAAGACGGTATAAAAAATCTGGAGACTCTAAAAATCTAATATTACTGCCAAAAGTAAATCTGGGAAGTGAAGATTCATATTTTTGTTCATTTATGGTGGAAACAGAAGTACTGGTGGAATGTAATAATAAAATTCAAGCAAAAGCTGTCGGTAATATTGAATTTTGGATTATCTCTTTTTGGTCCTCTTAGATAACTCAGCTAATTACCGTTAATTTCAAATTTTGATGCGTTTTTTGGTGTTTTAAAATGCCATTAGCTTAAAGAGGCTTTAAAGATAAACACGTAACTATTTAAAATACCTATTGATTATTACAAGCTTACATGTCTAAATATTCCAGATTCTGATTATAGAAGGAATCCTTCTGGCAAGCTTTTAATATTCAACCAGTAAATGTGTATGTACTGAATAGTAACAAAGGTTCATTTTTCTGATATAATTTTTTTTTCTCGCCGGTCGGTCCGGCCCTTTTAGTGGTCCGGCCCGCGTGACGATCACGCTCCAGCACACGCGTCAGTTAGCCCCTGCTTTTATTTATGCTAAATTGAAAAATTGTGTTATATGATTTATGTTTTTTCAGTGTTTTCTGTTTCAAAACCTTGAGTATCAGCAGCTCGTTGATTTACTTTCGAGTGCAAAAGACTTGCCATTGAAAAAGATCGATGTTATGTAAATTGAATAAAGCCGACACTTGAATTCTCCTTGGTATGAAAACTTGCTTTGTTAAAAGCTTCTGGTATAAGCAGAGATATAAAATCAACATTTCAGATGTTTTCTTAAGTATTTGCTGGGTTTTAGAAATAATAATATGTTTATCCAATACGGGTTAGAAATTGCTTCCGTTTTTGTGCTACTATTGACTAAAATGTAGGATCATCGTATTGGGTTTTTTGCCGCTGTTGCATTTTATGTTTTAGCAAATAGCTTGCTAAAAAAATTGTTTGACTTACCATTTATTATATGTTTTGTGTCGACCAGATTCGCACGTTCTTTAGATAAAATTCTTCAAACGTCCTATTTCGAAGATTTCACAGATTTCCAAACCCAAAATAGCATGGTTTATTGTTTTTGCAGAAACTGGTTACTTACCTTTCTAGTTTGTGCATACAATTTATATTGCTTTAGATACATGTTATGTGGTACTACGTTGACGAAATCAACAGAGATTGGTAATGTTTAAATTTTGTTACTGCTTTATTTCAATAAGAACATTGTATATTATTATACTCCACATTTTTTGCATATTATTTAAACTGTAATCAATGTTTAATAGATTAAAACAAAATGTATAGTAATAAAGTAATAAATAAACACTATAAGTATCTAAATTTTAGCACTGTCATTATAATGATTCTTCCCAACTTTTAAGAACATACTGTCTTGCAATAAAATTAAACAGCAAAAACTTTGTACAAAAACTGCGCTCAAAGTTTTCTAGTTACTGATTTTAGGTCCTTCCAGAGCTGGGATAACGCATATTTTGAGTTATGCGTTATCGTTAATCGTTATTTTGAAAATTTTCCTGCGTTACGCGTTACCGTTACTCGTTATTTTCAGAAAAAACGCGTTACTCGTTTGCGTGTTTTTTTATAGAGTAACGAAAAAACGCACCGCGATACAATGCGTTACTTGCAAATTTGTATGATTTTCTACCTTTAGTTGTGGCGAATGAGTACCAGCGAGAGAAATTTACACCATTTTCGAGATTTTTAAAGAGGTTTTCTTGCAACAAAAGTACAGAAAAATCAAAATATGCAACCAAACTTCTGTGAAAAAATGCATTGCGTTATCGCTACCGCTATTCGTTATTCCGAAAATTATTTTGCGTTATCGATACCGTTATTCGTTATCCCTAAAATTATTTTGCGTTATCGTTACCGTTATTCGTTATTCCGAAAATTATTTTACATTATCGCTACCGCTATTCGTTATTAGCGGTAGCGATAACGCAAGTAACGCGCTACTGAAAATAACGCGTTATCCCAGCTCTGGGTCCTTCAAAAACGCACACTACTTTACTTATAATCGAACAACTTATTTATTATTTTACGAGTTTTGTCAATATCAAACCGCTTCATTGTCATGTCTACACCGTGCAATCTTTCTATGTTAGACGTATGTTAAATGTGAAATCTGAAAAACCGCACAAGTACCAAACGTACAAGATCATCTGCAACTATACGCTATAATGCAGACTGCGTGGTTCACAAATTACTCCAGGCCGTTAATGTTTTCGAAATTCTAAACTTCTTTTCTACCTTAATTTAAAATGCTAATCCTGTTAGAATGTACCTTTATTCATAATTATTTTTGGTTAAGGGGCTGATATTTTATTCAAACTCTAGCTTTCGATCCCTATCCGGGATCTTTTTGTGCTATAAAAATGGAGTATGTATGTTTATATATGACAAGAAGAACGGCGTGCTAAAATAAGTTAAAACTGAGACCCACAAAATTAGTAAATAGGAAGCCTTAGTTGTACTCTTGTGTGTGTATAGTGTCACAATTGTGTTTGCGTGATTACTAATCTTAATAACTAGACATATTATTTCAGAAGTACTTTCCTCCTACACAATATCTCACATTTTTAAATTCCCTTCTATCAATTATAATGGTAAATTAATTGAAGACAGTATGAACGTCTGCTTTTGTCAAAAATAAAACCCAGATTTTTCCTGCTCTTCTTTCCCCAACATCAGCGTCCAAGTCTTGTTATTTATTGTTAGCATCTACATAAAATATGGCATAAAATAACATGCAGTAGTTAGTAGATTCTAGTGAAAAATCTTTCCTCATTCTAGGAATTTAAGCAAAAGCGCTATAGCATTTTACACAGTGACTTCTTGCAATGAGTACCTCAATCACATTAGGTAACTATTACGAAAAAAAAAATCATAATACGGCGTTTTAGTTCACCCGCTTAGCGGATTTCAGAACAGCCTTACAAGGCATGCAATGATGCATAATATTCACAGTGATACTAATTTGGTGCAAACTAAACTATTTATCTAAATTGGTTTGTTATTTCTGCCCTAGTTAGAACTAAAAATGTCCATCCATTTATTACCCATTAATTTTCGCATGCAATTTTGCAGTTACTGAAACGCTTAAGTTTGTGAAAAACAGAATCCTCAAGATATTATATGAATAAGTTTTGCTCTCTAACATGTTCAAAGAATCTGGAACTTAAAATTGCACGAGTGGTTGTCGTTATTCTTCTATCTGTGTCAAGCATAACGCGTTTCGTGGAATAACTAACTACCAACGAATTCAAACATTTTCAAGTTTCAATGTTTTTCCCCTTTTTAGTCAAGTTTTAGGCAAGTCCATAAGCCATAAAACGTTTTAACAAACATTTACGTACAAACTTCTCCAACTGGATTAAGTGGTTTATATTAACCTTGGAATTATATAGAAAACTACTACGTTTTATCCTTACACGATTCAAACATTCCTTGATAGGAAGGCTGATTATAGCCCCTATTATGTGTGGCGAAGTCATCGTGTCAATGTAATATTTAAGACATTCCCAATCATTATATTTTGTTAACAGATTCCATTTTTTAAATAAAAATATGTGTAAGGTTAAGGGTGCCAAACAACGCTTTTAAGTGGTTCAATGCTCAATGTTCAACAATGGTGGGTAATATTACAGCATGTCACCGCATAACACGTAGACGCCATTTTGTAGACCTTAAGATAAATGGGTATAAAAGCGACTCGAAGCTTTATGAAACTTTCTTGCTTCTGCTTCTTTACATGCTTCATAACACAAAGTGAATTGAACAGAAGAGGCAATTTGGGAGAAAAATTTCAGTCTTGAAACCAATACATGAATATTTAAAGTCAATAACACCTAGACATATTGCACCAATATCTAGCACAATTGTTGAAATGCGCAAGACATGAATAATAGTGCGACGTGGCGACTCTAGTGGACAACGGAATTTTCGAAGGAGAATTCATGGTAAACCATAAATAATATCATGTTGCTGATGGCAAAAGGTTCCAGGTAAAAAGTTAGAATCAATTCGAATCACCATGATTTTTGCGGTGGAAATGACTACGACATTGTTTTAAACGGATTGTATTAAAAATCATTATAATACGCACTAAATTATAATAAAATATTTAACGTATTGGGGAGATAAAAGGATTAAAATAGTGCATAATTATGCTTTAGCTTTAGTAAAAATACACGCATTCTACTTTGATTGCATGCATAATGTTTGAAGGAATGTCGCAATTTCAGCTACCATTGAAGGAAATTAGCAATAATAAATTTTGGTAGGCCGAAAAAATACAAAAAATATATAAGTTTCCGGAAAATACTAACGCAGCATATTCATTTCATTTTATTCCAAATATTGTTTCAGATTCAGGATACACGAAAGTGTACGAGTAAAACCACGACAGTTACCGTCAGCTTTTTTGTCTGAGCAGCACTAAGCCCACCGGAGGGATCGGCTCACATCTACGGGGGTCGGCTGCGTTGGGTACTTCATTGAGAAAATAGTAAAAATGCGTAACTCGACTCGACTTTACGCATTTTCTCAATGAAGTACCCGACGCAGCCGACCCCCGTAGATGTGAGCCGATCCCTCCGGTGGGCTTAGTGCTGCTCAGACAAAAAAGCTGGTTACCGTAGACGAGTATTAGGAATATTGATGCTACAAGCAGAGAAAGCATTTGTGCAGTATTCTTTCTTCTTTTCTTGCACCAAAATGCTTGTACAAAGACAATGGGCATTGAACTAATATGTAATCTCAGGATTAATGTGCCCCTGTGTCGGATGTTGGCAAGTTTTATACGCAATTTCAATTGCATTAAATTGAACATTTAAAGCAAGTCTTCTGCAAACTTTTTTCATAAACTGGTAAATGAATATGTAAAAATCTCTGCAATTATCAAATGCGTATTTCTTTTCTATCTAACATTTTAGGATACAAAATGGAACAAGAAGGACGACTAGGAGCCTACTGCTGAATTATAATCTGTTAGTACGCAACATGCAAGGTTCAATTTGTGAAAATGAACATAGATTTTTTTATCCTAGTTAGAGTGGTACAAATGCTACGTAATCAATTTTCGTTTATATTTTAAATTGAAAATTTTTGAAGTGTCAAACTTTGTAAGTGTCGTTAGGTAGAACCAACAATATTCTTATCAAACTACCTTGCTTGGGATTATCCACTAATGACGAAAGTACGAAAGTTGTTTCTGACAGAGCATTCCATTAGTCTCCCACTATGACAATAAATAAATACCTTTTTAGCGTAATCTAATGTTGTTGTGTACTACAAATAATATGTGCAATACTGAAAATGATTTGAAAAAATGTGCAGAATTGGGTTGTCAACTTTGTCTGAAAACTGTACATGGTTTTATATCCTACAAGACGGATTATTTTCCCATGTACCACCATAATACGATCAATTGAAACATGAAACCATTAATTTCTAAATATTTGTTTGACGAAAATAATTACAAAATGTAATAATAATGTAAATGTAGTGGCAGAAATAACTACCTTTATACTCATTTAAAGGATTCTGTCGCGAATGTGCAATATATAAATATGGCAAGATGAGATAGAAACTCTACAACTTTACTGATTCTTTCATGCCATCCACTTCAGTCGCCCAAACCCCAGGTTTTTGCATAATGTTTTTGCTAAATTCGGATCGTGGCACACAAATCTAGTTAACAACGGACTACTGTGTAATAGTACTTGAGTCGCTCTTTAAATTGAGCTTATAAACGTAACCATTAGACCTGTAGTTAAGATATTGAGGTTAGGTGCCAGGCTAGTAAAAACTTGAAAACTCGTTATCAATAGTATTCTTTAAACGTACCAGCCACTACGTCAGGGCTGAGCTAGTCACTCACTCTGATCGTGCTACTATTGGTATTGTAAGTTGTTCTATTACAAATCACACTGTACATGTGTGAATCATGCAGATTTAAAGAGTCCAAGTTTTGAACTATCTTTTATTTGTATGAATGTACTCTTTTCGCTCACTTTTATATCCGACGCACGTTTATGTGCCTTTGTATGCATGCGGCATGAAATTTGCAAAATGTTTGAGGCTCTAATTTTTTAAGTGTTGTAAATTAATACCGTTGCATGTGTTAGACTGAAAGCGCTTAAAAAAGCCTGGTTAGTCAAGACAACATTGAATTGAAAACCAGACTTCGAATTTCCCAATGTGTACTTACTATTGAGTTGAGCTGCCAGCAAAATTGGCTTGTTCCTTCTCTTGCCACTTTTGACATAACAATACTTTCACAGCAATCCAACACTCATAGTCATACCATACCAAAAATGCATTTCATCTTCAATTTGTCATGTACCTAAAATTGCCAAGATTTTTAGGCAGAATTTGAGTTGCCTTCAAACTAGTCTGATTGGTAGTAGCAAAAACTCTGAAAATTTACAGAAGGAAATTGATTATTTCCCCTATTCAGTAATCCCAATTCAGTAAATGTAAGGGCAGCAGAACGAAACTTCATAGATATAATCAGTTAGGTTTGGTTATTGTCCCATTTCAATGCGATTGTATGTTGATTGTAAATAACGGAATTCTGAAACTTGAATATTCTTGCATTGACAAAGGCAAAGACATTATAGCCCATAGCAAAACATAACTATAGGCTTATTTCAGGCGACAAACTTTGACTCACGGGAAATGATAACTTCTCAAATATGACGCCAAACATTAATCAAAATGGAAACAGGAGATTCCTTTTATCGAGCCTTATACAAATTAGTTCATGAAGCCAACATTAAAAACCAATTCTCAAAGTTCAGAGCTTCCAAAATTGTTAAGAAATTTTATATTAAAACAAAAACAAGTTCACCAAATTTGTTAGCCCAGCAGCAAACTATTTAAACATGAATTTAACCTTTACGTGTATCTACATGCTGATGTACCACGCAAAAAATTTGTATCGCGAAAGCGGACCGTACGAACATAGTACATTCCTTTTTTCAAGCACTTCACCAACATTACAATCAACGGCAAACTTGTTTACCAAACATTAATCTTTTCCGTGATTTTGTAGCTAACCAAACCAGTAAATTATTTGCCAAGCAAGTTTTAAAACATTTCCTTATCTTTACAAAAATTGTTGACTTTGAATGCTGTAGTATCCACGTTACACGATAGTTTCACCAAATTTAGGTATATGATCCAGTGTTCTCGTTGGTAAAAAAATGTCAGCAATCACGCGTCCTATAGAAATTCGTAAAATAGGTTTTTGTTAGTCAACTTTTATGAATGGATTTGTAATTTGTAAAAAAATGTGCTTAAAAATATTCCGACAATTTTAGAGTGTGACGTTTTCATTTACCAAATTCATCGCAACGGTGGCAGCTTGGCAACATGGAAACAGACAAAAAAGGTCAGAACGCGGCTTGTCTCATATTCCAGGTTTTCCATGGTCTTCAGGAGTTGGAAGTACTCGGCAGTCTTGTGGTGGTTACTGAATTAAGAAATAAAAAGTATTCATGTTTCTTAAAATAAATTTTAAGTTTAGGAACTATTTCAAAAATTAACATTTTTATTCAGATAAAATTTATAAAAAAATACATTTTACCAAATGGAAGCTCGAATTAGGAAATCAATCCCAAAACCAATCACACGATCACAATAAACACTTTAGTTTTCAAAATAAATTTATATTCACGTTAACTAAATAACATTTTTACCACAATATCAGTCTACATCAGTACGATCTCACTGCCGTTCTGAAACTGTTACTGGTGTTGCGTTGCAAATGTCAGAGGTGTTTGGTTGGGGAAGAGAAGAAGCTGGTAGAATGAACTGAAGTTGGGAAAGGAAAATGGTTTTCCCGTGTGAAATCTTCTGATAGCAATTAGATTCTATTTTGAAAAGTCTTCAACAGTCGATTTGCCAGAGGAGTAAAGAATACACTCTATTATATTTTGCGGCGGGGCGTATGCATTCTATCCAGGGCTCAATCTTTGTGACGTTCATAATGGATTTTTATTGCTTTTATCACGAACTGGATTAAATATTAGATGGCATGTTTGTAGAAAATTTTATTCTTTTGTACACATTTGCTGTAAAGCTGTAAGCCAAATGCCACCTATAAAAATCGTGTCTCTGTCCGGTTCGTCCGTTTGTAGATTTTCTAGTGTGGGAAATTGCATGTATCAAAGTATATCAGTTTGATTTTTAAACTGTTGATTTTTTCTAGGTAGCGTGTTAGCTTCAAACATGAAAAAGCAGTTAAATTAAGCTTTTTGTTATTTCAAAACGAAGCATACATTTTTGATTGACATCATTATTGCATCATATGCAAAATAAGTGCAAGAGCATTACGCTCTATAGTGTTTTTTTGCTTTAAACCAGTATTCAGAAAGTTGGGAAGAGAATTCTACGTAAAGCACTGGATATTGCCTGTACTTACTAAAGTGGTTTTACTGAGTAATGCTTGGTTCACAACAAAAACTGCATGATCTTGACTTGCTAAAATATTCTCAACGGTTACCAGTATTTGTCAATTTATTTTCCTGTTGGCCTGAGAAAGTTTCTCTTATAATAATTCAAAATTTAGAAAACAATATTGGTCTGTCATGCAATGCAACGTAATCATGAGAAATAAGCAAAAATTGTATACTTCGAGCAATGGCCACGTTTTTCAAATCAAATTAATAAATTTCACATATATTAAACTCCAGACAAGACAAGCATAAAAAAACTACAACCTGCATTTTTGAAACTATTTTAAAATATTAAAATTTTTTTTTGTTAAACCCGAGTGTTAGACCTCTGTCGACGACGGAGCAAACCAGGCGTGCTGCCAGATGTTGGCAGCTGTTTGTGAATATAAACTTTATTTATTTTTTAAAATACTGGCTAAAATTAAATGAATAAAAGTGATCAGTGAGCTATGAGTGGTGGAGACGACCTTGAATTGGCAATGAATGTATTTTGAGTCTCCTACCTGGCTCACTTTTGACGGTTAGGTAGTTCGGAACACGGTGATTAATTTGTGGTATGTTCCTTACATGCCTAACCCGTATTTCACCATAGGGGTTGAGAGGCCCGACTTGGCACTCTCCCCCAGATTGTGAATAAGATAATGAGTTGGTGGTTGAGTGGGAGCTGCAGGAGGGATTATACCACAGGACATGCTCTATCTAACCTTTACCAAAAAAGTTGCTAAAAAGTTTACCTACAAGTAATGCATTTGTTTATCACTTTATGTCTTGAACACCTTTCAAACTATGCCATTGCTTTGTTATTATTAGCCGCTTTTGGGGCTGTGTTTCAAAAGGCAAGTCCCTCGCTGACAACGTTTGACCCCAGATACAACCCCTCCTGCGAGTGAACGTCAACTAGCCATGGATGAGCATCAAACCTACCCACAATCCACTTGCCCCACTCCACTCGGTGGAACTCACCCCCCACATCCACCGTCCACAATTTACTTTCCAAATTTCCTATCCACATCCACTCCACTCCACCCATTTTTTTTCCACTCCACCCCACTGACCTCCACACTTACGAATTTAATTCTTTAGCTAGTTCTACCTGATATTCTAGCTACATGAAGTCTCGAGCATGAGAAATTACAGTACAAAATTGATCTTAGCCTTAGCACTTGGTTTAAGGGTTTTGTAGTCTATATACTTGCAGTAAAACATGTCAATATGTCCTGATTGGCAGAATGGCAGTGATGTAATGAGTTCCAAAAATAAGTTACAGACTTTCATTATATGAAGAATTTTGTTTTATAAAAAGTTAGATTTGTTATATATTCAAATTTTGAATTTGAATAGCATAAACGCAGGAATAAGAGCAGTTAACTTAGGGTATTTAGGTACAATGCAAGCACACCTTCTATTTCTTATGACCTGAAACGTTGAGTTTAAGAAATGTTGTAGAAAAATATGAACAACATATTATACTAATTTTAAATCAAAATTGGTGGACTTAATTCAGCAGCATTGTGTGCATTATATTGCTAGTAAAAATTCCCTTTTTAGTTTCTCAATTCCCAATTTTACTCCACCATCCACCGGCTACACTTCAAAAATTTTACTCCACCGTCCACACCTCCACTTCTCTAAGTGAAAATTTCTTCCCACTTCCACTCCACTCCACACCCTGTGTGGATTGTGGGAAGTGGACGAGTGGATGCTCCACTTCAGTGGATCCACAAGTGGGATGCTCATCCCTGCAACTAGCTCAAATAATGTTTTCGAATTGTTATTAAATTAAATTATTCAACTACATAGATATTAAGGAAACAATTCTGGCTAGAAAAATCATATATTACTACAATTTCTCTGAAGAAGGCACAACATTTTTCCAATGCTTCATTCTGAGACAATTGTGTACACCAACGGCAGTTGCATATTTTAACTTTTTATCTATATTTTGGGAAAAATAGGCAACAGTTTGCACGTTCACGTGATCTTCTGATTTCAGAAAAGTAAAACTATTACCAAGCATTGCCAAATTGTTCAAGTTTTGTGAAGGTTTGCACCACTCCTTTTGCCGATCACTGGCTGAATCGGTATGAAATATTATGTCATGTAGAAAGGTTTTCATAAAATTGATTTTTTTCAAACCTTTTTGAATTTACAACATTTGAACTTATTTTTCAAAAATGTCGAAAACAGCTTTATTTATACATCTGTATTAATTATATTGCTGAAAATGTGCGTGATTCTATAATTTTGAAATAATGGATTTTCGAAGCGCTTGAAAATTTTTGCGTTTTAACACACATGCTTCAGTTGATTTTCGTGATACTTAAAAAATACATTTGGGATTAGTTCATGGACCGACTCCAACAATATGTCTGTCATTCCTATGTGTTGTACTGGCTTGGTGGACAGATTTTTAAAATCTGTACTTGATTGTATAATTTTGACACAAAACTTATGTCTATTTTACAAAACAGACACACGGAGAATATATGTCCAGTAATTAATATACTTTTTACACTTCGCATCTTCAATTTTGTCCTGGCAAAGTACACTTAGGCATTAAAACTATAAAATACATGTCATTTTTACATTACGCATAAACTGCAACTTCATGATATGCCGCGATAATTTTTGTTCTAATTATGTTAAGCTTGTTATAAAACTATGTTAAAAAAAGAGCAGCACCGGCAGCAGATATTCAGATTTGAATATGCAGCCGAGTTTATCCTCCTTAGTATGAATAATTGCAGTGTTAATACCTTCTGAAGGAATATAAAATCAACATTGCAGATGCGTTAGCATGTATCTGCTGGGTGTTTGTCCATTATGGCTTGGAAATTGCTTTATTTTTGTGCTAGTAATGACGAAGATGCAACAAAGAGTTGGATCATCGTATTGGGTTTTCTGGATGCATTTTATGTTATAGCAATGAGTTTGTCTAAAAAAATTGTTTGACTCACCTTGTATATGTTTTGTGTCTACCTGACTCGTAGATTCTTTGGATGAAAATCATCCAACGTCCAAATTTGATTTCACGGATTTCCAAACACAAAATAGCATTGTTTATTATCTTTGAAGATAAGGGATTACATACCTGTCTAATTTGTGCAGATAATTTATATTGCTTTTATATACATGTTATGTGGTAATACGTCGACGAAATCAACAGAGTTCGGTTAAGTCTTTAAACATTGTTACAATTTTATTTCAATAAGAACATTGTTTATTATTATATTCCTCATTTTTTGTATAACATTTCCCTGTTATCAACGTTTAGTATAGATTAAAACAAAATACATAGCAATATAGTAATAACTAAACACAATAACTATCTAAATTTTGGCACTGTTATAATATTGATTTTACCATCTTTTAACTTCATAATGTATTCCAATAAAGTTATACAAAAATAAGCTTCTAAGAAAATTTTGTTTGACGTGTTCTAGTTACTGATTTTTTCTTAACAAATGCACACTATTCTACTTATAATTGAACAACGCATTCATTCATTTTATAACGACTTTTCATCACTATCAAACCGCATAATTGTCATGTCTATACCGTGCAATCTTTCCATGTTTATATTTTTCACAACGTTTGATATATTTATCGAACTTAACATAGTACTTATGCAAATGTAAAATCTACAAAAACTGCAAAACGACCAAACGTACAAAATCGTCTGCAACCGAACGCTATAATGCAGATTGTGGTTCATAAATACATCAAATTGGTAAAAACCTTCTAAATTCTAAACTTTTTTTCCACTTAAATTGGAGTTGGAGGTATCCCTAATTTGCAAATTTTTAGGTTTTTAGCTAAAGAAAAGTACTCCGGCTAAAGTGATTTACGTACAATGAAAAGAACAAATCAAGTCTAGGTACCTTGATAATTGTAGATCAATGCATGAGTGTGTAAGCCTAGTTTCTGCGTTACTGGTTTTGGCAAAGTTAAAAAATTGCTCATAATACATTATAATTGGTATGCTACTTGACTGTTAATTGCAAACCAAGTTACGATATACTACATCAGTTCAGCGTTTTGCGTAGAACCCAAATCCATTATTAAATTGCTGTAATACGCAAATTTGGAATTTTAAATAATTAATTATTAATCGTAAACAACGTACAAATACGCGCGCTTGACTCAAGCAGCATTCCCCAGGTGCTCCTCCCTCCTCTCCCTCTTCGTCGTCTGTTTAAGGTGCTGCTGCTTTTTTACCTGTGGCTCCAGAAGTAATGGCTGCTTGTGAACAATCGAATATGACGTCAAAGAACTAATTCATGCTCATGAGCATTCTCCTCTTTATGCTGCGTTACATCCCACTCACGTGAAAGATGGCCCAATTAAACATTTTAAAAATAATATAATTTGTAAAGCCATGCGTTTCCATTACAAAAAGAACGCAGGATATTATGTAATCATCGATGAATTGTAATATGATGACCAAGCATCCATCTAGAAGCAATGTCCTCTCCAAGACAAAATCCCATGTTGCATTTAAACTCCCAGCACTTCCTTTCATGGGAGTGATTTGCGAGCAGCATTTGCTTTTTTTGTGAATGCGACGTGAAGACTATTTTAAACTTGTGTGGTTTGAATAACATAACATTTACCAATCACCCTTAATTCCAATAAAGTTGTGACAGAGTATAACATTTTATGGAGTTTTTTCGTTTACGTTTCAATTTTTTTAAATTTTATCATAGCCCTAGCCTCAGGTAATCTAAAAAACTTAACGGGCTTACCATGTGCACCTGATGCGCACCATTGTGTCAATCGTCTTCTGTTTGATTTTCGTTAATCTTTTGCGGGTATTTTCCGAAAGTTAAGTTTTTATGAGGCTTTGGTAAATTTTGTAAATACTGTGGCTTCTCCCACACACGTCGATTTTGTTACTAAAAATTTTTACGGGACCTTACGCCAATTGTGACGTCTAAAATCATATTAAAGATCTTATGTGGGATCCAGTTGAATTGCTAAAATAGTCACTGCCTAACCTCGATGACTTCCCAGCTGTCGACGTCTGGTGAAACGGCGCTAAGACTGGCCTGAATCGTTTTAAAATTGGTGCTGTTCAGTTGCTACGAAACATAATCTAGTTGCTTTGGCGAATGATAAAGGCGATTTGACAAAATCAGTTGGAACAAGCCAAAAAAAGTTTAACAATTTAGTATTTTATAAAGTATTGAGTATTCAGTTTTGCATACATTTGCAAATTAAATACGTATATATGTTAGTGTTGCTTTTTCATTAAAACGCTTTATGTGTATATCCTGAAAACCATTAAAGTGAATACTTAAACATCGAATTTTAATAAAGTTTGTCCAAAAATATATTTATCACCATTTCAACTAATTTTTTCTGCTGTTTGGTGTGACAGTATTTGAACAGCATCAACAAAGTATAATTCCATGATGCGTTTTAGTGAGAACTATATTTGTGTGTAGTTTCATGTAAAACTAAACTGTTTTGCATTCTTATACAAAGTTGTCAATGTGAAATTCTAAAACATGCATTTTTGTCTCGGAAATTTCTGGCCTTGCCACCAATATTGAAATGGCAAAAATGCTCTGATGGTATGGCAAGTTGCTATCATCGAAAGCAAATAATTTTTTGACGAAGCATGAGATGGTCCGCAGTAAAAACTTGGAAATGTTGTCATTCAGTCTGTGCCAAACGAAAACTAACAATTACTTTTCTTTACACAAACATAGATTTAATATATGAAAACAGTATATATCTACAACAATAAATACAGAGTCAGTCGGAAGTTGGGAAACTTCCGTTAAAGAGGATTCATTTGTCGTTCTTATATTACTGCTAGCGTTTGGTTCAATATTTTGCATATTCCTGATCAATGTATTGATACAGGCAACACTGCAATAATAAGGTGTTTTGTCCATTTGCTGTAATAATGCTGCTCCTGTAAACCAATCTTTTCAGCTAAAACAATTTACCATCTACCTTCACTCGAAGTGTTTTAAGTTCTTCCATCATGAATAAGCAATCTGACTAGTATGGAAAGGGTTGTGTTCTATATTAAATAAATCTAATACCTTTGCTTGCAAAAACTTTTCTAGTAGTACTATTTTGATTAAGCTAGATGTGCCATTAAAAGACATTTCTAAATACAAAATGTGTAGTTGTAAGAGAATCATGCAAAATTACTAGTAGTTTTTGATATGATCTCTGTAGACATTTTTGTGAAAAACGAGCAATCTAACGGCAGTAACCACCCATCGTTGGATTAGACATCTCCGTCATTTTTAACCTGTGTATCATTTCATCTAAATTAATTTACCAATGCAACAAATCTTTTTGTCAACAATGTCAATAACGCAGCAATGCAAGATCAGTTGATTAATTGTTCCCTCAGGTAACACAGTCATGAAAACAAAAGCAAGGTAATTCGGGAAATCAATTTAATATACCCAAACTCCAAGGAGAAAATCTTCAAAGAACAAAAGAAGTAAGTTACAGTTTTATTATATCTGTAAACAGGAAACCCTGAACTACTGGTGTCGACATAGACTACGTTTGCTTAGAAAACCGTTTAAAATGATATTAGTGATAACCCTTCAGTCTCTTTTTTGTCATGCATGATCATGGTTTGAATACCAATCAAGCTAAGACTCCGGTCACGCTTACATTGCCAAAGATGATACTTGTAATATTAATCGGAACGTTTTCAAATTTAAGCTAATTATTTTCAGAACACAAATGTTTAAACATGATTCAACTACAAGCATAAGCATGTTGTAGTGGTTATGACATATACCCTTTGTCATAACATTCGAAGCTGAAGCCGATTTTTACAAACAGGGAAACAAATTTCTGCTTCTTTTTTAAAACGGCTCAAACACATTTTTGCATTAAGTCAGTCTTTTTATGCGTGAAAGTCATTTTAATTTACAACACCGTTTTTGTAGTTTTTCTTAGGAACCTGGTTTTGGAGAAAGAGCAGTTGTTTAAAGTGTAGCTAGAAGTGGTATATGACTAGCATATCTGTACATTCTGTCATATATCTAGCCTTTAAAAACCCACCATACAAAACATGAAATAAACGAAAAATTGTTGAACATCAAAATAAATTAACTCCCTTGAAAAATCAATCCATCCATCAGCAAGGCGGTGTGGATTACCTACATAAAGAAGTTCAAAACGAAACGAAGCATCATAAACGGTATTTCAAGTAATAAAAAACGACGTCCTGGGACAAACCCTCGTTAATGCACACAGAGCGGTGTTTTTATTATTCTAAAATATTCTATTCCATTTTAAAAGTGTAAAACGTCTGCTTTAAATTTCTGTTTATTGAGATAAAGTAACCTGCTTGGCTTAGTCATGCCGCAAAGCACTGCAAGTAGGGTTGGAGATAAATTTCAGACTTGAGTTTTCAGTTGTGTCTTATTAGTCCCTTTTTACAGAATAGAGTCTTGTATTACCAAGCGTGGTTTTGTTTTTAAAATCACATTTTCAGCGTAGTCTACTTTGACTTGATTCGCTTCATACATGGCACTTTAAAAAATGTAAAATATGAAGAAATATGTTATTGTGTTTTTTAAAAATTTGGAATTTTAGGCCCAACTAGATTTTGTGCTAGTCACGTATGGCAAGTATGCTAACCATTAAAACAAAACCAGTAACATTCAGAAAATAAGCTCATTGTTCAGACAATACAACCGTGAAGCTTTCTCCAGGTATTTATCTGAAGAAAATCGACAGTTTTGTATGAGGCTATTGTGAATTTTGTGTATGGTGCGGAATTACCAGCACACATAGATTTTCTCGCAAATCATAATCGTACCGAACATTCAGAAAATTTTAAACATATAATCACATTCAGACCAGGTAACTATCGGTAAAAACGTTCAGAACACAGAATGTCACCATTCAAGTATTTTATATACACGTCGACACATTCGTCTAATATAAATTCAGATATTTAAACAGGCTTCAGTTAAATGGCTTTTATAACTGCCTTTGTCTACTTTACAATATTTATAATCCGACATTTAAAATTTTAATTAGTTTATTTTTGAAAATCAAAACTGGTATATAGTAAGTGTGAAACTTTGCATACATTTGCAAGTTTACGTTTCATAAGTTTCTACATCTTCTAAATTTGCTTAAATAAAAGCAAAGTATCCATTCCAATCAACAACCAACTACAGTGTCAAATTTCCAATTAAAACAAAATATGTAATCCATTTCGGTTTCCTTTTTTTGTTTTGCTTAGCTATCCTAGTTCGGTGTACTGGAACGGTTTCAGTGGAACTTCCAAGTTACTAACACTGGGGGAAACGACTTGATCAGTTTTCTAATTTCATGACGACTGTACTTCTCGACAGAGGCTATCCGAAGACATTAAACTTCACTGCAGTTAGCTGTTTGATTATCTTATTATTAACCCAGTTGCGTTTTATTTAAAGGAAATATTTGTAATGCATGACGCACAAGCAATGCCTGATTCATCTTATGTTTCTATTTCTGTCATGTTTCTGGAAAGCTTATATTATGTTATTCGTAATGTTTTTTTATGGAGGCATGCAAAAACCTATGATTCATGACGACTTGCCACACGTCAATTTATTTTAAAATAAAAAGGATCGATGGGAATCAAGAAAGTCCGACAATTGTTTTAACAAAATTCTTTATACTCATAACAACTATTGGGTTTTTGACTCTTTTATGGACGGTGTTCATTACATTTCTTGAGGTTTGTTATAACACTAATATATTTCATAATAAGTAAAACGCATAAAACGTCCAAAGAATGTAATGCTGACAACCGTTCTGGAGAGAACAAGAAGCGTCACAAAAACATTAGTAAAGTCGTCATATAAAATCCACAAATATTCTATTATCCTACACAACAAATAGTCTAATTATGATTAATAACCTATTTTACACTCAACTTTTGTTTAAAGGCATGCAAAACTTTGCCAAAATAATTCTGGAGGTTCGTCTTTCTTCTTGGCTGAACAAAAGTAATCATAATTTTATTTTGCATACTCCATACATAACTACGTACTTTTTTTACAAGTTTTAGTTTTGTCCAACCCGCATCCGTTAAAGCCGGCCTAAACGGGTGTGGGTTGGAATCAGATAGGAACCATTCTACGTCGACGGGAACCACCATCAATACCCCTCAAACTACACCAATTTCCCTCGTATAAGTTACTTACTTGAAACCAACATATTATCGTGTTTGTTTACTTGACGTTGATATAAGTGACGGCAAATAGAACGTGAGTGAAAGGAAAAACTAACTTTTTAGAAATAAGCAGAATATACTGGTGATATTTGGTGCTCTATTTGGTAGATTTTGTGTACTCGACCTAACCATTATGGCAAGTACATAAAGGGCTAGGTTGGTATACATAGGTGACGGTGACATATCTTGAGAGGTTTTTCAAACACTACATCATTAACTACATTAGACTATTTGCTTTGTGAATCTAAAATATGCTGTTTGGCAGTATTTTGTTTAACTACTCTAGCACATCAAGCCACCAATAATTAATAATATAAGTCTTTTTTGAGAATGAAACAGGTTTAGTCTTGTTCTGAAGATTACAAACTGCAATCCACGTCCGAAAAAAATTACGAGAATTTCAAATGGCATTAAAATATCGATTTATACTGTAGTATACAGTTTGCCTATTACCATTACAAAGATATTCTTTTAACTATAAGTTAATGATGCTGACAATAAATTTTTTTAACAAAAAATTATCATGTTTTTCTATTTGCCTTTTTATAGTATTCAATTTGACCCAGAACCTAATGATTGGTTCAATTATTTTTTATGTAAATGTACATAACTGTCTTTTAATTTGGAGGGTCTAAAATGGAGTTACCCCAGCCTTTCATAGCTCAGTGTAAATATGCACAACAGAGGTATCAAAGAAAATTAGATTGGACAGCTCAACTCCGCCGTATTAACTAACAAAGGCTGTTCGCCAGAAATATATGATGAATCCCAACAAACTCTTTAGAAAATCGCAGTACTTGTCTATTGCCTAACCCCCGGTTGTGTTAAGACTAACTTCTCGAAGCACTTTTCGGTTTTGTTTATATAGTAGTTCTCACTTCCACTCTGAAAAAGAAAATAGTTTCGAGACTTCGAACAAGAAAAACCTTCCTAACACAACCTTTCCGTTTATTGGACCAAGCAGTAAGAAAAACTTCCGTCCCTGTCACAGAGAAATTCTTGACCTGTCAAAAGAAACAAAATGAACTATGACCTACTTGCCCCGGAATTGAGAACTTAAGTACTCTAACAAGGAAAAGGATGACAGGAAAATTCCAAAAGTAATCTTAAACCATATACATAATATATTAGATACCTAATTTACAAAAAGTATCCAACCAATCTTAAAATATTATGTATATTAATATCTTCCTGTCCTCAACGTTTGGTTGGAACATATGGGTTGCGTATAAATAAACTAGCGCGACAACGTTTACGAGCAGAGAGGAAATTTAAAAATATCCGTCGCTGTGCCCAATCTATATCATGTTCAGCACAATCCTACTGTCTGGGATGGCATTATTTCAAAATACTAACAATTAACACTTAGCTGGCTGGTTAACGACTGTATTCGTGTGTTTATGGGCACAGTGCGCAATATACAAACAAAACTTTGAAAACAATGTCTACTTTCAAGCAAAGCCTCATGTAAGATTAAACAATCTTAAACTTCTTTATACTGAAGTTATATGTAAAGAGTATTATATGTCATAATTTGTACACTAGTTCCAACTATCACAGATACGTTCTGTAAATGTTGCTTTAGCATTTTGCAACCTTGAATGCACGGATTTTTATTACGAGCATTTAAAGCTGATGCAAATGATGAAAATAAACAATAAATAGAAATATCAGCAAAGGAAATAAACCTTCAACAGGAAAAGGTATTAATAGCTTTACTAGACAACTCTTGAGAATTCGGCAATTTAACACGCGCCATAGGGAATCTCAAACTAACTGGGTTACTGAAATAATAAAAATTGAATCACTTGCTGGATAAATACCTACGTTATTCATAACGTTGGTTAGGCTTAATAAATCGCGGTTGCTGACGCTGTTGAGTGAAAGCTAGAGAATCTCAGAAACGCAACGGCAATGAATACTAATAAACCTGACACATCAGCAAGTTTCATCACACGCAGCTTTTCAAACAGTAGAAAGTAAAATAAGCTTGAGAAATTGACAGCACAATAACTTCATCACCGAATTTATCTGAGAAAGTACGAAATTTTCTATGTCAATCAAAATAATGTAAGTTTGAAAATACTGAATTGCACTTAAATAATTTTGTAAAAAGACATTGTCTCAACTATGCTATACTGCAGTCGGAATCTGACTTGGGGTCATAGAGAAAACTTAATTTATTCTTTTGCTATTTACATTTTAGCAATTGAGCAGAAAATGAATATCGGAGTGCCACAAGTGTACTTCTAGTAATTCTGTTATTCTTGTTGAGAAAATTAATCCGTCAGTTTTTATATGAAATACGCACATTGTAAAACTTAATTGTTTTGATTGGTTAATTGTAAATGTGTTAATAGTCTGTTCGATTCCCAGTGGAGTGGCATATTACTCACTTGACGCCAGTCTCCAAGAGGCAAGTTGAAATATTTGTATTATAAAGCGATCACTAATTCAGAAAAAGTAATACGTCTAAAACGCAGTTTTTAAAACCAGTAGTTTTGATTCAGTAATTCTATATTAGCACTTAAAAATAGGGACACGTTTGTAGTGCGACATTTTCCATTTTATTTTGCATTGAATCAATCTACAAGAATATGTATGTATTGTACAAGCTATTTTACCGTTACACATGACAAGTACACCAGTTTATCCATGGCCATATCCAGGTTAAATAACTGACCATTTTCATCTCCAAAGCTAATAAATTTAGATTAGTTTCATCGACAATTAAACAGCAATCAAATTGTGTGAGGAAAATGATAGTGTCGTTGTAATAAGTCGCCTGCAGACAGCAGAGTGTCAAAATTATTTTAGACTCTGTTTATTACGCTAGTAAACCTGATTATACGTTTATACAACCACTGCTGAATATAACGACAATTTTATTTTTTTAGATTCGAATATGTTTTTGAACATATTTCTCCGTGCATAATTTTTGTGCTTCAACGTAAATGATGTGTGCAACATCATTTTACGAAGCAATCGACACGTACGAACGAATTTTGACGTGCTAGTTTACCAAAACTAATCTACACTGAGTACTTCGCAGCGCTCTAATCAAATTTAGTTTCTTCTCGGAGTAATTCTTTCCCAAAATAAAAATTAAACGACGAAAACTAACTGTTGTAACAACTTTGAAAAATCAATTAACCAATTGACAAGTTCGTGTAGATTATCTCCACTAAGTTACTGAACGCGTTAGGTTCATATCATAGACATCTTGTTATCAGAAAAAACAGACAAACACCCAACAGTGTTTTTAAAACACCTATCTAGTTTATTGTTCGAGTTTTTATTTCTGGCATCCAAATATATTTAAGTACAGATTTAAGTGATTTGATTAATGAGCCTGCAACCCATGTGGCCGAAAGAACATGTATTGAGATTTTGCACATAAAATTCATTATGCAGTTGCCAACGCCATATAGTGGAAAAGCACTTTAGTGACAAGTTTTATCACAACATACGACGAATTTTCCTAAAAAGCTGACAAACTCATTTTCAACTTACTATGATTCATGAAATTGATAAATATAAAAGTTTAAAATTCATGAATCTGTTTAAGTTATCGAATGCTGTGCAAATTTTAGTGTTACAATAACATGTCTGACTGAATAATTACTGAAGGTAAACATATCCTATAAACTGATAAATTTTGCAAAAATAACTTTTGCGTAACGTAGTTTCAACACTTCTTTCAACAATGAATAATACATTTCTCAGAATGTGAACTATGTACATTTGTAAAACGTAGACACACTTTTTTAAGTAAAATAAAACTGTTTTCCTTTCTTGGCTGAGTGCACGCATCATTCTCCTTGTCCAAACAAACTAGCCACGCTTACTCGATACTAGCGAGATTACTGGTGATTACTTATACAATATTGAAACAAACTCAAATCCCATAAAAGTATTTCAAACTTGTAAAAAATACTTAAGAAAAATGTTGTAACAGTTTCATTTACGTTTTTGCGACAGCTTTTGATTCACTTAAATTGACGTAGATTAAGGTGAGTAACAGCAGCCAAACTTTAGCCAAAGTTTTGACAAAGTAAAAAAAAGCAATCGAAATAATTTCGGCATTTTACATATGCGTGTCTACCTTTATAAGTTATATATTAGGATAATAAATGAAAAGATAGGAGGATTGCATAGCGTAGTAATAATAGTATGATTAGATACGCACGATGGCTTCCTGAATCTACTCGAAATTCAACATGTCACAACGCAAATGATTTTCGTATTCAAAGTTTTAAAAGTTATTCTTTTACATGCCAGAACTACCATTACTTTGTAAATACGATGTTTTAAACATAATAAGTAGTGTCACTTGCTAGATTTGGTATTATTTTTTCAAACCACCTCGCTTGAAAAAATGAAATGCAATTACTCATGAATTGAATGTCACTGATGCTGAGTATTTCGCTTTGCTTCATTCCTCTTGTTTCAGGATTTAGTCAATAAGTTAATCACTGAAATTCGTTTGACCATAATGTGATTTTTTTGTAAGGAAGACTAGGTTTAAGGTAAACTTGTATGCCTCTAAATGATCTGCTTTCATGTAGTAACTCACAATTTTCTGGCAGCGGAGTTTTTTGGCACTACGTAATTACATTTTACTGCAACTGCACTTACAACTTTTTCTGGTTTTTATACTTTATGAACTGGCATTTTAATTTATGCCAAGAGGGTGCTCTGAGAAACAAAAGTCTAGGACGTATATTTGTTTTGTAACATTTGAATGAAAATACGCAGGTTTAAGTATCACCTACTGTTTAGTTTATAGGATGGGTGTGCATTTTTTAAAGAAAATTGTTACATGTCTTACTAAACTGATTTACATTATCAGTGTATCTATACTAAACTACTCCTATAAGCTATGCAACGAAAACATAACTGACTTGATGTCCAAAGTGCTGCAGAAGTCCAACGCTGCTTACATTCGTTGGAATAATTTTCTTATTTATCCTATGAAAAATTTACCTTAATTAGAGGAGTCAATTAATAGCAAATACAGTATATTTTATGAAAATATAATCCAATAAACTTCCTACCGAGGTTGCATTTTCTGGAACCTTCAGGCTGGAGCCATTTTGTAACCACACAAAAACCTAGCTTGGCTGTCAATCATTTTGCTGGACTTGGCGATGTTTTATCTGGCTGGCGTTCTCTGGAATCATTTATTCAGTTTATCTATGAAAATACATTTCAATTGGGCAATATAACTAATAGAATACACTGTGTTTCGTAAAGTAGAATATTGTATTAAACCTACCGAGTTTGCATTTCCCCAAGGTATTTCCAATCCAAGCTGATATAAAGCTTCCTTGCCATCCATGTTCTGTGGAATTCCCTATGATTTATCTATAGAACATTTTCAATTAATTGGCTAAATTACGACTTACTTTAAATATTTCTAAGTTGTAAGAAAACGCACAAATTTCTCAGTCTTACCGAAAGATCAGGTTAAAAAATTTAAGAGATGTGATGAAACAAGTACCAAGTTTTTTAAATGTTGTTAAAACTCTTTCCGAAACTTTAGATTCCGAAGTTTTTGAAAGTGGTCGTTACACAAGATGAGGTCAGGATCTCCAGTTATGTTCCCAAATATTTTATGGCGATCCAGTTTCACAAAAACGTCTATCTGCAAAGTCTATTAAACATCAAGCATTCTAAACTTATCCTTAACTTAAGCATGTTTAGATTCAGTAAATCCTACAATCTAAATTAAGTTAAAGGCTACATTTTGAACATTCTGGTTTAAAAACTTAATTGCTGACCTTATCCACGCAAACTGGTACCAATCTTGTCTACCAAGCTTCTAGAGCAGCAATATAAGGTTTATAGTGGAGCAGCTATTAAATTATGAGAATATAGGCGGACATCAAAAACTCACATTTTTTAAAGTTTTGGAAAAATTTATTCTATCATACCTTTGATTCGTAAACACGCAAATTACGTTTAGTACATAAGTACTATGTGCACTTTTAATTTCCCATGTTCTCACAAAAAGTTTTTGCATTAGGTATTGATAATTGAAAGTTTTTCCAATAGAAATTGTTGAATTGCAATAAAACTTGAAACGAAATAGCAAGTTTTCTTGTCGGCTATTTTAATTAATCTAAAAAAAGTTCTCCACAGATTTTACTTGATACTAAAATTCAGATTCAGCACTGACCACATTATCAAAACTTCTGATTGTTGATTTTAATGATGTTAAAATGCCCAGCTATTTCAACTTTATTCCAAGTCCGTGGGCAAACAATCACTTTTTAAAAATTGTTGTGAAAAATAGCCGGAGAAATTTGGACATTTTTAAGTGTCATCAGTCATCACGTTGTTAGTACGCTAATCAAAAACTACACTTATATCACTGGAAATATTTTAATTACAGCAATTTACATTCAAATTTTTGAAAATGTCTTAAAATATGCTGGTTTACTCAGGCTACGCAATAGCTGCTCCAAACCTTTCACAGCCACACCTTGTTCAGCACTGAATATTCATTCATTTTGGCCTGCTGCACACAAATCTTAAAAATGTCTACCGCTAATGGAACAAACATCTCGTAAAGACATCAGCATCATTCATCTCTGCATTCATTTCATTAAATTTTTATTCATAAATTATGCTGACCATTCAGTTTTCACCACTTGTTGATACCCATCCATGCATTTTTTTCCACTGGTGTTCACCCCTTCTTGGAATACTCAAGAACTTGACAGCAACGTCGTCTCACATCTATTTTTTGTCAGAACAGATATTATGCGAGATGTAGAGCAGATGCGTTGAAGATTAAAAAGAAAGAAAACGACAAACTTTTCTGCTCTTCTGTGACTTGTTCTGGGAGGTATACGCTTCAATATGTAAACTTATATAAATGTTTCGTATACCGATAGAGAGCGGCTGGTATATTTACGACGTAGGAATATAAATATCCCTATGGCTGTTAAAATTCAGCAAGACATTTATATTACAAGCAGACTGTTGGAGTGAACGTGTACTATCCTGCATATAATTTAACTACGTCTGGTAATTCCAATACTGCTTCTGTGTGCTGGTATTGCTGAACCTTTTAAGAAAATATGCTAAAAATAAGAAACCAAAACTTTGACAACCGAATTGAAGAAAAGTTGCCACTGCGCATTGGCGGAAAGAATATTAGAAATGGTTTATATTTCTGAATTTTTCGAATTTCAATTTCATTTTGATTTTTAATAATATTTTTTTAATCTGTTGTTTTCAAAGTTTGTATTATTTTTCCAAACCGCCTGCAAATAAGTAGGTTAATTTCGCATTTTATGCTAACAATCATTAGCATTATTCGTACTTGTATTATCCTTGTAAATAATTAAGTGGATTACTGCCATTTGCAAAATGCCATAAACCAGAATATTTCCAGAGGGATTATGAATTTTACGAGGACCGCTTTATTGTAAATTATAATTTGACTGGCTTGACTATTACTGTGCATCAAAACTATGAACGCCAAATCGTGACTTCCTCTTCTGATTGGTTTGTTTAAAAGCTATTAAGTCGCTTGCATTTTCTATGAGTGAATAATTACATGCAGATGTATAGGTAAATTATGCAAACATTCAAATCAAAGTACATTTGAGAGTCAGTAAATTGAACAAGCATTTGCAAATCGAATAATGTAATGCCTTCATGTTTACAAATTTATTCAAAATTTTCAAAATAAATATGCTTGAATTTTTTTCCTCATACCTCCCCAATTTATTAATCCCATGGCATACTCCATCAAGTCGCGTTGTAACCTCTGAAAAGTAATTGATTTAATCATCCATTCATATGCTTATAATAAAAAATAATAAAATTGAACCACTTATTTACCATTCAATAAAACAAAAGTTAAGATTTTATAACCCAAACAAGGAAGCCAGCGTCGCGGTGGCACAGAAAGCTAATCATGCATTCTGTCGCTACCGTGCTCGGGTTCGATTCCCCGCTGGAACAGTAAGTTTGTGCTGCTTCTCATTTAGAGGTTTATTCTGCGAGTTGTGAATGTGACTTCCTTCTCTCACTAGGTTGAGACCTGATAGGGAATCCCTGGTGAGATCGAACAATGTTATTGATTTGTATACTTGCAATACATAATATCTCTCGTAAAGCAGCACCGTGTAAAAAACTGGGAGAGCCTGCAAAAATTCAAATATGGATTACGCGGCTGGGTCCTCTCTAAATAGGGGGGATTCCTTCCCAAATTACATACACACATACAACCCAAACAAGAACCAATTGGAGTAAAATGTATACCTGCCATAGCCACCACTCCGCCATCCAGTTCCACCACAAAGTCCACACCTAATTGCTATTGCTCCAATTATTAAAAGAAATTGAATAAGGTTATAATTTCGATTTTGAGGCACAAATGAAACACAAGTACTTACCTTGGCGTCTTGCTACACATGCATTAGGATATTCTTGCCATTTGCCATCGCAGAACCCACAGTGAGGTTCATAAATAAAATAGCAAACACTTACAGATTTTAAATTGAGAATAAGAGTTACGTAAAGTACGGTTGCAAATAGCAGTATCGTCTTCATTTTATAAATTATGTGTATCAGCAATCCTGAAGGAACTAGTTACGTTCTCAGCAAAGAGCTTGTAGTTGACTGACAAATGTAGAGCTAACAATGTACAATTTCCAAGGAGGCTTCAGTCGATATGTATTTGCTTTTATATTTGTTGGTGATTATGATAAATTGACAAAAAAACTAATTTTTGTGTAACAAAAGTACATGTTCAGGGTTTTGTAGTCTATTATATATAGGTAGTTTCACTAAAGTTTTAATACTAAAAAATTGTCGCTCAGTTAATGTTACGTAGGTATATGGAAATGGAATGGAATGGTTACGTAGAATTAAAATAATGAGTGACAAAATCTTCGACGAACATTTCTCTTAATTAATTGAGTTTCATCTCTGTTTATCACTTTAAAAATTGTATGATACTGGTTTCTCCGCCTCACTCTTATAATAACTGAAAAAACAGTGGTAGTCATGTTACATAGAGCTAGAGCACAGCATATATTCAACGGAGTTCATATTAAATCTAAAAACATGCAATATACGGAAACGGTATTTTATAAAAATTCATTGGCAAGCAAATTCAGCTTAAGCAGGTCCGAATGGAAAATGCAGATGAATGAAATAAACTTCGATAACAAGACAGGATTTTTTTACAAATACAAAATTATTAATTTACTGATAATAAATTATGTTCGCATTAAATGTTACATAAAATGTGTTGTATCACTTAAACTAACAACCTAAACACGGTGAACATGTAAAAAGTTAAACTAGTCTAAAATTAACAATATACTTGTCCTTAATCAAATAAAAAAATCCTTGAATAACTTTATGCATCAATAAACCAAATGGTGAGCAGAGAACGAAATTTTACTTTGATTTTTATGTATGATTTGCAGTGTAAATATATTCAGCTTTTTTATTATTTGGAGCGAAATTACTCTTGTATAACTAAACGGTTTACACAATAACATATTAGTAGTCTTTATATGCAATTTAAAGGCATTTTCTATTTACGATATTATTCGGTTTTGGGTTGAACAGAAACAGAAACAGCACCAGTGATTGTATATTCTGGCAGCAATTCACAGTTTGGGTACATATTTATGTAGCATTTTGGTTGCACTACTTTATTACTTCAAAATATTCTTTCACTTTTACTTTGGCTTCGATCAAACCATCGTGGTAAACGTATAGATAAAACACTTAATTGCTTTTAGACCAGCTTTTAGACACAAAATACAATGTAATTGTAATATTTTATTAGATTTGTTTTAGTTTGCTATGCAAATGTCGTTTTACATTAAACGAAATCTATATTTTATATTGGCTTTCGTTTACACATATATGAGCTCAGAAATAACAGCCATTTTGTTTTTATATCTGCTTTGTAACCCAAACGCAGTCCAGGTTACTGTGCAGCAATTTACAAAATCCGCATTGTTAATAAATTTCTCTTTCATTTCCGTCTTCCCTAAAAACTTTATTAATGCAGCAACTACAAATTTCATATATGACTCTAAAACTTTTCCCTCAACCCACGTTTTTCTGTGATTTCATTTTCACTGTAATAAATTGGCACCAGTTTGACCCTGAAGTAATAGTGTTTTAAACTTATATTTATAATTGTTATTAGTTTACCAAAAAAGGAACAAGTTTTCTTAAAAAGTTGTAAAATTGGTTACTTGAAACATTATGCCACGATTATTTTAAGTCTAAAGATCTAGTAATCAAACCTGGCTAACTGCTATAACTGGGACGACAGCGTTCAAACCCAATTTCTATCAGATAAGTTTGAAGGACTGTTAAAATGCTACATAACACGCAAATTATTAGTGCTTATTTCTTCATACGTTACAAACATTTCAAAGTAACAATTTGCAACCTAATATGTTTAAAGAGTTGAATATGCAATTATTATTTTAGATTGTTTTTATGCATTTTTCCTTTACATTAAGAAAGAATACAGTGTAAAACTTGTAACCTGCAGATAAACACACAAGGTTAAACTAACATAACATATGCATATGAAAATATTAACGGACTGAACTCAAAACCTACATATGTTTATGATTTTTCAGATAATCATTACAGCCCTGAGCACTAACTAGGTACTGCTGACAATTTGACTCACTTAGTTTGAACATGCTTGTGTCATGTCAAAATGATGAAGCTAACTTCATACGCTACCAAAATGGAATAAGCTAAGACGCAAAAACTGATATTGTTAAAGTTTAAATTACATCATCTAACAAATTCAACTACCGTTTTGCTATAAACGATTTTCATTCCTATTGCTTAAGAAATGCTCTTGAATGCACGTGCTTCATACTTATCATCACTATGCCAATTTCTGGATGATTTTAATTAAGAGTAAATGCAAATATCAGAAATGTCTGTTAACTTTTTCTCTTATAAAAACTTTTCCTTTGATTTCACTTTTACTGCAATGAATTAGCAAAGAAACATTTTTTGTCTAAAAGAAATACAACATCAGGTCAACATGACAAGTTTTTGGAAACTTGCAATAAAAAATTGCCGTTTGTTTACCAGAAACAGGGAATAAAATGTGGTGACAAGTTGTAATAATTGGCAATTAAATGACTTATTTTCAACATATATCTTTTATGGTATAACTGATTTAAATTTTGAGGTGAACAAACTTAGATAACCGCAGTTACGAAGACAAAGTTGTAAGCTAACACAACCAGAGGACATAGGATGTAAAATCTACACAAGACGTAGGATAACAGTATTTGTCTTTACGGTTACAAATACTTCAAAGTAACAATCCTTAATTAATATTTCAATATCCTATATTTCAAACGCTTTATAATTAAGTGATAATTTGAATTGACTATGATTAATATTTTTGGTGCATTTTCCTTTACATTAAGGAAAAGCACAGTGTGAGGCTTCTTTAGTGCAGATACAAATACAATGTCGAACTGACATAACATATGTACCTCGATTTTGCACTATCCCAATAAAAACAGAGTTCACTTAAATCAATACATAATATGATTATGAAATATCTACAACGTTTACAGCACAATATAATAACCGGCAATAAAATTTAGTATTGACTTCCCTACGTGCAAATGATGTACCTGATATCATACGCTTCCAAAATATGGATATGATAAAGACACCAAAAAATTAACTTCCGGAGTGACGCGAGTTCCAACATAATTTTGAACAACTTGTCAACAAGCCTTAAAAACAAAAAACAACAAACTGATACTGATTAAGTGCGTCTTCACAACGAAATTTTTGATACTTAGTTAATTTTCACTTGCGGTAGTGTAAATATACTCTGCAAAACTTTGTTTTAGCAGTTTGTAAGGTAGTTTTACTTATGGTGTTCATGATGACGCAAATGAAATTGAAATCAATCAATGAGTTTCAGTATTCTTTGACGGATGTTTAGGAATATCTAACACACAAGATGCTCTATACAACGAATAGTTTTTGTAATAACAAAACAAAACATGAAGTAATTTCTCTTATGCAGGAACATTATGATAACTTCACTTTATATTTGTTTAGGCATTACAAAGTGTCAAGCAGATAGAACAAGTTTACGTATTAACAAAGATAAGGAAGATTTATCTAAAAGTTGGACGGCACATCTTTTATTTCAGTATTTTTTAACTGAGTGTGCCATATATGAGTGCAATGAAATTTATCTAATTAATCAAAAGAAGTGATAAATAGTGTCCTAGAAGACCATTTTCCCCAACTTTTCGAAATTAATATTTTGCATTGCGCTTTTACAAATTGAATTTGCGCACATTGAGGAACGTGATCGGCGAGGGCAGATGCCACTGTACGTTATAATTTGAGGGCTCATAAATTTTCAAATGTTGTTTCGTTTGCCTGTACATTAGACAAAACGATTGTTTCTTAAGTTTACTAAATACCTTTTGCAATAGTTTTTTTTTGTACATATGCTTACGTTATTTTTGTACTATGTAACCAATAAACATATACTTTTTCTAATCGTTGGACACATTTGTTAGCCTAGACATCTATGTATTGTCGTGTTCAACAAGTGCATTTGAAAAAATTTTGTTATGTAAACAAAAAATACCAACTACTAATTGCAACGTTTGCGCTGAAGAATTAATTAACAATTCATTTCGTTTCAAATGATTTTAAAATAATTCAGTACCACAGCCAGAAAACACTAACGACAAATTTTCCTGTGACTCAAAATCAATTGCGATTTGCACTTTCATAAAATTCAAAACCATTATTGCAATGCAAAATGATATCGACTGTCAACAAAGCTTAAAAAGTCTTACAAGGACTTTTTGGCATACTAAATAAATCTTACAATACGATTGAAAACACTGAGAGAAACTGAAGTTACCAGTTCCCGGTTGTCGGTTTCATTAAACACATATCCTTGTGTACATTACAAACTGAAATCAAAAACTGACGTGTTTTCTTTGTAAGTAAATTTAACTAACATTCAAATGAAACACAAGACGTGGTTACCTTCAATGTCTAGAGGATTATTATTTTAAAATATACATATCAAAAAAGGACAATATGGTTGGATTATTTTTTAAATAAGATGAAAGAGCATACGAACCACAAAAAGGTTATTCTATTCTACAAAAATCTCACCCACTTAAACCAAACAGCAATTACGAAATCAATTAACACCTATAACACATCATTTTGTGATTTTATACCACGTTACAATTCAATAGTAACAGTAAAACAGTAACTTGCATAGCCGTTGCAATCAAAACTTTTGCTACAGCGTTTGACTTTTTATGTTTTTATGACCGACGTGCTCATGCTAACAGAAATTGAAACTTTTCTGCAGACATTCTGTACCAACTTTACTTATAAAAACTTATAAAATACTTTAACTATCTAATATTCAAGGAAACCTGACGGTCCGACAAATATTCGTGGGGCTTAATCAATCATCAGTGAAATGAGTTTATTTATTTGAAGAAGAATTTCACCGTTATAAAATTTTTGATCACGTTATTTGTTATGCCCTAATAATGGCTTAGTTGGAAGTTTAGGATTCGTTTAGAATTTATTCAGCAATGCTGCAAATTTTTTGATTTCAAGTTATGAAGTATAATCGGTATGTTTATTACGATAAAAATCAAGAATTTAAATAAATTTACAATTGTAAATTCTATTTTAAAATTTGTAGTACGTTAGTATAATTTGTACGTTATATGGCAATAACCAGAATGCGATAGTTACCATACAAAGTGCTATGACGATTAATGCCACTACGAACCTTAATTACTAAAACATTACATAAACAAGAACTAAAAAATTTCAATTATGTTTAAGGTTGTCTTTGTTAATTGGTCTGTCAACTTTTTTGGTGTGCTATGATTTTTAGTTTCCTTCAGCAACCTTCGCTATCACACGTAAAAATCCGTGAAATCTCCATAAAACAAGAATAAACAAGATGATTACATATGCTTGCACCACCACCAAACGATTTACATGTAATGGTTGTCAAAAATAGCATCATCGACCAAACCGTGCTTGCAGTATATACAAATAAAAACAGTATTAAAAAGTTGATTTACAACTCCTTATTACATAACCAATTACAGAGCGGTGTTTCAGCTTATAAGCTTAGCTATGTTTAGGGTTCCATTTAAACTTGTCCAGATATCTGAATAAACATCAAACTCAAACACTGCCGTGTAAATTTCAAAACGATTTTTGTTGGGATTATAAAATGTATACAATTCTAAACTACATATATAACAATGTCTCAACAATATCCATCAAATTGTAACCTTCAAAATGTAAACTGTTAAATTTAATCATGTTTGTTACAGGATCCAAAACAAATACATTATCCTTGGATATTTTTTTTACTTATTTAGGTCTACATCATAGGATGCTGATGGAAATGAAAACTGGGTAGCGAAATTCATATACGTATTTAGGTCGCTGTCACTCAGATGGTTCGTCCGCATTTTTTCAACTGCGGACGACGAACTCAACTCAATTCTTTTCAATTCTCGTCCACATTTTGATGTTGCAGACTACAAAATTCACATTTTTAACTCAAGTCTCATCCGCAGTTTGATAATGCAGACGACTAATTCCAGGTTACAACTCAAAACCAATTACGCTATGAACATACGTATTACAAGCATAGTGTCATGTGTACGGACCCTTAATCATAAAGGGATTCGTACGCATTATGTTGTCCCTACTAGCTTTTACATTACCTTTAGTCAGGTTATGTTGTTTAAGTTAGATTTTTATCTTAAACCTAGCATAACCTAACCTAACATAATATTATACAATATAGGTTGACAGGTCTATTGTTGTATCCATAGCCGTTAGGCGCTTTAATTTACCTACAGAAAACAAAATGCGGATGAATGGGATGCTAGAAATGCACTTAGCATTATTAGGGAGCATTCATCATACACGATAGACTGTTCTGTCAACAAAATACCTTCCATGAACAAAAACGTGAATTTGTTCGTCCGCAGTTGAAGAAATGCGGACAAACCATCTGAGTGACAGCGACCCAGACATCTTTGGCAACAAAAAGGCTACTTGTAATTATTGTGTGCTATATGGAGACGATCTGTTTGAAAATTATTTACAACACTTTATCAGCAATCTCACGAAACTTTTAAAATGCATAAAAACGTGCTCATCGGAAATTTAAAAATTCTTGAAGCGAATTAAATTAGTTTCAGTGGCATTTACATAGTTTCAGTTTTAAGAACCTCATCAAAATTTCATACATTATGTGTACTGTGTAAAGCAACTGGTTTGGAAAATCAGCCTTGTCATTTCCAGTTATCCAGATTTTAAAAAACCTGCGATTATATTATTGAAATGTAAAAAAGTGGTACCACCTGCTACATTTTCAAGTGTTAAAAGCATCAGTGCATCCGTTTCTTAAATTATTTAAGTTAAAAAACAGTATCTCCTAAAATAGCCAAACGACATGTACGATAAAAAATTTGCTAAGCTGGCTGCCTTATGACTAAATACTAAAAACTGTTGGAATCTTTTTGAAATCTTCTAAATAAATTTTTATGAAGATAAGACATGATATAATAAGTGGCAAAACGTGAAATTGTCGGGACATTGAGACGTCTTCCCCCACTACTTCCGAATACTCACGGATACTTTGTCATACCTCCGGGTGGGTGTAAATCTATAGAGTTTTTTCACAAGCAAAACCCTATGAGCTACCAAAACTGTGTACCAAAAAAGCTAACAATGCAAAAACTTAACAGATGAATTATTTTAAATTTTGATTGAAACATACATATCATACAATGGTTTAAATTTGAGCTCACGCAAAACAACAAACTGCTAAACCAATTAGATGTGACTTTTAATACCGACATTGTTTGACTTTTAAAATTGAATTGTGTACAGCGAAGTCTTGGATACTTATTTAATATACACCTGCCGCAGTGCATGTAAAAAAAATACGCATTCTGCAAAACATTTGTTTGGGTGATGCTAATCAAAGTAAAAATTTTCATCGCTCTATGAAAGATTTTAAGCAAAATCTAACCGTAAAATAAACAACTAATAATTTTCGTCAGAACAAAGTATGAAGTAATTTTCCTAATGCAATATGACAACTTTGCTTGTCTGTGCTTAGGTACTACATAACGTCCAACATGCATGTCTTAACAAAAATAAGCAAAATTTATCAAGAAGTTGTGCTGCAAACTATCTATTCAATACTTCATAACTTTAAACTACTACAAACTTATCTATGCCAAAGGCCAAGATAAACAAAACTGGCTAAAAGTATTGGCTCCAGGAAACAATTTAATAAAACTATGTGCGGAAAATCATCACCACTTGAACAACACTGCACCTCTCCTACTCACTTGTTAACGTACAAAATATGCGTGAACACGGAATCGTGTTTATGTAGTTATGTAGGCCATGTGTAGCGTCGCGCAAGAACATTTTCTCCAACACTTACGATTACATCTTTTACACTGCGCCTTTACAGTTTATATTTGCACACAGTGACATTACAACTTGTGTACGTACGTAAATTAGTACGTCAAAAAATTCAGTGGAAAATTTTATGTTAAGCGTAACAAGACACAATACGTAAAATATTAGATGCATTTTGTTTGTAGCCGTATGTACTAAATATTTGTAACATTAGGTTTGGCCTTTATATAACGGGACAGCTGGTATGTAAGGTGTATTATAGTAAGCTAAACAATCAAGAGTTTCAAAAAAGCGACGGACATTGTTACGTTTAATTACGAATGATAAATCAAATGAATGGTTATAAGTAACTTGCTTCAATATATTAAACAGCAAACATTTTTATAATTCAAAACTGCTTACCTTCTACCACTTACAAGGATAAATTCAGGACCAAATCACGCATAGATTATTCCGTATAAAATAATCATATGATTTAGTGAAACAATATAATATGGTAAAGTCGTAACACTGTCTGGCATAATCTTATATTTATAAAACCGTCCACGATTGCTGTACAAGTTTTCGTCCAATCATTCCAATTATAAGAAATGGATCATAAACGACACAGAATCAGTAGCCCAACTACAAGTAATTTGGAGCGAATATATTTTAACTGTACTCCAAAGACACCTGTATGTTAACCTTTGTCAGAAATATTTCTGAATCCATACCATTTTAAGTAGACAAACCTCTACATTATATTTTCCCATTGTGATTAGTGTTTGCTAACATAATACAACTTTGATAATACTGAGAGACAAATGGAAACAAATCACATGGAAAGAATATTTTTCCAGTTACTTAATTTTGGTATGCATGCATGACAACACTATTGCGCTGGGCTATCAAGCGATAGAGTAAATAATTTGAAATTTAACAGCAAACATCTACTGCCGTAAATCTTCAAATTGCATAGAATAATTAATTTTGGTTATCATAGCAATTTTAAAAGGCGGTACAGCAATTTTCGCTACTGGGGCTAAACTAACTAGCAGGTCAAAATGCAATGTCATTGTAAATTTTTTAAATGATTCCTTTTAGTTTGTTCATGCAAATTTTGTTTGACGTTAAACGAAACTTGTATTTCATTGTAGCTTTTGTTTACACAAATATGAGCTCAGAGATAACAGCCATTTTGTTTTTATATCTGCTCTGTAACACAAGCGCAGTCCAGGTTACTGTGCAGCAATTTACAAAATCCGCAGTGTTAACAAACTTCCTGTCCCCTTTTCGTCTTTCTCAAAAACCTTATAATTCCAGCAATTATAAATTTCATAATTGATTGTAAAATTTTTCTCTCATCCCACGTCTTCCTGTGATTTCATTTTTACGGTAATCAAATAGCGCTAGTTTGACCCTGAAGTAACAGTGTTTTTAACCTTTCATTTATAATTGTCATTTACCAAAAAAGGAATAAGTTAGGCTAAAAAGCTGTAAACATTGGCCACTTCGTCAGATCGAGAGCATGAAAAATTATGCCAATATTAATTTTAAAGATGTAGTAATCAAACCTGCATAACTACAAACTGGGACAAATACGTTAAACCCACTTCATTCCTGACGATTACGATGGACTGTCAAAAAAACTACAGCCAATTTTAGATGTACGTGTGCGGCAGATTGTGCCAAGAAACGCATTATATTTTTGGAAATCAGTACCTCCAATAAATTTACAATATCTATCCGTTACAAATATTTTAAGGTAACAATTTGCAACTTAAAATGTTTAAAGAGTTCATTAGGCATTTATTATTTTGGATTAAATTGATGCATTGTTCCTTTACATTAAGAAAGAATGCAGTATACGTTCTTGAAACGCAGGCGAGTAAAAAGAAAAGCTACAAAATTTACCTGATTTGTGCATATTTTTTAGTTTTGAAGTACTATATATAACACGCCGGACATGTGATTCACACCATCTGAATTAACAAAAAATGTGCTATCTTCTTGAAAATTTGGAAAAAAATCCAACACGAAATTTTTGATTTTGAGATGCAAAACTTGAGGTCACGCAAGACAACACACTGATGCACTAATTGATTGCGTCTTTAGGAAACTCGGAATCCTTGAATCTTAAAAGCAGAATGCATAAAGCCGAATTTTTTAAACCAACCAAACAATATCTGCAAGGATCGCTACTTGACTCTGAACATGAGGAAGTCGGATAAAGAGAATGTGTTACTTACAGTTTTGTGAATAGCTTTCTTGTTGCAAAATATTTTTCACAACTTTTTTTTACTAAAGCATTAAAAATTGTTGTTGGTCAACCTTTCGGAAAGTTCCAGAATCCAAAATTTTTCAAATTGCAGCAGTTTGATTCGATACAAAATATCGGATTTGTTCAGAAACAATTTTCTAAAAATTACAGATGAGTGGTCACAACGTAATATTGTCATGAATAGGACCTAATACTATGACTAATTTTCGAAAAAAGTTTCAACCTCCAACACTATACTCATGGAGGCGCGGTTCAACAAGTCCATTCTTAATGCTCAAAATTGGGAAATTTGTAGTTCCACTCTGGGGCAAGTTGAGACATTCAAACTTGGTGAGGGTTATTTGCGACATAATTGTGTTCAAATTATGCAATATTTCGACATTCCAAGAAGAAATAATTCTGAATGCACACTATCACCCGTTTTTACTCAAAGACCGTGTAACACCATTTGCAAATTTTCTATTGTGAAAGCCTTTTCTAAAAGCAATCAGGAAAGAAATACCAACTGAATAGCATACAGGACTTAAAATAGAAATTTCATAGGTTCTACTTGACAGATTAAAAATCGGCATGGAAATTACATTTTTCCATGCTGAAATATATTCATAGCCCTTAACCATTTACTTCCAACGATTACTCAAGGCCAAATTAACATGTTTGTGTTTCTATCCTTCAAATTATCAAATAACTAAGCAGTTTGTTTGCTACACTGCGAAACATTTCTGGAATAGATTCTGTACTTCTATTTTTCAATAATTTTCTGTGATATTATTTTATGATACTTCACAAAAAGTTAAGCCATAATCACCATAGTACAACTTGTAGTCATAACGGATGCAAATGAAGAAAAATCTAGGTAACCGCTAAAATTGTGAATCATTCTTAAAGTTATATTGCTGGTTTTGTCTCCCAGCCCAGGCAATTAGGCTTCTTTAATAGCACCATTAATTTCCTTTTTTGCATGTGTTTTAAGTATTTATTTTTGAATTTTACTGTGATGCAAAAACGAGTTAGCAGTGCAATTCATTTGAGACTGCCACTTTTCTAACAAAATGAGTTATGTATAAAATTCGTATCAATTGCAAGGATTGCAAGCTTTTTTGTACTAGAATACAAATTTCAAGTGTCTGGTACTTAAGCTGGGATAGTTACAGCAAATTAACATTGCAGCAGCAGACATTAACCAAATAATCCGAATTTTCATCAGCATTCTTTTTAATTGGTAACGACGGTTGAATCGTTTTGTAGACACATGACAAATGGAAACATGGTAAATCAGGTTTTAAAGCAAAACAATCAGTACATGTTAAAGTTTTGTCACTAGCATTTCTCACTATTTCTACACCCCCACACGCAATTTTGTATTGCACTGCCACATGTAAAAAGATTGCAACAAAACCCAACGAAAACCTACATCATTATTAGGTTTATGCTAATTAATGTAGAGTGGCGTATATATTTCATGCACTCTGCATACTGTGTGTATTATTGCTTTTGTTCTAATCCAAGAGTAAAAACAAGCACATATTTACCACAGAATATGCCGCAAACAAAGTATTATATAATAATTAACAATATTTACAAAGTATGTTATTGTTGGGCATATAAATGGGAAATAAATTGGATAAATATATGGACTTATTTTAGTTATGTGGATAATGGATCATCATCTCCTCTTACATTATACTTAACGATTGTTTTAATGCAATAATTGCAATTGCCAGAACAAACAACACAATTTGATATTCTTGTGTAGTATAATTCATTGAACGACGTTGACTCTGTCTTTAGCAAACAAAACAAGTACTTTGTTTGCACCGCATTAGCGTTGAAACCCGTTCTCACTTTTTGTTGATTACCGACAGGATAAAACCTTTATAAGTAGCAATAGTATTTTTCTTTCATTTGTCATGCATGTTACGTTTCACAGGTAATAAAAACTGCCTATTAGTTACATTATTCAAAAAAAAATTATAATAAATGTCTTTTTTCTTCTAATTGTTTCAAGGAAGAGTGTAGCGTGGCAATTAAATATTGTAAACTAGAAAATTAAATTTGATTAAAACATTTCAACATCTTAGGCTTCAATCAGACTAAATAACTTTTGATTGACGTAAACTTTCAAATTTTATACAAACACTGATATTTTGCAAAAAGACATATTTGTAGCGTCTTGGATTTAAAAATGTGCAATTTAGTTAAATTATTAAAAACACCTACAAACAAAAAGCCTCAATGAGGTTACCTGTTGAACTTGTCGTCTACTATCGCAGTTTTTAACCACAGTAATCAGTTCAACAATGCTTTTAGCATTCAAATATTTTTATTTGGAAACCTTTCAGACAAGTAGATGCTGCGTTGAAATTATAAATGATTTACTAGAAAAGTGTTTTGTTAAGCAAATCTGTCCCCTGCTACCAATCTCATTGACTATTTGTGCAAAGACACAGATTCGTACAAAAACTGTCGTTCACCTCAATATCTCCCTTCCTTGGCAATTTCTGTCCGGTTACACATTATGTTAACCCCATAGAGCTGGTTTGGAAAAAACTCATAACTGGTCATAACTGATTATCTTGCGAATTTGCTGTTTCTGATCAATTCCTCGTTCCATATTTCCTTCAAAATGAAAATTTATTTGTTTATTTAAATTTCAAAATTTAACTTGCATTTTTTTCAATCAAACCAAAAGTTTAGCAAGCAAGGTTTCCGTTCCAACACAACAAACGTTATTCACTCTTTTTGTGTGGGAAATTAGATTTATATGTCTATATTTACTAAATAAAAACTGTATTGCAAACTTTGTAACTGCAATAATTGTTTCATAAATTTTAACTCTTTGTATAATGCATTTCCAATCAAGTCAACAAAGTATTTTAGAATGGTTAGCAGTTCGTTTACAACAGTGGCTTTAAGTCATAGACATTCATTCAGTAACCATTTCCTTTTTAGGGTGAACACACTAAATAATTTGGGAATGAAATCATTTTCAGTTATATCAATTAGGTGATATTCAGTACTTTCGTAAAGTTTTGATCCAATTGCCTAGACACACCTAATACAGGATTCATAATTTACAGCTAACATGCAATACATTTGCATTGTTGCAGTACCAAGGACTATGCTTAAGAAGAATAAACGGAGTTTTTCAATATGCTTAGCAAATAGTAAATTGCACTGTATGCGTTAAGCATACCAACCATATACATAATACGATAACGAAATACATTTAAGGTTAGTTGTACACCGGGTTTCCCACAAGTGACGCATGGTAGGTTTGCCGAAATATTGTTTCACGGTTTGTGTTGACGTTATTAGAACGTTCATTAAAAATATCTTGATGCCTTTGTATTTATGAATTTGAAAATAATATCAATATAGAATTATTGTTGGAGATATATTTTGGTGAAAGTTGACTAAAACTTGAAATCCGTTTATTGTGATTCTAAATTAACTACACATCATTGTTAGTTAAGTAGCTTGGCATATCATATTTTAGAAACAAATCCAAGCCTCAAGAATTAAACACTGGACTTAATGTATAAGTTTTAATGATGCATATATCGTTACCTCCCCAAGCTAAAGCACCAAAGCAATTTGTGTCGGACAATAAAAAGACCCAAAGCGATTTGCTAGCATCAAGGGAAGGGCTCAAAGCGATTCGTTGGCATCAAGAGAAGGGCCCAAAGCAAATCCTAGTATTTTTGAAAGGGCTCATTGCAAGTTCACGGAATGCTATTTTAAGGGCCCAATGCAAATTCGGGGCATACTGCGACTTTTTCATGATCCGGTTCTCCATTCAATTTGCTTCAATTTGATACCCCATTCATTAGTATACGCCGTGAAGTACTCGGAAACGGATCACATAAACATGTGACTGCAAAATCACTTCGTTTTGTATCGAAAAGCTTTCAAAATTATTTATTTAATTCAGTTTTTGCTGCTAAAAAAACTGTGAGCCCAAAATCTGATTATTGGAGTATTCGAAATGGACCAAAATGTAGGAAACCAGTTTTCGGAGGAGGAGTTAATTGCAGCTTGCAATGCAGCCAACATTGATGTTGCATCTCAGATTACAGGTAAATATTATTTATAGTAAACAGATATTTTATCTTCTAATAATTTTATTATCGCAAATTTGTTAACATTAATTTGGTGAATTAAGTTTCCATACAGAAGCAGGGCAGCAGAATTTCCGAACCCCCGCACGCTGAAGATGTAGTCACCGTTAGCCATGCTGGGTCAGATTCTCCCATCGACTTTACAAACAGAGGAAGTAAACGTTCAAGATTTTTGAATAAATCCAATTGGAAATCTGAGAAAGAGAAAGTGAAACGTATGAAGGGCGAGTCTTATCTTACTTACGAGTCTAATCCCCAGTCGCAGAGGACATTGACGAAGCCAAAATCGGAAAGGACTATGGGACCCAAATGTACTTCAAAAAACTGTACACGCACAAGCCGCCGGTCATGCAGTGAGTTCTCCGACAATGCAAGACGTGATCTTTTCGAAACTTTTTGGCAAACAATGGATTGGAATGCTAAAAAGTCCTACGTTAAGAGCCTGGTGGATCAGATTGATCCGAAGTTTGCAAGGACCCCAGGAAGTTCTAACAAAACAACCACCAATGTGTTCTACTTAAAATTAAATGGGCTGAAAAGACAAGTTTGTCGAAACATGTTTGTCGGCACGTTAGGAATAACCCTGAAAGAACTACGCGGATGGATCAAATCTCCTGGAACTCAATACCGCACCGTAAAACCTCGTTCCACACCCAGACTAAGCCAAAGTAAAATGTACGCAATGGAATATCTTGACAACCTCCCTATGTTGCCCAGCCATTACTGTAGAGCCCGTACTGATAAACTTTACTTGGAACCTGTATTCAAAAACAAAATACAATTGTACAAAGCGTATAGAGAAAAGTGTGAGGAATTGCAACAAGCTCCACTTTGCCACACTGTTTTCATGGAACTTGTGTCAGAAAAGAAGATTTCGTTGTTTAAACCTAAGAAAGACAAATGTGATATTTGTTGCGGTTATGAGGTCAAAACTGTTTCCGAAGAAGATTGGAAAGCTCATCAGTTAAAGAAACAAGCCGCAAGAGCAGAGAAGGTGAATGATAAACAAGATGCTAACGTCGATAAATGCCACGTGATTTGTGTTGATGTGCAAGCCGTTTTGTTGGCTCCCATGATGAATGCCAGTGCTTTGTACTACAAAACCATGTTAATGGTCCATAATTACTCAATTTATGATTTGAAATCCCATGATGCAAAATGTTTCCTTTGGAACGAGTCGGACGGTGACTTAGTAGCATCTACGTTTGCAACTTGTCTACTCAATTACATGGAGGAAATGTTTCAGGATCAATTGCCAATAATAGTATACAGCGATGGCTGCACCAATCAAAATAGAAATGCTGTTTTGTCTAACGCACTGCTTTATTTTGCTATGAAATCGGGAAAAACTGTGTACCAAAAATACCTGGAGAAAGGCCACACGCAGAACGAGGTTGATTCCGTACATGCGACCATTGAACGAAAACTTAAAGGAATGACCATTTATTTGCCCAGTGATTATGCCGGCGTATGCCAATCCGCCCGAGAAAATCCTAAGCCATATGGAGTTAAAACGATGAAACATTCAGATTTTATTAATTACTCGACTGCTCAGAATCTCAAGTATCCCAGTATCCGTCCTGGAAACAAACCGGGTGACCCAACCGTTACTGATATCCGTCAACTACGATACAACCCCACAGGAACTATAGACTATAAACTGGAGCACAATGGTGACTGGACTGCATTGCCCAGGAATCCAAAAAAGATTTCAACCAGAAACTTCCCAAAGCTGTACAAAACATCTATACCCATTGCCAAACGTAAATACCAAGATTTGCTGGACCTGTTATCCGTGATTCCAGCTGAACATCACGATTTTTACAAAAACCTTCTACATCTATCGTAATGAAATGCAAATGTTAATGAATATTTATTATAGTAATGTCATAATGGTTAGATAAAAGTTAAATAAATTTCTAAAAATGTTTATGCGTTTTTCTCAAAACTTCATTTTTTGCATTGGGCCCTTAAAATAGCATTCCGTGAACTTGCAATAAGCCCTTTCAAAAATACTAGGATTTGCTTTGGGTCCTTCTTTTGATGCCAACGAATCGCTTTGAGCCCTTCCCTTGATGCTAGCAAATCGCTTTGGGTCTTTCTATTGTCCGACACAAATTGCTTTGGTGCTTTAGCTTGGGGAGGTAACGATATTTAGAAACGATTAGGGCGCAACTTTATCTGCAAAAATGTAAGAAATGTGCGTCAATGTACCTCCTATTATTGTTACTGTCACATGATGCGCACCATGTTGTTCTGAGCGTGTTTCAAATCACAAACCCACATGCGCTGAATTAAAAAGATGCATGACATAAATTTGAAATATTAAGAAACGTTGAAATTAACTTCTTGTCCACGCCTATACAGCAACAAACCGAAACTGAATAAAAGAACTTTTGCTTAAGGGCATATGCTGTACTACAGTACCGTAGTAGTACTTAAATGGATAAAAAGCATAAATGAATATAACTTTTCATTGGATCTCAACATTTTCGTGTATATGGTGTTAGTTTAATTAACGGCGAGTGTGCTGATACCAAAATTTACCACTTATCGGGTTTTGATTAGGTTTAACTGCACATCTCCGTTCACAACTTTGTGCTCAACCGCATGTGCGATTTCACTCAGTAAATAATTTTAAAATCTCAGGATTTTGATATCAGCCAATTTGCCGTTAATCACACTAGGACCCTATAGACGAAAAACTGGAGTAAATATACAATAGTCACTAATTGTTCCAACTCTTGATCGAACTGTAAAGTGCTTTTGGTTCTGATCTGCTGTTCGTCGTTGATTTTGTAGCGATGATTTTTGTTCTTGATGCAACATACCCCAATAATATTTCATGCGCATGCTTTTTACCTATTTACCATGCAGTACAACCAATGCGCTTAAGCAAGATTTTTTTCATTTACAAAAGCATTTCATTTGATATATATCAATTTTTCCTTAGCAACGCAAAAAGTACCTTAGTAGGAAGTTCTGAAGTATACATTTTTCATAATTAAAAATATAAACCGAAGAATACCGATAACTTTATAACCATTTTGGTTTACAAATATTGACTTAGGTTGGCGTAAACCTTAGGTATGGGACAGAACCTTTTTTCCCATTTCTAAACTGGTATTCTAACGGTGTACAGTTTTAGAGATATCGTGCTGTTAAAAATTTCTATCATCAAATCTGTAAAGTTTGTATATATAGAAATGTTTATCGTGTTATATATCCTTTAAAAAGCATAACACATACATTGCATGGTGCAACAGTAGCTCCTTACGAGTTTGGGAAACAACTTGCTCTGTAGCACTAGTTGTAAAAAAGGTATGAGTATGAGCGGTTACTGTCTTGATAACTAGTATGAGGGTTTTCTAAGACTGCGATTTTTAACTTCGTCCGGCTAGGGCATATAGAAAACCAAAAACGTATTGCAGTGGTAATATTAGAAAAACATCAAGCCATTTTGGAAATAAATCTTTTACAATGATTGGTCTGACAGATTTTCAAAAATGTGTTGCTTTCATATGGTTACACATTGTACCAGTATAAGCCAGTTTTTTGTAATTCAAATACTTTTGAGGACAGAAAAATCTATTGCTGCTGTTTCCCCACATTAGAGCAAATTTTAAAAACTAGTTTTACTTTTTGTGAACGCATAAGAACGTTTACAACTGCCAATTCTGATGATTTGCAGAGCTTTTACTCCTGTAGTAAGTCTTTTCTGCGTATTTTCTATTATAAAAGACTAACTTTTTTCTCTTCAATTTTACTACATACCATAAACAATAATGTTTATCTTTCCGTTGTGTACTTCCCAATTACCTACATATATGTTTTTAGTCATATTACTAATGTAATACTCTACGCTATACTAGAAGAAAGAAAGCCTTCAGAATATTTCTTAACTTGTACAAAATGATGTCCACCCTTTGCTGTTTGTTATCCAATTTCTGTAAGTACTCATCTGAAATATAAAGAGTCACAATATTCATGGAATCGTTTCTAGCAACACATTATTAGTATTATTTTGTTTTCTTCGTTGCACCTTTCTCGGGTTTTCAATTTCCTGGTGAGCTTTTCCATTACTATTTATATGACCATCTCATTTTTTGTCCTTTGAACCACATTATCCTACATATGATGATTGATCCCATATATGCAGAATTACTATTTGGACAGTTTGCGTCACAATTTTCTTTAATTTGAAATGTTTTGTGTGTACCTTAATAGTTTCAAATCATTTAGCCAGGCTTAGACAAAAGCATGGTAGAAACTTTATTTTCCAAATTTGTAGTCATCCTGCGAAAGTCAAGTTGCTTCCAGGTCTTAATTAAATGGTTTCGAGAGCAAAGCAACTACGTGCTTGTTCCAATCTGCATCAAGAGAACCACAAATTAGCCTGCTCATATTAAATCACAATTTAATTCCGATGTAACAATTATTATGTTGTACTCCATAAGGGTTTTGATCCGGCTACCTTCCCATTACATTCTTACCTGTTGCGAAAATACCAAAATTCCGGCACATGACGTCATTTTCAAACCGTTCGTCATTTTCTTGTTCCACAGCAACATATCGAATTTCACATAAACAAATGCCTTTAAAACTGGTGGATACAATCAGTTCGTTAACAGATGTTTTATATTATGGAAAGAATGCTTGTTTTGCAAACTAGGTTTGCTGAGAAAGAACGTTTAAATAAATATACTGGAATTTTATTTTCCATAAATCAGTTTTAAAGAATAAGCTAAAAGCTTACCAGTGAGCAGAAAGAACGATTATTTCACACACCCAAGCAAAACTTTGCAAATCTTGGAAATGTCCAGTGCAAGGGTTTGCTTCAAATAATGCTATTTTCAAGCCGATCACAAATTCTTAAATATTTTGCTATGGTTAACTCAATCCAAAAAACTGTAATTGCCGATTTAATTACTAAAATGTCACAAAACGTTTTTCACTGTTCTTCTCTTCTATCTGCATCCACACCCGCACGTCTCCAGATTGAGAATGATGTAAGGAATGCGCAATCAAGTGCATTTGAAGGTCGTGTTATGCTTGCTGGTTTGCGGTCGACCTGTTGCCAACTGGACAATGCAATAGTTACGTAAGGATAAACCGGTTTCAAGAAAAATCTTATTCTTGCTGTAGATCTGCTGCTTTGCTCGTTGTTCAGGTGAAACAGGATAAAAATGTGCAGTAGGTAATGGTTGGTGCAAGACAAATTTTTTATGCACTGAAGTTCAAGGTCAGTACCTACCATGAAAATTCAACATTGGTTTTGCGTGTAAAAGCTGGGTAGTAATCTACTTGCGTTGAAAATGTATTCTGGACTACCATGCTTGCTAATAGTGTTGCAAAAAGATGCATTTGGTGATATAGTATTTTATATTATGCAGTATATTCAAGCCGGCTTAAGCCCTATCCATTTTATACATTGCCGATTTGGATGCTACTACGTAAGTGGAGGAAAAAATATTTTCTATCTACTTATTGTGTAAATGCGTGATTGCAATCAAGTTTGCATGCTTGATTTTATGGATTACGGAAATTACTTTCATTTTTATTGTTTAATAAGATGTACATCGTTGTTTCCAATATATTGCTCCTTCGGGCATGAACACATTTAAAACTACAATGTTGATGAAAACAAACTGATACTTAAAAATCATCGTTATGGAAATGCTTCGACCAAATAAAATGAATGTGAAAAAATAACATACAAGTTGTTGCGTCAGTTTTATTAAATTTTAAGCGACTTACTATATTTTGTGTTTATTAAATGTCATTTTTATTAATAAGTCTTAAAATCGTTATCAATTTATTATCATAATCTAGTTGTTATGGGACATTGCTCATGCTTACCTTGCATGGCAGAGTTTGATAATATTAACAAATCTAATTGCACACATGAAACACAAAATTCATTTTATAATCACATAACTGATTAATTTTTGGTGATTTTAAATAACATTTCTACCTTTTGAATACCTGGGATTTCTTTCACATTTATTTATTTCCATCTAGAAATACAGACGCCACTGCTTAATCATATTACTAAGTACCAGGTATTTGTCCCACTTTGCTTTTATCTTTGGGGTTTTGCTTGTTCTAGGACCTTGGAGAAAAAGGAGTGGCGGTGGTCTCACAATAAATTAAACTGTTTGGCTTTACAATAAGACCAGCCTTTAGGTTTTCATTAAATTGAATTAGTATGGAAACATGTGAGGGTCGAAACGAAAAATTAAATAGTTGACAAAAATTGCTCCTCTCTTATAAATTTATGTTATGTTTCACATGTAAAATAATTTGTTAACATGACTAAATGAATTTTGGACACACAAATTCATAAATAATAAAATGGTTATTGTACACATCAACAACTTGCTTGACATCTATTGCACCAAAATTAATTTTTTGAACATTAATTCTTCCAGTATATGCTAACATTTTTATCATTATTTGACAAAATACTTGTATAACGTCGACTTTGTAAGCCTAGGAACGTTTTCAAACGTTTTCCGTCAATTAATTAGTCTACTAAACTTACATTAGGAGAAAAAAAACATTTGTTTGAACCTTAATATTAAATATTTTTTAAAATGCTATTACATTATCTGTAACAATTTACTACAGTTTAACTAACAATTTGTCAGTTCGTAAAACAAAACGTCAGCTTATTCAGGTGTAGGAAAATTTTTTACTCTGATTCTCAACCAGCACCGCTGATATTACGGAATTATAATCTTCGCTTTTAAAAAAAAGACTATCTCGTGTAATCTGCTAATGCTAATGCACCTATGATTACGTATCCGTATATACATCCGTTAGTTTATTGCAAGAACTGATTGTTTTAAAATGCATTTAAGCCATGCATTGTGTTGATTATGTTTGAATTCAGCAAAACCTTTTCAGAATTTTACAAAAAAAGTATTGCTGCAATAACATGTGCTTTACAGCCACGTTTGTATAGTGTCCTAGCATTTCTATTGGTAAACAATTCATATTAGGTACGTTCAGATTAAACGTTGAACATTGCAGAACTTCACGTGAATGATTTGCTAATTTCAAATTGGTAATTGTGTGTATGATTATTCTCAACCATGTTGATGTAGTAAACCACACAAGTTAAATTCATTTGTATCAGGAAGGCAGTAATGCAGCAAAATTTAAAGTATATAAAACTATGATATACGGCAACATCTAACCAGAGAGGAATAAATACGTTCACATAAATTAATCTTTCTTGAATGATTTATATGAACCTCTAACAAAATAGATGTCATCGTACCAAGAATGTTGCATGATGGTATATTCGTTATTAACTTGTGTCTACATTAAATGTGGACAATTCCCAAGCAAAGTAAATTAATGCGGGGCTATAGACTATTACGTTGGTTTCGTGCCTGCTCCCCTTATAGGATGGCAAACGTATTTATATTCTTCAGAATACCACTCATTGTTAATCTGAATACCAATTTCAACTCCCGTATTTGCTGATTATTCTATCGCGCCATTTCATCCGGTATAAACACCGCTTACAAAATATCACTATATGTGTCAGTGTAAGTTCAAATTTGCACATTTATACATTTATATGTACAATTAAAAACAAATATTTTTGTAGCAAATTGTCGTCGCAAAAAGATCTTAAATGTTGCACGTTCTAATATTATCCTAACCACGCCGTTGTACTTTGCTGAGCGACTTGCAGAAAATAAGAGAAATTGCTAGTATTCAATGACTATGTATAGAATGTTCTTTAAATCAGCAAAAAGAGTAACTACACGTTTAACCAAAATCCAAAACCATATCCCTATTAATTTATAAAAAAGTACTGCAAGCAAATTTAATAATTAGATAACGTTACTATATTCAATAAACGCCATCTGTAATTTTTAATTAATTGTTATACATTCTTGGTATCTATGGCTGAAGCATTAACGTTGTTGTGATTATGTTGTATATGCATTCATATTTTGAAAACCATTCCCGCTACTGTATAATAAACCCTGTTTTAAATGGCCTTACAGAGTCTCTAAATATCTACGAAACACAAACAATAAAAAATTCTAGTCGGTGACGACAGGTACATCTTACTCTTCAGTACAGTTTCATCACTCTACTGCTGCATTTTTCTCATGATTTAATGTACGTCTACCTGCCTCAGAGTCGAAGCGCTTTGAAAGTTATTTATATAAAATGATTTCTGCAGTAAAATGGAATTTGTATAATTTTTCATGTAATTATACTTTTTATTCGGTTCATTTTGTTCTGTTCAAGTTCATTATGAAATAGAAGTCTATATTTTAGAAATGTTGTACTTTATTACTTTGCTTGTCATGTACCATTTAACTAAATTATCCCTATTTATGTGTGTATACTTTCTGTATATAGAAAAATTGATTTGCTAACAATCTTTATTTTCAGTAGTAACTAATTAAACGCGCTTAAACGTCACGTAAACAAAGTCAGATCAAAACAGATCAAGTAATATTTTTTATTTACCTACGCTTACTACTTTTACAGAAATATCCAATGTTTTTGCGCTTTTGGTATTTCAAACACTTTCAGAGCAATTTCGTCATACTATCAATTTAGAGCTATAACACTTTTTTGCCCACCTAAGCCAAGTTTTAATAAATTTTGAATCAAAACCACTTTCATCAGTTAGTCCTAATTGAATATAAAACAGTATTTTATTATTTATTTGCAATATACATTTCATCAAAAGATGTTTTCATTTTGATTATATGACCAAAATTGTCAACGGGGCTGGCTGAGCAATGCCATTATATAATTGCGATCTAAATCCGATGGAATGTCGTATTAAAACTTATAAACCCCACAACGTTTGCTAAATTTATTTATCACTATTTTCTTTATATTGTATTAATTTATACATATTCAATGTTTTCAAATTGCTCACATAATCTAACATTGATTATAAGTCAGAAGTTTAGAAAAGATTCAAACACGTTTACTGCCCATAGAGATTTTGTTCAACATTCCAAATTAAAACACTTAGCCTTTATTCATAAAAAGCTAGAAATTTTTAGAAAAATATTTGAAAATGTTGCATGACACTATCCTGAAATATTTTTGCACCCTAATATACAATTTACTCCAGAAGTTTTCTATTTGGTAAAAATTCGTTCTAAAATTTCCACGTACTAACCTAAGCATACGACGTATTTCATCAAACTCCGATAAAACTTGCTTGGTACGAAAGTCACATAAACAGTCAAGTACCATTGGGTGAAGTTTCACCACCCTATGCCCTATGTGTAATTGGGTGGGGGTGAATTTCACCCCTTTACATAATTTTGCAAGGAAAACTATTCATCTACTGGTTCCAGATGTAAACAAATAATTCACTTATGATTTCCTGGCTAAACGAACGTGAACGTGGCAGTATCACATTGCTTTGCAAGTTCTAATGAAATGGGCAGAAAGCCCAAACTCTTCCCAAATATGGGTTTTGCGGGATGGGATGGGGATGCCTGAAATAGGCCCAAATCTTATCCTACAAATCATGTTCCCAAACTTTGTGAATTGCATTCATTATCTCCACGTTCCGGGGCATTTCTAAAAGTAAGGTTTTCGTTGGAACTACATGGAGTAGCTTTGTTTGGAGGAGTAATTGATATTAATTAAAATTTTCACACCGTACTTATTCAATTGCCACAAGAAACTAAATGCATAATTGAAGATTTGCTTTCTCTGACATATTGTAGATAACTACTATAAAGGATCCCTTCATGCAACTTAGCAACTGTCGACTATGTTCTAGGCTATTAGATGCCTATTTTGTGTAATAGTGTTTCCTTTACTAATTTTTTTTCAAGTATTTTTTGAAAACTATCATACATTATTCTAGTGATAAACAAGCCTAATGATTCCATTAATAAATGGTTTGGTTTTTTGGATTTATGTTAAAAGTAATTCCTTATTCTCATATTTTGTTGTATTGCCCGTTTACAATATTTAGTTGCATTAACTCCTTAATCTTAACATGTGGCAAGGTCCGATTGTGCAACTTATTTTGTATGTAAATAACCTATTATTTGTGCTTCTTTGTGTAATTAGCAAAAATACATACAACGAAACTCTCAACTGAAACAAAAAACCTGACTGACATAATGTATATTCCAGTAATATATTCAGTAAACAAATATTTCTTCTTCTTTGATACCCGACCTTATATTTTTTAAATAAGCAAAAAAGCAACGAGCAATATGTTATTTAAAAGATATATGTTCGTTCGTGTCCTGGAGCCTTTCTAATCATTATCACTTGAATAGGGATGTAGAAGAATTGTTTCCATCAGACAACAATACGGTTGGGTACATTGATTTTGGTAGATTTCTGCATATAAAGTTTTTAGGAACCTTATTTGATACCTATAGTATATCATTATATACGGTCAGTAGTTTTTACCAATTTTTCTAAGGACAATGTTACATAAATATAAGAAATTCATTCAACGAAATCGAAAACTTAGATGTAATCCAAAATATTAGATTTCCTGGCTTTTCCTGAAGAAGGTCGACCATTAGTTTCGACGTAGACCAGCAAGACATGTGGAGATGGTATTTTAATATGCAATGGTACCTAGACGTTGGAGTATCGTTTAAATGCCTGTCAATATTCTGATATCTTGTCATCAAGTAAAACAAAAAATCAGTACATTATGATTTCTAGTTGTGAGTTTGCTATTTAAAAACTATCATAATTCACATTGAAAAACGCTTAAATAAATTGCGTGAGAAAGTGGTAAGTTGTATCTGGTTTACAAAAACTGATACAAGTTGTGTGATTATTTGTTACATCCCAGTTTGTTCCAAATTATTTAAAGCTACTGATTTAAAATTAAATAAACCTCGTGTACTATTTCAATGCCAAAGACCAGTTTTCCGCTTTTTGAAATAATAGCAGTTATAAAAATCCATATAGCTATGAATACTTTAAAAAAAACTACACAAACGTATCGGTACAACGTTTACACCCTAAACTTGTGCAAAAGCAAATAATTTATTTGTGCACATTTAAAGTTATACTTGTAGCTATGGCGTACATTGCCTACCACAACGAACTTGTTGTATTTTTATTTTTTTAAGGTTTTAATTTTTGAAACTTATAAAGTTTTAATTGTGGGAATTTTGTGTTTCAATAAGAACAACAAACTTGTTTTACTCAGTAAAAATTACATGCACTTATGCATATGAACATGTAAGCTATTTACAGAAATCACGGAAATATGATTAATGTAGTATGTAAAACTATTAGAAATTCACTATCTATTATTGTGTAAAGTTACCACGCAACTGAATGTTTCTGCATAAACATATTTTACATATATTTGAAAATGTACGATAGCAGTTTTCTAGCAGACAAACGTTTCATGCTTATAGAAAGATTGTATTTTTGCTGTCAAATTGTATCGCAAATTTCTTGACAAATTGTGTATCTGTGAAATGGCCCAGGGATTATAGGCAGTAACTATACTATCTAAAAGGGACAAAGGCAATGTATATACTATTATAATTTCCGCAACCATGATTTCGGATATTTTTTGCAGTGCGGCTTAATATTCTTACCCAATGCAAAAATGGTCCGCTACCCTGCAAAATCTTTTTAAAAAACAGCTTGCGGTTTTAATGTTCTGTGCAACCGGAAGCGTGTTTTGTTTAGCCGCGTATTCGCATGTAATTCTTTTTGTAATGTTTTTCAAAGCAGCATGTACTATTTTTACTCATTTCTGCAAATTATGCTTTTATATTAAAATTAAGATGTGATTTCGGGATCCCCTACGTACCCTTAGACATTCTTGTATTGAGCATTTTTTTTCAAAATCTCCAACTTTTTTCCTCATACTCTCCAAAACATGCCAAACTTTCAGGATAGATAAAATGGCATGTTAAACTCACAAATCTGAAGTACTAGCGCGAGATGTTGTCATAATTCGAAAAAATCGCAAAAATTGTGAAAAAAGTGAGTCGCCCCAGCAGAACATCTGTAACTTTTTTGTCTTCCAACAGAAATCTACCAAACTTTGCAAACATATACACTACTAAATATGCTATTTTGCTGCGGAGTATCAAGATGCCACGTTGGGTTTGGAGAAAGTTACATAAGAATATTTGCAAAATTTTGATTTTTCATGTCAAAAAACTTAACCTACCAACCACTAAAAATAAGTATTTTCAGAAATTGAAAGAATGACTAAAATACCAGCAATATAGTGTAATAACTGCCACAAATCGCATGTAAAAATCTCAAACCACTGTGAAGAAATCCGGGGTTAAGTACAAAAAAAATGAAATTTTCTTGCATAATTTTGACAACTTTTTATGAAACGTGTTTGAAATTTTGTTTTTTCAACCTATGCTGTAGAGCAGTTTGTGTTGTAATGTTATCTGAAAGATTTACTCCATTTTGACTTTTGAGTCCAAAGTTATGATATTTTGAAATATCTCAAGTTGTGATCCTTGCCAATGCAACAAACAAATTTTAAATTGTCATAACTTTTGAGTTAAAAGTCGGAAGGGAGTAAGTCTTTCAGATAACATTACAACACAAACTGCTTTACAGCCTAGGTTGAAAAAACAAAATTTCAAACACGTTTTATAAAAAGTTGCCAAAATTATGCAAGAAAAATTCACGTTTTTTGTACTTAACCTCGGATTTCTTTACAGTGGTTTGAGATTTTTACATGCGACTTGTGGCAGTTATTACACTATATTGCTGGTATTTTAGTCATTCTTTCAATTTCTGAAAATACTTATTTTTAGTGGTTGGTAGGTTAAGTTTTTTGACATGAAAAATCAATATTTTGCAAATATTCTTATGTAACTTTCTCTAAACCCAACGTGGCAACTTGATTCTCCGCAGCAAAATAGCATATTTAGTAGTGTATATGTTTGCAAAGTTTGGTAGATTTCTGTTAGAAGACAAAAAAGTTACAGATGTTCTGCTGGGGCGACTCACTTTTTTCACAATTTTTGCGATTTTTTCGAATTATGACAACATCTCGCGCTAGTATATCAGATTTGTGAGTTTAACATGCCATTTTATCTATCCTGAAAGTTTGGCATGTTTTGGAGAGTATGAGGAAAAAAGTTGGAGATTTTGAAAAAAAAAATGCTCATTCTCCTATTTTTCAATCTAACCGTACACTTAACCAAAAAACTATATTCTTTCTGCTTAACTTGTTACAGAAGATAGATTGTGATGTTCAAATCAAAAATCTTGTTTTTGTTATCATCCAGTGTCACAGATGTCATGATGCCATCTAGTATCCAATTGTTGCTGAAATCGGAAGTTGCAAACTGTTGTTATGTGTAACTTGATATTGCTATTTAAAGTTACTTTGCTGCTTAGCAACATCTTAGTTTATTTTCTTATCTTCTTATGCTCCGTTAAAGCACTAACCCAAGTTTTGCTTCGTTGTTAATTTTCTCAATCATTCTTCATCACGTTTAAATAGTACACTCTTCTTGTAAACATAACGTGTGGCAGGCTGCTACTAGGAGCAAACAAAAACAGAGTATTTTAGTAATGTTGAAGTATTTTTTAAACAGAATTGATCGCCAGTTACCTTTTTATTAATCGCTTCAATGAAGACAAACACTAAAATTTGAATTTTAAATCGACATTGTATACCACATTTACTTTTGGTGTCCAATGTGGATTTCATCTGGAAAAATATATTTTTAATTAGGTAATCACGCATGTAAGCGTTCGAGCGTTGTGTTACAAAACAACAAGAGAGAAACTTATTACACAATTTTAGTTTGTTAGCAATATACTTTTATTACCGAGAGAAATATTAAACTGCCATTCCTAAAACCTAATGCTTCACAATTTTATCACATTTCATAGTTTTGGCTTGCCAAATACAAATATTCCACCAGTTTTTTATTTTAGTTTCAGCAAAACGAAGTTTTACGGCTACGGGTAGCCAATTCAACAACAATCACTGTTAACACATTACCTGTTTCAAAACAAGTTACATTATCATGCTTCAACTTTAGTTTCATGAAGTGTTCGTGCAAAGTCAATTTTTGTCACCACAAAAGTGCAATAAATATTATGCTCACCAATTTTTTTATAACGTTTTGGTAAGTTGGAAACACATACCAAATTGTAGAATAACTATAAAGATGTCGGCTGAATGTTTACGGATTGTGATGATTTTTTAGTTAAATTTCAGAATAACATTTATATTGCAATTTTAAAATCCAGTGTATTTGTTCGGAATGGAAAAATAGAACTGCGTTTACTTTTATCTAATCCTGCGTCTGTTTTGGCACTGGCGCTTGCACACAATCAGATTGAAAATTTTATACTTACTGCGCAACAAAAATACACATAGAGGTACATCTCTCCTTTTTTCTCCTGTTGCCAACTCTCTAGTGCTTTCGTGAATGAGAACAAGTTTCTGCTTAGTCATGTGCTGATGTTGAATTCTTGCATCATCAGAGATTCTGGATAGGTGCTTGATCTCAATACAAGAAATGTCGTATGACAGCTTTGCCATGGACCGGCTTCATGCTTTGGTCTCAAGGTCAATGCCAACACAGAAGCCTGTGTTGTGCTTAGTTTTATGTGATTTCACAAATCCATCTGGTTTGATGATATTTCATTTTGTATGGGTACGAGACAAAATTGTATTCCGTGCATCTCTCATGGTGAGTTCAGCTCAAACGTGAAGAAAATAGAGGTCATTGACACTTGAGCCCTAAAATGTAGCTTGATGAAAGGAAAAAACGAGGATTGAATTTTTATTTGTCCAGATGTTGAACCAAAGCTTTCCCAATGCAACGTAAATACGTTTATTTTTTTATTTTTTTTACAGTTTTATCAGGCAACAATTTTATAATTATAAAATTGTTGCCTGATAATAATATAATCATTCTTTTTGATTTTCAAAAAAGATTTTGTTTTCGCTTTCAATTGTTGCTAATCCAAAATATGTGCGTGTATAAAAAACTGAGTTAAGAAAAATGCTTCTTTTCTGCTGTGCGCAGGCTGAATGTTGGTGTTGCTTGTGTGGACGCTCGGATTCAATGTCATAAACAATAATGCTGAGCTAGTTAAGTTTTCTCTCGGGAAAAAGGGATTTGTAATTATAATGGCTCAAATTACCATACCATATTTTCAATTATTCGTATCTCATGCTTATTTTGATTTATTGCATCCGGTAGTTTAACAAAAAAATTTTTTTGACGTATCCTAACAGCATATGTACATACAAAATCTGAAAGCTACTTTGTGCGTGTATGCAGACGTTCCCAGGAAAAGTACTTGAATTGATATATGAAGTAATTTTATAGCACTTATTTCGTGGTCAAAAACGCAATGGCATAATGTGAGAAAAACAGGGAAAATAATAACATACTTCCCCAAATGCTTTTGCGTACGGCAGTTTCCGTCAAAAAACTATTGATTAACAATAATTGCTCGAACATGTTGTTAACCCAACATATCCGAAAGGTTAACAAGAATTTGTGTTTGGTTTTGCAACAATTTCCGTTCAGGAAATAATATTGAAAAAAATCACAGCACCAAATTGTGACACTGATGTTAGTCTTGCATCATTCAGTTGGTATATAAAAGCACTGTGTCAAGAGAGGCGACGCTCAAACAAAGAGAGCTAGCCAGTAGAGGGGCTACCTGAGACAAGCTTATCGAGAGTCCGGGTAGCATGAACGGTCTGAAGAGATGGGAGCTATTTTCCTTTGTGAGATAGAGATACCTATACAGCTAGTAGTAGGATTGTTGTTGTTGGATAGACAGAGAGAGGAAAAGGTGGAATAGCTCTACTGTGAAATAATAATATATTTGATTGATTAATTGATTGATTGTGCATACCTATTTTATGCAATAAATGGGATACCAAGTTACTATTCGTTAAAAGTACTTTCTTGTTGTGTTGTGGCAGTAATCATTCATCAGTTAACGATAAAGAGTGCACTTGATTCTTGACTAATTCTGAGCGTTATCTGTGTTGACCAAGTGGAGGAGCAGGATAGCTGGAGAAGAAGGGGGTCATCAAGGGCACGGCCCACAGGACCTGACATCCCTTCACCCCCTCCACCACCACATATTACTCCTCCGCAGCCCCCACTAAATGTGATATGGCGAACCTCCCTAAAAGTTACCGGTAAATGGTAATTTACCTGGACAGAAGGGTTAGTCAGGGATTACAAGTGGCATTGTTACATTTTCCCAAGGCACGTAAATGTTTTTATTGATTTTTTCGTAGGTGTTGGCTCGCTAGTCTTGAAATAAGGCTGCTACCACACCACAAAACAGTACCGTGCCTGTGCCACTACCACCACCACAACAACAAAAAGAGGCTTGCAGGTCCTGTAAGGATCGCTACCTCAGATAAAGGGCTCGCCAGTCCTGTAAGGGCTGCTACCCTTTTGGTACATATTATTAAGGGCTTGCCAGTCCTGTAAGGGGTGCTACCCTTTTGGTACATATTATTAAGGGCTTGCCAGTCCTGTAAGGGATGCTACCCTTTTGGTACATATTAAATAAGGGCTTGCCAGTCTTGTGTGGACTGCTACCCTTAGTGCATAATATAGAAGGGCTCGCTTGACCTGTATAGGTTAGCTACCCAAACTACATAAGGAAACGGGCTCGCTTGACCTGGAATAGGTTAGCTACCCGAACTACATAAGGAAACGGGCTCGCTTGACCTGGAATAGGTTAGCTACCCGAGCTGCATAATGAAAAGGGCTCGCTTGACCTGGAATAGGTTAGCTACCCAGTTTATGCATATGTACCGACACAGAATTATTGCATAGTGGATAAAAGAGGAATTTTGCACAAGAAACTCCAAGAACTGAGTTATAGAAACTTACGCATAGCAGATAGGGATGATGGGTCATGTGATGGCCGCACCCTAAATGCATACGCAATTAATTAAATGAGCTATTTTAAGGAAAGGGGTAAAGACAAAATAGCATAAGTAGTAGCAGGCAAGCAGTATAAGCACATCATTTAGCTAAAGACTGAGAAATTAGATGAAAGTAAAGATGGCTTATTATATTATGAGAGGATAACATGCTATGCAATGCTAAGTGCTTATGTTGAACAAAAATCACTGTTTAACCCTTAACCTTACCTACCTATCCTTAACTACAACCAATCAAAAGTAAGCAAATTTGATGACAATTGAACCTGTGAAGTTTAATAAGAATTTAGTGGAAAAGTGTTATTGTTGGGAACTAGTATAACTACCTATAGGTTGTTGATGATTAACTACCTAAGGGTATTATGCACACTGGTGTATGTACGCGTATGTGCTTGAGAAGAGTGAACACTGACAGACTGCTGAAATCAATGAGTAAACGGGAACTCAAAGACTTGAATGTTGGAAACATCAGACAGACACGTTTGAGAAACAACAGCACTAGAAGTAACCCGGAGAAAAATCCAACGGATAAACTCAACAGCAGCGGAAGTACAGAAACAACTGAAAAAGTAGAAGAGCAGCTAAAGAATAGCAACAACACCGACAGCACCAGCGCACCCACAGTCACAGAGTCAGACACTGACGCAAGGTCAGACAAAGATTTATTTGAAGACTGTGAAGAATACTATACATCGTCAGATTCGGAAAACGAATTTGGACAACTTTATTTAGAACATTTGTTCGAGACCCCACCCCCAACAAGAAACACTACAACAATGTCGTTTACGCAACAGCAACTTGAAGAGATTAATAAGATGATAGAAGCAAAATGAAGAAGATTCGACAGATTTAAACTCCGACGGGAGAGACTGACACCGCAATCAGTATTCTCCCCATCTAGTTACTGCGGAAGCAAACAACGACCGCACGCTAAATTAAATACGCCTTGCATCCATGTCAGGGAGAAGACTTATGTTAGCATCATCAAATTTGACTTACCAATCAAGACCGAGATGTTTGACTTTATAATATCAGAAAAGGAAAACCTATGTTATGATTGCCGAGTGACCAAAAAGATCCAGAAGGACAACGAAGACCAAAGAAGGAAAACATGGAAGAAAAGCGCCAACAAACTTTCCTACTGTAGCCGGCACAGCTGGAAAGATACGTATATCGAGGGAAATCGAGATTCTAATAATACTTACGATTGGACTCCCAAATAGAAACATACACAACGACAGCACGCTGAATGTAATCGACTACTCCAAGAGAATCGACGCGTCAAGAGTTGGCGTAGACGATTACATGTGCAATGTCATCGACGGTTCCGACAGAACAATTGTGTTTGCAAGGAGCTTACTTACAAAATTGGAGAGCCTGATCGACAAACAGGTCAAAGACAAAAATTGTAAAGCAATCATCGGCGAAATAAAGTTACCGGAGAAGCAGACGGAGATAGAAGAGAAAGGCTATAAAGTTCTTAACGGACTGTTAATGAAGAAAATTGTTTATGACATCAGGATCGATCCAGCAGAAGACTTACTTGGAGTTATAAACACCATGGGGAAAGGTGAAGATGACTCAAAGAAGCCCGTGGAAGCAGCAGAGCTGGCTGAGGGTTTTTTGCCTTAACTCAATCCGTCATATGAAAGATCAAATCAGACGCAAATCCGGAAACAAAAGAAGAACGAAGAAGAAAGAGGTGGTCAAACATGTAAAAGCTAAGACGGTCAAGAAAAAGCTAAAGATGAGACAAGGAGAGTTAGATTTACTAGTGAGACAGCAATCACTGAGTAAGGTGACTAACTTAAAGACAGTCAAAGATCGAACTTGGGATAGAAGATTACACGACTTGAAAACGGGCCAACGCGTGATGATCAATATTCACCAGCAGTCAAATAAAACGAGAAAAATGATGCAAAGTTATTCAGCCGTTTTATTGGTCCTTATCTTCTTGTAGAACAGAAAGAAGAAGTCATTTTGGACATCTTAACCATCCCAGATAACATGTCGATCGGAGTAAGACATGTCACAGAGAATAAGAAGTTTGTTCCACGTTCCAGTAGGAAAGAACAGTCGCCTGGAGAAGCGTCGTGTTAACTACAGGACATTAGCAAACTATAAAGTTTGTAGGAGAGTAGATTGAAGGAATCTTCTCTCATAAAACAATTTCCCCTAAGAATTTTGTAAATAGCAAAGCTGAGGATAGCGGATTATCCTAGTGAATAATTAGTTATTAAGTGTACACATTTGAAAATCGCGATTTACCAAAATAAATTATGGCATAGAACTAAAGTTCTAATATGGCTCTTGAGTCCTGACATAGGGCTCATACCATATAAAAACCATCAGTCGTAGTTATGGCGTAGGCCAAAAAAGGGTATTGCGCATAATATGGCTTTCTGGTCCTGACATAGGGCCGATACCATTGGTAAATAAAATATTCCGGAAATAACAGCTGTAAAAAAGTTACGGATTGCGAATCATGTATTGGCTGCACCGTAGTTATGGATGCCTGGTCTCGTGAAGGCCGAACCATATAAAAGTTAGAAGAGCATAAGTCTGTCGTCCCGTTGTCATCATTAGCATGTCTGGTCCTGTGAGGGCTGTGGCTAATTGTGTTTTTATATTTATCTGAGATGACCGGGAAGAAAGCAGACGCAGAGTGGTTAGAAAAGATAATATATTGTCGGAGAAGATTCAGGAGTTCAAGGATTCGGCCGTTCGACCGAACATTCAGTGAAGTTCTTGAAGACGGGAAGACGGTGTCTAAGTTTCAGTATGAAGACTTCCGTAACGACGCCAGAGAGAGGAACTCACGTCATAAACGAGCTTACCTGTTTCTAGAGACAATCGACAAGTGGAAGATTCCAGATTCCTTCTTTGTTCCGCCCGAGAATAAAGCGTTACCACGAGAGATGCTGAAAGATTACAAGACTGTGGATTCGATTAGCAAGTTTGATACGCTAATAAAGGACGTGAACATACAAAGTTATATCTTCGTGGATCTGGAGTTATCACCAGACTTTGGCTATCAAAGAAAGTATCCTGGTCTGATCCAGATTGCAACTGGCCGGGATAACTATTTAATTGAATTGAATTTTGGCAGTGTGGGGACAGCTACAACAATTGAAGCCTATATTTGAGTCAGAGCGGATAACTAAGGTGTTTCATGTCATGCACAACGACGTGTTGACGTTGGAGCGGGCATATACCCTGTTGCATTTTGGGACATTCAAGTCATCCACGAGTTCTTATCAGGCAAAGCGGAAGTTGGTTTTGGAAGAATTGGTCGCAGAATACGTTGGGGCCGAATTCTTGCAAGAAGGCATAAAAATGCTTCAAGGAGCTGAGTGTCATCGCCCTCTACACGAAGAGTTACTAGAGTATGTTAATTTTGGCAGAAAGTTATGGGAAAATATGAAGAGCCGGATTGCTGGTCCTGAATTGGGCCGCACCGTGAACTTCGTTCGGAATCGGATGAAACATCTGCTATGAAACACCGGAAAGCAGTTTGGAGCCCGACCCATCGAGTATGTCATGACAGTAAAGCGAGAGAACTGCAATGTGTCTCTGTTTTACGAATTGTACGAGTGGCGGAAGGAGATTGCGATACACCAAGATGCTTTTCCAAGTGAGATTGTGTCTGATGAGATACTGAACAAGATCGCTGAGCGCAAAATATTGCTTGATGCATGGGAAACAGAAGAAAAAGTGTATAATTGGAATAAGTACGCTACACCGACCGATACGATTCAAAGGATCTTGAGCAAATTTAGTGCTGAGCACTGTCAAAGCAATGTGTTAACGCCACCAATTACACCGGCGGAGAAACCAAATACGAGTTCCAAGGAGATGGATGACGAAGATGAAGACTGGTCCTTAGAGATTACTATTCCAAACCCTGACTTTCTGGAGTGTGTCAGTGACGAGGACAATGGAAGAGTGGAATTCCCAGATTAACCAATAGATCTGAGGTAAATGGACTGGATTATTGGATGAAATTCCCAGATTAACCAATAGATCTGACGTATGGAGACAGGAAACATTGCAAAAGGACAAGATAGAACATTTAATTTTAATATTTTAGGTTATATGATTTTTCTTGTACTTTTATATAATTGACTTGTATTGTTTTAAAATTATGTTTTATGTAAGTTTTAAGTTACATTAGGCGTAATGAATTATATCAAAAATGGTAGAAGGGCATTTTACCCGAAGGGAGGTGTCCCAACCCGGGGCATTTCGGGGAGCAATGTCAAGAGAGGCGACGCTCAAACAAAGAGAGCTAGCCAGTAGAGGGGCTACCTGAGACAAGCTTATCGAGAGTCCGGGTAGCATGAACGGTCTGAAGAGATGGGAGCTATTTTCCTTTGTGAGATAGAGATACCTATACAGTTAGTAGTAGGATTGTTGTTGTTGGATAGACAGAGAGAGGAAAAGGTGGAATAGCTCTACTGTGAAATAATAATATATTTGATTGATTAATTGATTGATTGTGCATACCTATTTTATGCAATAAATGGGATACCAAGTTACTATTCGTTAAAAGTACTTTCTTGTTGTGTTGTGGCAGTAATCATTCATCAGTTAACGATAAAGAGTGCACTTGATTCTTGACTAATTCTGAGCGTTATCTGTGTTGACCAAGTGTAGGAGCAGGATAGCTGGAGAAGAAGGGGGTCATCAAGGGCACGGCCCACAGGACCTGACATCCCTTCACCCCCTCCACCACCACATATTACTCCTCCGCAGCCCCCACTAAATGTGATAACTGAACAATTAGATATTGCTGGATGAAATACCACATAATATATGCTGAATCACACGAGCAGCTACGCTTACACCAAATAACTACATTTATTGCGCAACAAATAACAAGTGAACTTGAGCAGTTTCTCCTTTTCACTTAATACAAATTTTATATTGCAGTTGAGAGCTGAATAGGCACTGACCGCTGACGTTGAGACCGTAGCATCATTCGTGTCTATTGCGAACGTTGCGCAAGCATATATACTCTGTTGCTCAACTTGCGTTCTCGAGAACAATGATCCGACCACAAATTGCTCACAGGCCATAAACATTAACCGCATGAGTTTTTGTTGTTGAAATTGTTCTACTAAATAGATCTCCTTCACAGGAAAATCTGGTGAGTTGGTAACAGAGGAAAAAGAAGAAATGATCAAACCTTACATTTGTGCTGTGGCGCTTTACGAATAACATTTGTTATCTGAGAGTGTGCATAAAAACCTGTGTTTTTGTTAAAAAGAGACAGTTTTATTAAATCTTTTGGTGATTATGTGACAAGAAACTAAATAATTGATTAAAAGTTCAGTTATGTGAAGTTTCACTGTTTTTAATTTATAACCACATATAGTCTGCTGAAGTAGTAGTATTGGTATTTTAAATTTTGATTTGGTTTAACGATTCGGGAATAAATTTTTGTGTTTAGCGACCTAAAGTAAAAAAATACCATTGATTTTGAAAACAATTTTATGAATAATGTAATAAAATTTATGGCAATTTTTAAAATTTCAAACATAAATTATTTAGGTTTTAGTACTCGAAATACTATTTTGGTGATGTTTCCAAAAAAAATTTATCAGTTTGGAATTGCGGGAGGCTACAATTAGCAGAAGAACAAATACACTTACAACCAAGTATTTTTATGATGGATTTAGCATGCTTAAAAATGGAATGGAATCATTAAAAATTAAATCTACTGGAAATTGACCAGGTCTGAAAGTGTTGCAAACTAACGAGTGGTGTTATCTCAGCAAATAATATATCCGCTTCACTAATTTTTTAGAAATACTATTGGGATTGGAAAAATACTTATAATTGCAGCGGAGGGCACTTCAGTGCTAGCAGAGCTCACCTTCTCGGAAATATCTTCTGAATTTGTTTACCACGGAAATATCCAAACCTGAGTTTCAGCTTCGACTTGGAATAAAACATGTTTTGACAATGAGAACTGATAAATACGAATAAGGAGAATTGAATGAGATTAGTAAGAACATATCTTGTTCAACTGCTCCGTCAACCAAGTTATATTTTAAAATATTTCATTCAAGTTTTTGTTTATTTTATAGATTGAAGCAGGAATAAAATTTACCCAAGCTAAAAGCTAAAAGTTTTACGTATTTAGGTAGAAAAATGTAATCCGGAGGTTTAACGAAAATTAGGAAAGGTAATATTTTTTCTGTTAATTTTTACAATGATATTACCGATTTTTGAAAGCCAGTTTGCTGACGAATTAAAAAATTAAATTTACAGATCCAGCAACAAATATAAAAACAATGACACGAACAAGCCGACTGCGGGATTGCTTCCAGCAAAAGTTAAGATGCACCACTGAAGTAGTTTTGATTTGTGTAGAAAGTTGAAACCACGTTAATGCAATAGAATTGACTAGACTGTTTAAAAACTCCAACTTCTGGAACTATTATGCTTTTGCTGCAATTTTCATTATGTTGATTATGTTACATAATTTATGTAGGCATTTACATATGAACTAACTGCAAACATTATATTGGTGTCAATTGTAAAATAAGGATAAATGTGTAACTTTTGCAGTTTACAGGTTAACGTTCAATAACAGTGTAAAATACTTAATTGAGAGCAGGTGTAAACCAAAAGCAATTTTACTGTTGGCATACGGTTTTTTTCGGGTTATTGTAGGAAGCTCTAGTAACCCGGAAAGTGTCACGAATGTTAAGGTGCTTTTATTCTATTGGCAACCTTCTACAAATTTTTTCGTGTCGGTGGAAATTTAGCAACATCACATAGTTAATCTGAACACATTCATTATCTACAAGTCAAAACTGGGACCGCATACACGTCTTAGCTTAGCATGTTTGTAAGTCAAACCTTCAATTTTGATTGGTTTGAAAACCGCAAGTTTAGTCATAATAGTTCTTGCATAATGTGGAAATTTATTGTGGGTTAATATGAAAATACACAACGAAAGTTTATAATATATATTCGGGTATGGGAAATCTCAGATATATTGAAAGGAAGGAAATTGATTGTTTTTCTGTGTGAATTCTATTTTACAATAAGTGGTTGGGTATCCGGTGACACAATAGAGGTTTTAAACGTGTTTAAGATTTTGTGGTTATTAGGGGCAAAATGCATTTCATCAGCTTTTGGGCAATGTATATTAACGGTAGTGGAATTAGCTTTTTTAACCCCAAATTCAGGAACACAGTACATTGCCACGGCACATTTTAACTTTATAAGCTGAATGTCTCATATAAATCGAAAAATACAACTGCCACATTGTAAAATAAGTTTAGATTAGCAACAATTTACGAATGGAAATGGGTAATGTAACCTGATTTCATGCTATAACCAAAGAAACAATACTTGTTCCAAGATGAAAGTGCCATTTGAAAGAGAAGAAGATGGAGTATATATGTGGTAATTATAACACTCTAACTCTCTCATAGTATGTAGCAGTGTGCAAATGAATATTTTGCACTGCTATCTAAAAGACAAGCCTTACATGGGTATTCTGCCGGTTACATTTATATAAACCCCATTTAATATTATTAACTTATTTAAGTAAAAAATATATATATTTATTTATTTAAATTAAGTAAATCACCACAAAATCAACCTATATTGGAGTTGGCAATTATAAACTAAAAATTAAAATTTGAAACATTTTCAATAACGGGGTACCCGATACAAAATGTTTTAACGTTTTAACGCTTAGTATCTTAAAGGAATGAATTGATAACAGAAAATTTGTTTTGATGCAAACCATGGTGTTGTTTTAAGGTAAGTGTCGTCCGAAAGCATGGCATATTGCCGTTATTTTCATAGTCAAGCATATTGTCTAGTAGCACTAGCTACACATAATGCCGTGCCATTTTTAATAGACTTGTGAATTCAATATTAATATTGTCAAATTACAATCGTGTAGACAATTTATGGCAGAGTGTAGTTTATTCACTGCGATACATTCCATGAATGAATGAATTTTATTCATGAAGCATGTTTTCAAACACCACAGAGTGTTAACTACTTTATGCGACAGCGCATTACCGACCCAGCTTGATTTAAAATGGAACATTACAGAGAAAAGTTGTAAAAAGCTTGATTAGGAAGTACCTAAACATGAATCTACGTTGCTCTAAATAATCTACTTTGGACAGTTGTTTGCTTCATTTAAAATGATGAAGACAGACGCATTTATTTAAAAAAAAATATTTTTTAAAAAATAACAAGAATTTCTCTATAGCAAAGAGATAAGTATTTTTAATCAACCTTAGTACATTCACAATTTTAGAACGATAAAGAGTTTTTAATACGATAAAAGCTTATTGCCAGTCCAATTTTGAATTAGCGGTTATATGCAAAAATACTCCGAATTTAAAGTGACCGGTAGCATGTACGTTGTTTATTTCTAGTGATGTACTACTTTATCACAAAACTATGTTACGGATAGCTAGTTAGCTATACAAGCGGCTCTTCGGAATTTAAAAACTAAAGCATAATTGCTAAAGTTTTCAACACTGGTTAATTCAGCTATATTATATGCAATAGTAAGCATTATATTTTAATCATAGTGTTAGAAACTTCTTGGATGTATCAAGAAAGCAAAAAACCCTAATTATGTAGCAATTCTGAGTTCAATTCCATTTGTGGCGGATTTGAGCTTCCAAAAACAATTTCAGTACAAGGCTAATCCTGAATGTATAAGGTTTGTCAGCATACAAATATAATAATATTTTAGTACTTTCCATTATGTTTTTGGCTATAAAGTTTTGCCAATTAATTTGAATGTGTAGAATGCAAAAAAGACAAAAACTAGAATAAAACCCAAGAATATTTGGAAACTATTCAGCCTAGGTCAGGACTATTTAGCAGATGTAGCAATATCACTACATAGTAATGCTTGAGCTTTCTTGTTATCCTCACCTAAACCTTGATTAATGCTAAGGATATGGGGAGAAGGAGAAGTACTCAGCAAATGTGGCTTGTTTTGATAGATAGGTTTATTTTCAGAAAAATTATTAACTTCATCAACAGATATCTATGAGCAAAAATACGACGCGTTTGAATTGACAGACTACTTTATTTGTCGTTGAGAATATAGGTCATAACGTTGAGTTCATCCATACGTTATTCAAAGACGAAGAACGTCCTGGTATCTGAAGCAAATATTTTTAAATGTGAATGGGCTAGCCTGAGGCGCGTATCGCACCTGTCCCCACTAGAAGTGTTCAATCACAAAAGATTAAGTTTACGACAAGGGATACAATAACATGCAAATGGTCTTCAGATAGCAAAAATTATTTTTAATGCATCGGCACTCACGAATATAAACTTTGGCTTGCTGGTTTATTGCAAAGTTATTTTAGACCAACGCAATGATACTGCTTTTATTGACAGCGTTTAGGAAGTTGTTGAAGTGTTTTTGAACCCGTACTTGACCTTGCCGCGTTTAGAATGGATAGGCATTTTCAAGCAAGATTTGAATTTGAATTACTGCTTTTGTGGTACCCAAGCCACAACACTATTTTTTACAAAGTTTGAATAAGGGTCTTGGAACCTTGTATTTAAACTGGCCTTTTGTGAGCACAAAATATCTATTTATATTAGTACTTACATTACAGCAATACGTAAATTTTATAGCACAAAAACAGTGTCACGTTTGCAACAAGTATTTCTTGAGTGACTTAGTTCATTCAGAATATACATGTTATGCCAGTTAAAAAATTTATGAGGTGGCTCTACAAAAAAATCAGCTTTAATGTAGAAAGTACTGACTATTTCTGATAAACACTTAGATAACTATAAGAAACTAATGTACTCTTGCGCTGCGAATTACTGTAAGTTGCGCTGTTAATCCTTCACATCTATTTTTGTAATAATTTTCTATCGCCTGTAAAATTTGTAAGCGTATGGATTTGCACAAATATACAGTGTCAACTTCATTGATTATCCGTTTTATAGACTGTAAAAAGATTTTTATTAGTCTTTTGGCATATATCAATGACTTTTCTGTCTTTTTCTACCGTTTCCAATGCTACATTTTGAGATACAAATGGCTATTTTGTTCTAAATTAGAATGGTAATAAATTCAATATATAGCGTTATGCTTTGATCAACATTTTTGGTAATCCAACATAACGAATACAATGTAATAGTGTATCATTTTTCTCAGACTTCATAGACTTTTTTTGCTTCCTACCAGCTCAACCAATACCTTTGGCATAAATGGCATTTAGAATCAGATAATCCACATTTTCATACACATTGTCTGCAATATTAGATAAGCAGATAAACCCTGTATTTTGCTTTGGATTATTTTCCTCATACAATATCATAAAAATTGTGTTTTCCCAGGTTTATAACACAACTGCTATGCGCAATTTTACCACACATTATTATTGGATATTCTAAATTCAAAAGCTATTATGGAATTGTTTCCATAGCAAAAAAAAAATGCTGCAGATGCAGAAGATAAGAGAAAGTTTCTCACGCCTAGAAAATGCGGCGATAGCACGAAGGCTTCTAACATGCAAATAGTCAACGACTAACCAGGTAGTTTCAAAGGTACATAAAAACCGCTTTTGGATAAAATGCCATTGAACTTGACCTTTTTATTAATATTAGCAATACAAACCTTCTTTGCACGTCATAACTTTGAGCCACTGCATTCACACCCACGCAAATAAAATACTGTGTATGCGAATATACATTCCCAGCAATCTGCAGATTTTCAAGTCATCAACGTTTTTCCACCAGAAAAACCAGTTTTCTTTTCCATTATTTTATCAAGCTGGCAACTTATAAAATGACGCTTCTGCCAGCTTCCTCTAAGCTCAACTTTTGCGCGATTAGTACCACTCTCAGAAAAACTGTGAGATGGTACGGATTTCAGATCCTATTTTGCTCCAGAAATATTTAAACTGATGCCCATTCCAAATTTTTTAACGTGAAAACTTAAGGGATTTAAAAAAATTAAAATAGGTTATTTTCTACTGCAGCTGCTCAGCATAAGGTACAATTTTTTTCTAAAAATAGTAGTATGGTTTATCATTGAAATAGTATCATTATTAAAACATAGTACCCCGTGTGCAATTTATCACATAAGTATAAGAGTTTTTCAACAAAACTAATTTTTATAATGCTATTATGTGCTGACAAATTCTCAAGGCCAAATGTCAAATACACCCCAAACTATACCCGGAAACAAGCATTTCCAGAATAAATTGTTGAAGTCACTAAGTGTAGTAGGTAAGCAAGCAATAGCAATTTTATGCAAAAAAATAATTCATTTTTACTATGCTTTTTTGTCATGTTTTTTGTAAAAGTTTCAAACACACATCTGTACCAACAACTTGAATTTATTCCAAATTCATATGAATTCCCATGAAGAAAAGTTCACCAAGAACTCAACATCTCTGGAATGTGCAACGATGTTCATCTATGTCGAACAACCACCTGATCGTGTACCTGGTCATGTACACATTGTCAAACGCCGAACTATTGCGGAGCTCATTTTAATGTTTTTTGGTAAGTCAGAGAGCAGCATAACAAACTGTCACTGCATTTCATTTCACATATAGAACAAAATTTTAATTTGCAAATTTATCTGGAATAGAAAATCCTGGAAGAAATATACAAGGCAAGGCAATGCGATACTGAAGCTGATACAAGGGTGCCAAAGCGGTTTCCACACCAAAACAACACAAAACGGTCATATGTATTTGTTAAGATAAGAACCGATACAATTTTTTTTTTTTTGCTTGTTTTGTAAAAAAATTATCATAAAGCACCATTTTATCGGTAAGGAAATGTGCTTTAAATATTTAAAGCTGGTTGTATTATTGTGTGATAGACCAGAGAAGCTTTTTAGGTAGAATGGATAACCAAAATTCGTCGCGATGACGTAAAATATTTCAACATGCACAAGCAATATTTTACGTCATACAAGTATTAATTGTACAAGCATATTTTATATAAATATTATAAGTTCAGCATTCAGAGTTGTTGTAATTTTACAAGATAGCAAGAACCAGCATTAGGCTTTTCGGAGCAAATTTGTACATTGCAGTCCTCAAAGTACTTGGTTATTGTGCAACAGTGGTTACCTCATTTTAATTTATTAACAAAGTCGCATTACCTGACTTGAAAATGCAGTACTCTATTCACAGCAGTTTAGTAATTATATTTACGTGATATTCGTTTTGAAGAATAGTTTATTAGCAAACAATTAGGTCTTTCCTAAACCTAGAAAGTTTAAAAACCAAGCAAGTCTAACTTATACTTATACTGGCAAGCTGGATACTTATACTTAACACAATGTTGCTGTTACGTATAATTAATGCAATTTGTTACCATATAGCTATATGCAGGAAAAATAAGAAACATAAATTGCAAATATAGCTCACTGATCACGACAATTTTTTTATCCTGCCATATTGGAGTAATTTACGTTATACATTCCAGTTCAAACTGGGTTTAGTTTAGCGGCAGCGTATTATAATGACCGAAAGAAAGCAAATATAATTTTGTAGAACTGCGTCAAGGTTTCCTTGAATACTGGTTCTACTTGTTTGTAAAGCATGAAATCATAAGGCAAAGTCAAAACTGCATAGCAATGTGTGCTATTGTGGAAACTTGTAATATAATAACAATATAAAAGTTTTGAAAATTCAAACAAAAAACTTTAAAGTGTAAACATGCCCGTGATGATGCTCAATCTGTCCGATGATAAATGTGTAATTTGAAGTTTTTCACATCATTTTAACAGCAACAGTAAAACTTGTCTTAGTTGAAGAAATATATGCACAGGGAAAATTATATGTGCAATGTCTTGATGAGTTGCAAAACGGAACGTAAATGTACAGTTAAGCTAATGCAGCTACATGCATCCCCAATAGGTGAAATACCAAAAACTGATTAAAAAATTAAAAGCATAAACAATTATTTATAATAGGCCTTGGGTAGAATTAAGGGATTATAAGTTTTTTAAGATTGTGTCTCAATAACGCATTCGTCGCACCAAAACGAATTAGTTTTTGGTTATCATTTTTGAATAGCTTTTTTATATAAACTGTAACGCAATTTCTTGTTATAGAAAATAGGTTTAAAAATGTTGGAAGGTCCAGATATAAAATATTATTCAATATCAAAAGCGCAATGCAATTTTGGCTAGTATGGGCACGGACTATGTTACAACAACAGGTAATAACCCATACAGAAAAACCTGGTTTCAAACATACTACATATTATTTTGTTGCTCAATTTTAATCACGCCCCACATCGTTATACAAGGTGTAATTTGCTCACTTTATGTAGTTAAGTTCAACATAATGTAGGTGTGGCTTATACTTTAGAAAGCACGTACTTTTGCTTAACACAATGTTGTTGTTACGTATATTAAATGAAATAACTTAGCCCATTGCTACATGGGAACAAAACTTTAGAAATATTAATTGCAGTTGGTTCTAACTGAGGTTCATCCTTAACAGTAATCCAATACGTTATCAAGGCAATATAATGACCGGATCATAACCACAAAAAACACAACTTTGTGGAACTTCGTTTGGCTTTGCTTGATCACACGTTTTGTTTTTATTACAAAGTTTAAAGGCATAACGCAACGTTAAAACTGCGTAGAAACGTAACTACAATAAAGATAAAATATCTGCCAGAAATTTAACTTTCGCAAATAGTTCCTAATAGTTTAACTTTATTAGTTACAATTAGACATTTTGCAACCTGAATATATAAACATGTTGGCTTCCAGCATCCATTTGTGGTATTCTTAAATACTCCGCGTTTAACTTATCTCCAATTAAATATCGTTATTTTGTAATTTTCTCGCGAATTGTACATTATCGAAAATTGCTTGTATTGTATCAGTTTATTGCCAAAAATACGTGCATTTAACTAAATAAGTTTGAAAAAGATGTGTCATAGATGGCTTCTACTTTATCGTAATTCCACAATGATTCTTAAAAACCAGTTGCAATATTTTTATATTATTTAACTGCTACTAACGCACTGCATACAAACTAGAAGTTTTAGGTAAAGAGTTAGCAGAGTAAAATTTTGAAAAAATATTTTTGTCGTTTTGGTAAGTTTTTAAATTGTAAAATCTAATAAATACTTCCGCTTTGTAGACAAGAAAAGTCTCACATGAAGAACGTTTAAAAGATACAATTCCACTTTGATTTCTGGTCGAACAATTGATATTTTTTGGAATGTTTTTGTAGGTCGTCCAGTTTTCTTGGCAGGAAATAGTACAAGTTGAACATAGCTTTAATTAGTTTTGAGAAATGATAAATTGAACTTAAGGTATAGTTAATAAAGGAAAGTTTTGTTTCTGGAAACTAGCCAAATAGGCTGCGGCGGCTCCATACGTACATAATTGTAAAATAACCGTTATCAGAACTAACCATTTTTACGAGGACATACTTTAAACCAAAAACTGTAAATGTCATTCGTTCGATGCTGATTAGCAAATTACTAACCGCTTAAAACAAACCAAGAACTTTATATTATTTCTAACCTTAGCTTGTAAATATCGAGATTTTTGAAACACTAACTCATGATATATGGCATGAGGTATTTGCTATGTCGAGCTCTATAAAAACATTACGTTGCATTGTCCTCAAACAATGGAGAAACTTTTGATGTTTTGGTGTATTGTGGTAAGTGTGAAAAAACGACAGTGTCCTCTTGAGCTGAAAAAATGTGAAACCTTATTCATTCATACTCAAGCAGCGGTGTAAAAAGAGTAGTGTGCTATGTTATTTAAGTTATTTTATTCTTCACAGGGTTGAAGTACACCATTCACTTCCAAATTTTGAAATAGTGCAACTAATGGTTCACCAGTAAGATATTAGTCACATTGAAATTCATATGAAAAAAAACAGGAAAAGTGCAAATTGATTAAGGTATTAAATTTATTTTTCTCCCACGTAATCGTTATCTTTGTGCCATGGAGTTGCGACAATATTTTGATTGACTTTTTTAATGTTTATATTTGGGGGAACTTAATATTAAGTTTAAATGGAACGTTTTCAAATGCGGGAGATCTTAAAATTAAGTTTTCGCACGTAGGTGGTTGTGGCGGGGCCCTTAGAATTCAGCCGATACAAAAACGTTTCGAAAGTGGTAAAACTTATTTTTCTGCAAGGCAAGTCTACCTCTTAAAGCGGCAGGTCTTAATAATTAGCTGTATGTTGCTGACCTGGCTGTGGGAGTACTTAATATTCAGTTGATTTCCCATGTATTTCCAACAATTCCCACGTGAACGGTTTCTACCCGTGTTTGAAATGCCCACATTGTAGACAAGCTATTCTAAGGAAATTACCACTGTTACCCATTGCACCTGAATTTTAATTACCACATTGACTTGCATAATAATTTATTTTTATTCCACTTTAACTACTATAAACGTGTTTTTAAGTGCCATATGAAAGGGTTAACCCTTTTTGTTTTTGTTTAAGTTTTTGTGCAATCCAAAGGCGTTTTGCTAGTAAAATTAAGGTATACAAAATAAAATAGCATATGAGCGATATACCAAATATGAGGAGTGATATTAGGATAAAACAGTTCTGTCGTATGCTAGGGATAAAAGCAGTCATACAGCAAGTGTTCAGGTTGGGAAGCGTGATGAAACCAACAATATGAGAGTGAATCAATTCATCAAGAACAATGCCAAAAATGTGCTGCTGTTGAGCAATGTAGTTGCCTTTGCGATCAAATATGTGCCAAAATGTACTTGGCGCAAATAATTCATAATACTTTAGGAATTTTATTTACAATAAGAAATTCTGAATATAATTTATTTATTCAGAACAAATTTTGTTCTTGCATCCGTTTTAGCTCCACTACGAACGCTGCTAATGTACAATGTCCAGTTATATAATTGTATTTTATTGGATTATTTTTTGTGAGCTTTATTAAAATTTGCATTAGCTAACGACGTATAAAATCATTAAAAAACCGTTGTAAAAATTTACATTTTGTTTGATGCCCTAGCAGTTTACTGCAAAACCTATACACAAAATACTTGCAGTTTGATTTGGCAGTCTACTGCACATACACTAGAACGTACAGAAAAACCAGAGTCCGATTGAAGGGATATTTACAGAAGTTTTGGCAGGTTTTTATAGCGGCAGCATCTTTTTGAATACTCCTACAAACAGAAATATCACCTGGTCTCACATGAAGTTTTTCGTGCAGAATATCAATTTCCAGTGTCCAACGTCTTTTATCGTGGACATTGTCCACTGTGTCCACTATCCACCTGTCCACTGGATAATTCTAACTCTAGTATCCAGATTTTCATATCCAGCATGCTAGTGGACGGACAAAGTTGACCTTGGTTCACTAGCCAATTTCCAGCTATCCTCTGTCCATTGATACACTGTATTCTAGGCATTCAACTCCAATTTTTATATTCGATATACATGTTTTACCATATTTTTTGGGCAATAAACAGTACAAGTTGCAAAACGTAAAGTTATGAAGGAAAACAAGTTATAATAAAAAACACATTGAGTTACTAAATGTAGACATTGGGGGTCAATGTTACTATGCTTGCTCCATTGCTATTTTATACGTTGTTTTAATAGATCAACTTAACAACAAAGTTTATTTACGTATTATCAATCAAAAACCAAATGATTTATCAAAGAAGTCATTACAAGCATTTAAAATATAAAACATATTCTGTCTCATAATTAAAAGGTTGTCTTTGCGGATTTTAATACGATATAAAATATGTCTTAGTACATATAATGCAACATTAAGGACTTAATGGTAAAATTTATCGGGGATTTTCGGTTGGCGCAATACCGTAAACAGGTAACTTCTGTACTCTGCAAAACTTTGTAATTTTATTTAAAAACGATATAACGTAAATGTCAACCTATATAACAATATGTATTCATCATTTAATTTGATGTAATATCGCAAAAGTGCGAAAACGATGTGAATATTAATATTACTATAGAGAGATAATACACGCTAGTGTACGTCTCAATTTTAAAACGTGCTAAGTAACTGAATACTGTGATCTAAAAAATCGTAAAGTTTCATGTAGACATTCGATATGTCATTGCTTAAGATATTGTATACAGCTTTTGCTAAATTTGCTGAAATGAAATACTATTTGATCGAATTAAAACCTTGTTTTCAAAAAAGGGTACATTACAAATAATGGAGTAATATCACCAAACTGCAGTAGTGATTTGTGGTTTGCTAGAGACGCAAAAAGAGAAACAAAGTGCAATCTTCAGCAACTGTACGAATTAGTCAGTTAAGATGTCGTACAGAAGTTTACCACTAAGAACATAGCAAATAGCAGCCTTGGCTGTAAATTTTTGCATTTGTTATAACTCGTCTTGCGTTACATTCCGGTAAATGCGATAAAATCGCAGTAGGTACTGTGCACGAAGAAAGTGCAACTAGGCTCATCAGTTTCAAATGATGTTATAATGTAGTAAATTTTCATATCGCGGTTGCTTGTGGGGTTTTCTAAGTATACTAAAATGGATTATCACGAGAAAATGTGTTTATTTTTTTACTGTACCAGCTTTCTTTGAAAGAAATCGGAGATGATTTTTTAAAATATTATTTTCTCATAACTGGATACACTTACAACATTTGCAAATTGTAAGTGTTGACTGTGCATCATAACATAAAATGTAGACAGACTTTGACTAACGTGTACAAAACTAAAAGCGGGGTTTGCATTTATGTATGCATTATTGTGCACATACACAAATCGAGAAGTTTAAACATTCTATTTTTAATGGGGATGTGCTTTTAAAGTTAATCCTGAATATTCTCTCATAGGCTGTGTTACCTAGGTATTGCACAGAAATCAATTAAAAAAAATTCGTAATATGCAGCTACATCATTCATGTTTTTACAAGTAACATTACGTTAGAAATGACTTAAACTCTTTTTGCTTTGTGTAATTATCTGACACCAAAAATTACTACCAGAAAGTATTACAAAACGGTCTTTTTAGTAAATTTTTAATGGAGTTTTGTAAGACGACATAATTTGAGAACAGAAAACATTTTGCTTTTGTTGTGTGGTGTACCTTCTCCTACACCATAACACACGGCCGTATTGTAAAATGTAACATGGAAATGTATATGCTGCCGATGCAGTACCTACTTTTGTAATCCATGATCCTACAGCAGATGTCGAATTCCAAGTTGCATTTTGTGGGATTTCTGGATCTACATCGTATTATTAAAATGCTAAACGACAGCATCTTACTAGACTAGTTATTAAAATTTTTGCATTCGGTCTCACATGAAATATCAGCAAGATCGATATTAAATTATACGGTTCATTTTCAAATAGAGTTAAACATATACGTTAAATTGTTATGCTTTTGTTTTGATATTGTGCTTTTTGTGACAAAGAAATGATAGACATAGAGAGAGACTTGGCTGAGGATGCCCAGTCCGTAAGTATTGCTAGTGTATGTAGGATTTAAAAATTGTCTTGTACCAAGACGGATTTAATATGAGTAAGGATTTTGAAATCATATTGTGTATCTCTTAGCCAATAGATAAGTAGCTTAACTTTATGTTCAAATTTAGTCAATGGACAATTATGAATTAAATTTGTATAAGCTTGTAATTTCTGTTATAAATGTATTTACCTATGCAATATGTAGTATGTTGATTTCAAGTGGCTTCAGAAGTAATTAATAAATAATTCAAACCATTACGTAAATATGTATTGTACCAACATTTTACAATGTTTGCGTTCATATTTTTATCTGCATTGTCAATCTCAATAAATGCTTATTAAGTCTTATTGAATTAACCGTTCATGTGATTTCTGCGAAGGCTATATTAGCACAATAAAATGTTTATACTAAATGCGTCAACTCAAATTTTGCAGTTGTTTAGAATTTTTGCAATTAAATTAGCCCATTTGATTCCTACGAGTATTACGAAATAATTTTTTTTCTATTGCTAATATTTTGGGTTTATTTTGGACAGAACGCACTAATTCCGACAAATGTTCCGAATATTTATGGAGTATCCAAGGATGAAAGGTAAGAGTCACGTCAGCGGGCAAACTAAAAATTCTGTCAATTTTTCCCGAGTGCATCCACTCTCTGAAAATACATGAAATATTCTAAAATAGACAAGTCGTCCATGCTTGTTTCAAAATTGTCGCTGAAACCTAAGCTCTCAATATGTCCCTTTTAAAAATCGTTTTGTCAACCTTATCACGACAAATAATTTCCTTCTTTAACTTCGATGCGAAATAAAGCAACAACTTTTGTATGGTCACTAAAAAAGTTCCCCGTTCCTGAATATTTCCATATTAGTAATATTTTGTTTTATGAATGATTTAAAATTTCCATATTTACGATTTACACAACTTTGTCATAAATTTCCTGATCTGTTACTCCACGAGACCGTATCAGTTTATTAACACAATGGAAACATTCACTTAAATTTTCTTCAAAATTATCAATTTGTACTTCCTTGAGCTGCTTTTTGTGAGCATTTCTATATTCCTGGATTATCTTAATCATTTAAAACTAGCATGGTAAACTTTGTTAAATATTCCAGTAGTATACCCAAAAGAGAATATTTTTACATTTCTAAAAACATCAAAGTGAAATATAATTTTTCAACTTCTATTAATGAATCTATTACCGTTCGTAATTGGAAAGGCTAAAATCTCTATTGGCGGAAACTTTACAAACAAATTGGTTTTTGATAATGATGAAAATTTGCTTGGGCTTGTTTGAAGCTGAGTGATTGTATGCATGCATTTTATATTTTTTGCTCTCTATGATGGGAAAAATATTCCATGAAGTTGGCATAAGTTGTCGACAAAATTATCGTGCTACCCAGCTTCTAACACATTTTGGTTTGGTGAATATTTTTGTTTATCAGTCCAATGTAGATTCCAGATGACAATAACTTAAATTCAATAATGCTTAGCATTAAAACTTAAGAGATTTTTTTTATGAATTTGATACACGCGTAATTTAATAATTTTTTGCTACATAAAAGCACACTTCGAGAATAAATTTCCAGCACGTTTTTTTCTGCAGTACTGTCAACAGGTGACGGCAGAAATGCGAGTTGTCATGTCAAGATTCTTTATACCACACAATCAAATTGCATTTTCATGAAGCATAATGGAATAATACATTACAAGCACTTTGAACTTTTGAACACTTTTAATCCAAGAGCAAATTCCTGCGTTGTAGAAGAAATGAAACCCGTCCAGCATAGTCATAGCCTAAGGCGTTTATTCTACCTGCTTTCTTGAGAACAATGACCCATCTAGAATCTCTACGCAAGCAGAAATTCAGCAGCAGCATACATTTTTTTATCAACCTGTTCTGCTTCACAGATGCACTGGTGAGTTGGTAGCAGGTAAAAAAAAGGAGAAATGATTAACCTTCAAATGTACTCTTTCTGCGCATTACGTGCAACAGTTTCAGTCTGACAGTGTAAGTGCCGGCACATAAACAGATGTGTTTTAACACAGAAAAATTTCAGTTTGTCTCATTAAATTTATTTAATTATAGAAGCTTGGAAAGTTTTTAAATATTACAGTGTTGTAAATTTATAAAATCTGACAATCTCTATGAACTCACCAATCACCAATTGCAGCAAAAACAGAAAATACATTATTGAAGCATTTTATTTTGGTGTTTTATGTGTTAGACAACAGAGCTTTTGTAGAATTTCAAGGTCAGTTTGTCGCCATTTTATAATGTGAGTGCGGTTAACAATACTGTAAACAAAATATGGTTAGAATAATATTATTTGTTATCACATTTGTCTACAATTTTTCAAACCGTGAAATAAAATTTACATTGCCTTTTAGAGCTTCAAGTTTATACCTCCAGTAATATTTCCAACTGAAAACGTCCAAAATTGAAATTCCGGGATTCAACAAGCAATTAAAAAGAACACACAAAATCAAGATTTTGGAGTCGACCAAAAGCAATAAACATCAAACCACATTGAAATTACTGGTGATGAAATCCTGAACTGGTAAGCAGACGATGAGAGATAGTTAGAATAGCTTAGTATGACTTGGTCTAAAAAGTGTTGATTATAATAATTGATGCAATACTCAAATAAAATTTTGATTTATCTTGTATATTTTTTAATTTAGTGCGAGTTGAAAAATTTCTAATCAAATTGGTTTAAACCTGGAAGGCTAGAGTTACATATCCTGGATGAAGCCTGAATTTGGCTCCGAAGTAAAAAACGTGGGATTCAGTTTCCACACAGAGTCAAGTGGAGAGGCTTTGGGAAATAAAACCATGTAATAACAACCCGTTTTTAAAAATTTCATCGTCCATTTAAGTGGAAAAGTGCAGTAACGGTTTATCTATATGTTTTTTAAAAGGTGAAACAGGAACACAATTTGGAAATAGGAGTGGAAATGACAATCACAAGAATGTTCCGGATGTACTTTTTATAGCAGAAATTACAACAGGTATTAAGCAGTGTTATTTATTTTTCATTTTGAAAGTTAAACTTCAATGTCAGTTTACTGAGAAATTTACTTTAATTTGCAGGTTCAGGAACAAATTCAGATTTACAGAAAACGGGTCAATTGGATGGCATACACAAACTGATTGCGGGACTGCTGCTGGAACAAGCTAAGGCGCTTAATTTGTAATATTATATTATAGTGTATGAATAAGAACATTGTTAAGGAAACCGTAACCACATTAGTATTTTAAGCACAGCCATTGACAAAATTTAGATTAGTGAAAATATTACTATCAGTGTAACCACTGATTTGATAAGAAATGTATTGGTTAATATTTTTAAGAATTGGCATTCAGACCAGACGAGGCGTGTTACTTTCAAAAAATGTAGTCTGAAAAACTTTATTTGAAACTTAATTTTGTCTAAGTGTACCTGTAGGTAGTTTACGTGAAAATTAAGCTTTTTCATTATTTGCTAAAAATTATTTGCGATGGTAAACACTTGATCACTTGATTAGTGTAGAGGTTTCTATCCCATCTCGATTCAAGTCTCTAATGCATTCTGTAATTACATGTAGTTATAACGAAGGCGAGCTGGGGAAAACATATTATAATAGGTATAATGGTTTTGTGTTAAAAAAATTCGGTACAAAATATTGATTTTGAGAAGGATGATATGTTTACTGTATCGCCGATAATCAGAAAAAGTGTCGCCAATTTTACATTGATGCAGGGTTTGACGTTGACGATTTTTGGCGACACATGTCTTGGCGGAGCAAGGAGAAATCTTCTATCACAAATAGAGAAGAATCACGTGAAACATGTTCTGTTTGCAGATTAGGTATGCATCATACAGGTGATGATGATTACAATAGTAATGACATTGTTGTTGTGTTGATGCAGGTCAACATTGATCATGAGTAGTTGCCTATGTTATGCCTAGAACACAGTAATAGAACTAGTGTTTCTGTCCTTAAAAATGAATTCAGAATATCTAGTTAGAAGTAGAAGCTAAAGCTATTAAAAGTTAATAAAGTTGACATGTGCTATTTTGGGACACTAGATGCAAATTTGTGATTTAGGAATGTCCCACAATTGGCCAAAAAATGCTACGCTTATATATATGCATTTAGATGTAAGAATGTAAATTGTGTCTACTGCCCGCACTACCTTGTTATAAATCAGTTTTTAACAACTATTTTTATCTGCAAATCTTTGAATATTCCACAAATTAATTTTCATGGTTTTGGGTATTCAAAATCAAACTTTTCTTCGGAACCAACTGTGTGATAGAAAATTCTAATACGTCCCTCAAAAACAGAGGTTTAAAAGCAGTGTTGTTAGATTATGCAGTTAGGATATTACTTCAGCTTTATTGTTCTCGTTCAGGTTTACAAATTTATTAGCAATATTGGAAATAAGCTGAATGGGCCAATTCACTTTTGGCAACATAATATGTGCATGCATATTATGGAAAACAGAAAATGTGAAAAACAAAATGCATTCCAAACACATAGTCTACACTTGCGTGCTCTGTACTATGGTGACTAACGCTAGGTGTTATCGTCATAAGAAGAGTTTTTGTAAACAACTTTCATCCACATTCGGTTTCTCTGGTAATATAAAAGCCTCTAAACATTTGCTTGACCAAGTGTTCACTGTTCCATTTGTACTCCAAGCATAATGTAGCAAAGCAACTTTTTAATAGTCATTTATTGTTCGGTATATGGAAGTAGTAGATGCAGTGCAGAAGCTAAATCTTGTTGTGGGGCTTTTAAAATTCTAGTCAGCAACACTTGCTATCAATAATTTGTGAAATATTCAAAAGAATAATATTATATTTTAAAAACTTTTCTTCGATTTGCTTGCGTTTCCTTAATGAACAATCGTTGTAATTCGGACACCCAGTTTTGGCCACAGTAGGCACTGTTGAATATTAGGTAGCAAAGTCAAAGTTGTCAGGTTTTCGTTATGTGGCGAAACCATGAAAACAATTAATTTAAACCAAAATGACAAGATATTTTTAGTAATTTGAGGGAATATGTTTTGTAAAACGTTTCAAGGATGCGTTTTGGTGCTAAAATGTATTAGCTCCAGATTTTAATCTATATATATATAAGGTGATTGTGGTGTTCGTCGGTAACAAATGTAAACAGACAAATGTAAACAAACAAATGTAAACAGACAAATGTAAACAAACAAATGTAAACAAACAATGTATACAAATGTAAACAAACAATGTAAACAAATGTAAACAAACAACGTAAACAAATGTAAACAAACAATGTAAACAAACAATGTAAACAAACAATGTAAACAAACAATGTAAACAAATGTAAACAAACAATGTAAACAAATGTAAACAAACAATGTAAACAAATGTAAACAAACAATGTAAACAAATGTAAACAAACAATGTAAACAAATGTAAACAAACAATGTAAACAAATGTAAACAAACAATGTAAACAAATGTAAACAAACAATGTAAACAAATGTAAACAAACAATGTAAACAAATGTAAACAAACAATGTAAACAAATGTAAACAAACAATGTAAACAAATGTAAACAAACAATGTAAACAAATGTAAACAAACAATGTAAACAAATGTAAACAAACAATGTAAACAAACAATGTAAACAAATGTAAACAAACAATGTAAACAAATGTAAACAAACAATGTAAACAAATGTAAACAAACAATGTAAACAAATGTAAACAAATGTAAACAAATGTAAACAAACAATGTAAACAAATGTAAACAAACAATGTAAACAAATGTAAACAAACAATGTAAACAAATGTAAACAAACAATGTAAACAAATGTAAACAAACAATGTAAACAAACAATGTAAACAAATGTAAACAAACAATGTAAACAAATGTAAACAAACAATGTAAACAAACAATGTAAACAAATGTAAACAAATGTAAACAAACAATGTAAACAAACAATGTAAACAAACAACGTAAACAAATGTAAACAAACAATGTAAACAAATGTAAACAAACAATGTAAAGAAACAATGTAAACAAACAATGTAAACAAATGTAAACAAACAATGTAAACAAATGTAAACAAACAACGTAAACAAATGTAAACAAACAATGTGAACAAATGTAAACAAACAATGTGAACAAATGTAAACAAACAATGTAAAATGTAAACAAACAATGTAAACTAATGTAAACAAACAATGTAAACAAATGTAAACAAACAATGTAAACAAATGTAAACAAACAATGTAAGCAAATGTAAACAAACAACGTAAACAAATGTAAACAAACAATGTATACAAATGTAAACAAACAATGTAAACCAATGTAAACAAACAACGTAAACAAATGTAAACAAACAATGTAAACAAATGTAAACAAACAATGTAAACAAATGTAAACAAATGTAAACAAACAATGTAAACAAACAATGTAAACAAATGTAAACAAACAATGTAAACAAACAATGTAAACAAACAATGTAAACAAATGTAAACAAACAATGTAAACAAATGTAAACAAACAATGTAAACAAACAATGTAAACAAACAATGTAAACAAACAATGTAAACAAACAATGTAAACAAACAATGTAAACAAACAATGTAAACAAACAATGTAAACAAACAATGTAAACAAACAATGTAAACAAACAATGTAAACAAATGTAAACAAACAATGTAAACAAATGTAAACAATCAAATGTAAACAAACAATGTAAACAAATGTAAACATACAATGTAAACAAATGTAACCATGGCGTCGTAACTACGGTAACCATGGCAATGAAACAGAATAAATGTAAAACAATTTAAAGGAAAATGGATCATCCATGTCATATCGAAAAAATCTTCGTACAGTAATCAATGTTGGATGTTCAATATTTTTGGTTTCAAAGCGTAGCTTGAGTAAACTCTAGTTAATTACTTAATTATGTTATTTATCTTTGAAAACACGGTTGATATATTGTAATCGACGGATGAGCGTATAAAGTGCGGTTATAAAAATACTTCCGTATACGAACACAGTCATTACATGATCTTGTTGTCTAGAATCAATACGTCATATAGTTTTTTGTTTTAAATAATTAGCAATTTTTGGTCCGTTATTGTACCTTGCCAATTATTTGGCACTAAAAGTACAAGTTTAAAATAGAAAAACTTTGGAGGGACACAAGTGGGTATAATAAAACACCATGAGCTAAAAAACGTGTTTAATAGAGATATCATTGTTACTGTCTTCCTTTATCGCCTTCCTTAACGTATTTTTTGTAAGCAGATCAACCGATCAACTTAAACGCAAAGTTTGTGTACGCCTTATTAATTAAAATTGTTTATCAAAGAATTCAATATATATAACACACATTAAAATTATAAAATGTAATTAGTTTCAAAACATTGTATACGTTGATACTAATATGATAAATTCCACATAGTATAATATTTTATTTTATTACAATGACATAATGTAAATGTGGTTGTACACACCCATAATTAATTGAACATTAAATTTGACATAAATTTACATAAAGTGCCAAATCTATATGATTATTAGAATTGCAATTTTTACGAAGATTTGTGCAATGCGAGTGTAAGTGTCAAAACACGTTATTTACTTTAAGCTAAACTAAGCCTTCCCGTAAATATGTCTACCATTTCCCCATAATATTCAACTTCAAATCTCAGAAGATTAGATGCAACTGTTGTAAAATTGCTTCAGAATAAATTCTTCTAGTTCGAATTGAATTATTTGTTTTCGTAATATTTGTAAGCACGATTTCATTAATTTGTCTAACTGCAGTAGTTTAAAAACTTTAAAATTGTCTATGTTTAAAAACCTCACACATAAATCAGCATTCATTTTAAAAATTCGAAAAAGCATTTTTTCATTTTGAACAGTTGGTTTGAAATTTTTCGTACATTTCTTCCCAATCATTTTCGACACGTTTTTGAATGTCTGATACATTTGTATAGTCTGACTTCCAGAATAATAATTACATTACTATTTTTATACTTTTACCTGTGACCTGTATTCTGGCGGTCGGTGTCCGGTATTTGGGTAAAAGAAAATCAAACTCTAGGGTAAGCTTTTAAATAAATAATGATTCAATAAACAAGCAGTCGAATTCACTGAGAATTATCTCATAGCTATGAAGCCGGCACACTATAACAATCATCATCCAAATCAATCCCAACTCTATTTCATACCGTTTGTAGGTCCAGCTGAAATTTTCAGGAAGTATCAAAAAAGCAAAGATAAGAGCTGTTCCATCTTTCAATTTTCACGGGCACATCCAATCTCAATATAAAAATTGGAAATTCTGGAGAAATTTGCTTGTTATAGAAAGTTTCCAGAATGCATACTATAACTATTTGATACTGGACAAGTCGTCCAGGTTAATTGCATAATTGTCAGAGCTATTTAAATTCTGGCCAAAACTCTATTCTTCAAACAATTCTCATTATCACAGCTAGCAATTTGGTTTTTGGGGCTCATGGAAAAATGAAGCAAAGCGTTTGTATTGTCACTGAAATTCCTGTCCATAAATATTTATTTTCAAATTCATGTGATTTAAAAATTATATAAGTAATACATGAATGATTTGCCACATAATCCTTCCCGTGCAATGAGATTAAAATGCAAAATGTTATTTTCTGCAGCATTGTCAACCGGTAACGTCATTGAAGAAATGCGAATAGACTACGCCACAAAAGCAAAATGCTGTTTTAAGAAGCAATGGAATTTTATAATACCAGCCAGACACATACAAGAGCCAGGAGTGGGTTTCTGCGTAGGTGCTGATCAAATTCTCAGACCATAGAAGATGCTCGTCCAGGATACTCATAGCCTAAGGCGTTTACTTTACCTGCCTTGTTGAGAACAATGACCCTACAAGAATCTCTGCGCAAGCAGCAAAAAACAGCAGCATACATTTTTATAAGCATGTTCTTCTCCCCAGATGCATTGGTGAGTTGGTAGCAGGTAAAAAAGGAGAAATGATTAACCTTCAAATGTACTCTTTTGCGCATTACGTGCAAAATCTTCAGTCTGACAGTGTGTGAGTGCCGGCACAGAACCAGATGTGATTTTATCAAAGAAAAACTGCAGTATGTTTCAGTAAATATAATTATTACAGGGATTTGAAAAGTTGTTAATTGTTAAGTTGTTATATTATTGTAAAATCTGTCAGTCCCCACCAACCAACTGACCACGAAGTGTAAATAGAAGAGAGACAATACTCATATTGATTTTTTTGAATTCATGATCTGTTTTCGCATCGAGCATCAGAAAATTTGTACAATTTCTAGGTTAGTTTGTAGCCATTTTATAATATGAATGTGGCTGACAGTAAGAATTCTCTTGTGCACTTTTACGTGCTTTTTATCACATTTATGGAATTTTTGAAGCAACAAAATAAAAATTATACTGCTTTTTCGGTGCTTGAATTTTTAATTTGCTCTTTATTGTTTGCAACAGGGAGCATTTGGAAATGAAATTCCGGAATTCAACAAGCAGTTAAATTAAAAGGCTATGCTCTCAAAACCAATCCTCGGGGCGTCAACCAAAGACCACCCAGTTTTAAATTACTACTGGACAAAACCTAAAATGGTAAGTAGACAAAAAATAATAATTTAATGTTATTTGGTTTGGAAAGTGTTTATATACACTGGATCCTACTTACCTTGGACAATGCATTTCCTTGAATTTGCTTATTTTTGATTTATTGTGAATTGAAAAAAATTTGATGATAGTGAATTTAATCTGTAAAGGTTAAATTACATTTTCTGGAATGAAGCCTCAATTTTGCACCAAAATCAAAGATGTGTGATTCAGCTTCTGCACAATGTCAAGTGGAAAGTCTTAGGGAAATGGCATGTAGTAATAATTCGTTTAAAAAATACATCATCCACCCAAGTGGAAAAGTGCAATAACGGTTTATTAATTGCTTATTAATAGGTGAAAACAAGAATACAATTTGAGAAGTGTAATTTTTAGAGTGGAAATTAAAACAGGTATTAAGAAGAGTTATGTGTTATTCATTTTGAAAATTAAATTTGAATGTCAGTTTACTGAGAAATTTACTTTTAAATGCAGATTCAGAAACAAATTCAGATTTACAGAAAACGGGTCATTGGATAGCATACATTAACTGATTGCGGGACTGCTGTTGGAACAAGCTAAGACGCTGCATCTAAAATATTATATTATAGTTTATGAATAAGAACACAGTTAGGGAAACCGTAACCACGTTGGTGTTTCAAGCACATAATGGTAACTTCATGAGAAATGAATAAGGGCTTCACGGCATAAATTTATAGTTATGCTTCTCAAAAGGTATCGTAAACATGTCAACTGGGACCTGTTTGTAAAAAAATAATTTTACGGAATGAGAAGTGGACTAGGTTTGCACCAAGTCAAGTCAAGGTGGTATCTGTTTTTTTGGAAATTGGCAAGTTATACCATCCGAAATCTAGAACCAAAACCTTCGTAATTATTGAGAAAATTTTGATTAATGAATTATTATAATCAGTGTTCAGTTTTATTACTACACGAAATATATCGGTTAATATTTTATAAATTTGGCATTCAGACCAGACGAGGTATAATATTTTTTTAAAAATAGTATGAAAAACTTTTTTTGAAACATAAGTTTGTTTAGGTGTAGTTTATGTGAAAATTAAGCCTTTTCATTATTTGCTAAAAAATTGTTATCGTAATTGGGAGTCCAATTATCATTTATATTTTCAAGAAAATTTTAGTGCTGAAAACAGGAATGGCAGTATTATATTAACTGTTGAATATTAGGTAGCACAGCCAATGTTGTCGGGTTCTCGTTATGTGTCGAAACCATGAAAACAATTAATGTTACCCAAAATTACAAGAAATTTGTTGATTTGAGGGGATATATTTTGTAAACGTTTCAAGGTTGCGTTTTGGTGCTAAAATGTATTAGCTCCGAATTTTATTTAATTACCTAATTATGCAATCAATTTTTGAAAACACGATTGATATGTAATAATTAATGGATGAACAACGGCGTATAAAATGGGGTTATATAAATACTTCCGTATACGAACACAGTCATTACATGAGTAATCCAAAATTAAAAGATCTGATAGTTTTTTGTTTAAAAAATTAGCAATTTTTGGTCCGTTATTGTTCCTTGCTCATTATTCGGCAGTAAGCAGTACACGTATAAAATAGAAAAACTTTGGAGGGACACAAGTGGGAATATTAAAACACCATGAGCTAAAAAATGTGCTTTATAGAAATATCATCGTTACTATCTTCCTTTATCGCCTTCCTTAATGTATTTTTTGTAAGCAGATCAACCCATCAACTTAGACGCAAAGTTTGTGTACGCCTTATTAATTAAAATTGTTTATCAAAGAATTCATTATATATTACACACATTAAAGTTATAAAATGTATCTAGTTTCAAAACATTCAAAACAAAATGCATGCGTTGATAATTAATGATAAATTCCACATAGTATATTTTATTTTAACACAATGACATAATGTAAATGTGATTGTACACACACATGCTTAATTCAACATTAAATTTAAAATAAATTTGCATAAAGTGCTAAATCCATATGATTATTAGTATTGCAATTTTTACCAAGATTTTTGAAACGCGAGTGTAAATGTCAAATCACGTAATTTAATTTAAGCTAACCTAAGCTTTCCCGTAAAAATGTCGACCGTTTCCCCATAATATTCAATTTTTTCTCTCAGAAGATTAGATGCAATTGTTGTAAAATTGCCGTGGAATAAATTACTTTAGATCGAACTAAATTACTTGTATTGCAAAATTGGCTATTTTTCTTTGTTGGAACGGTGGTGTCTCCTATTGCCTTGGCACCTGCGGAGGGACTCAGCTTTTAAAATTTTGGAAAGACATGTGCTGAGCACATCCAGCAGCAGCAGAATTCACACCCCTAAAATCATAGTCATCCTCGTCCGCAGGAGCAGCAGCGCTCCACCTCCACCACATCCACTATTACTACTCTCCTTTTTACCTTGCTTAGAGCAAGTTCACACTTTTGTCGTTGTGTCTATTTAGGCCATTAAATTTTGTAAACTAATAAATTACTCCTTAATTAAACTTGATTTATAACTGCTGAGATGTGCCTACAAGTTACTGAAGAATTTTCTGGTTTCACTGATCCTGTGATACGAACCTCTTTTCTGAAAAATAGTGTGATGCGAATGATTTTTGGTGCATAAAAAGTTAGGCACGCCCATAATCATCATAAGTTAATTGTTGAGCGCCTGAAAACGCCCCAATTATCAACAACTTGTTTTAATAATAATTAAACGCACGATTTTAATAATTTGTATAACTGCAGTAGTTTAAAAAGCTGTCCATGGTTAAAAACCTCACACACAAGTCACCACTCATTCTAAAAGCCTTTTATCATTTTGGAAAATTGGTTAGTAAATTTTACGTGCATTTCTTGCCAAATCATTTCTAAAACATTTTTGAATGCATGATCCTTTTGGATTGTCTGACTTCTAGAATTATAACTACATTACTTTTGTTATACTTTTACCTGTGACCTGTATTCTGGCTGTAGGTGTCCAGTATTAAGATAAAAGGTAATTAAACTCTAAGGTAAGCTTTTAAATAAATTATCATACAATATACAATAAGTCGTTTTAAAAAGTTTTATAGTTTATGATCATGTGTCAGCATAAGTTAGGAAAAATGTCTAAAGTCTGAGAAAAAAATTACACTTGCACCCATACCTTGTTTTCAGCAATTCATTGAAACCTTTTTTTATTTTATGCTGTAGGCAAGTTTTGTCATCCTGACAACACTAGTATGGCGAATCCCACACCTGGGGGAATTTTTCACCTTCTGGTATAACTGCAGATCATCTCTGTTGTAAAACATAAAATAAAAATACAAGTTATTCTCTTCTGAAATTAGTGCTTTTTGTTGTGTTTTATACATCCACGAAATGTAAGCGCTAAAATAAGGTTCACGTTTACAACTTAAAACACTAACTCTTGCACCCAACAGTCAGGAGACACAGTAGCAGTACATTTTGATAATTTTTCAACGCAAGTTGTGTATATGTGCTTACATCAGCCAACAGTGTCAACTAAAATTTTGTTTGTTAACATAAAACGTAATCTTAAGACTGAAAGTCAGTAGTACAGCAACGGCCATCCAGAAAATCATTTTGAAATTCTCGATCATTTTGCAAGTATTACAGCATGACTGTTTTGTATACTTAACACTTTATGAGTTTCTTTAATATGTTTGTATAGCAAAAATAAAAACGCAGCAATATTTTAATATAATGTGTACTTTACATAAAGCTCCCATTATGTACTAATTTTGCAAATCGACTTAATAATGTTGTAAATTTTTTTAATTGAAATTCAAAAACGATAATATTTTTAGACTTTTAAAATTTAATTTGTTAAGATTTTAGTAACTGAATAAAAAATAAACTGACCTAGTTTAGAAATAAATTACCCATTTTTTTCAACAAAAATACTATCAATTTCTCTAACGTGGCGATGGCCCATTTTGCCGCAGAAATAACGTTTTTATAAAAAACTAAAACTGTCTGCCTAACTTCCCACATAAACATGACATAAATAAGGGGGTTGAATACAAATTTTGTATCATATAGCCCACAGTTAAGTACTCAAGCCGTATACTAAACTTTTAGTGAATGGAACTTTAGGAATTAGAATTAATTTGCGTTAAAATTTTCTGGGTATAGGTAAGTTTGTAATTTCTTCTGATGTCAATATCTTTATGTAATTTTTAGAATGTAGACGTAATGTGATTTTAAAGCTATTAAATATTCTTGAAATTATGTATATGTCTTGTAAGAACTTTTACAGTGTTTATCTTTGATGTTTCATATCCGCAAAAGTTTTCTTAAATTCATAGTATAACTTACGTGTTCTATTATATCTGGAAATTTAGCAAACTGATTTCATCAAACGCATAAAATCATCTTTAATATTCTAATAATAACAAACTAGTAACAAAATAAGGTTCCCGGTTGAATTCTAATCAGTGAAGCGTTTATCAGTTTTACGGTTTATCAGTTTATTTATTGGAAAATTCCAAAACACAATGACTTTGCAAAGCAAAGTTTGAATACTACACTAGTCAAGTTTCCCTTTTTGTTATAATTTTTGGATTCAGAAATCCAGAACAAAAATCTAAAACTTACAATTTCCAACAAGTTTAGCCTTCATGTATTCTTCTTATGACGATATTGTTGTTTTTGTCTGGACGCAACATTTTGTTGAAAGCAGTTTGCTATTTTTTATTTTTCACAAAAGACTAATTTAAACCTATAAAACCATCACACCATAATAATCTTCATCCGAATCGATACCAACTTTATTTCATACCGTTTCTAGCTCCAGCTGAAATTTTCAGGGTGTATCAAAGAAGCAAACGCAAGAGTTGTTCCATCATTCAATCTTCACGGGCAAATCCAATCTCAATATAAAAATTGGAAATTCTGGAGAAATTCGCTTGTTCTAGAAAGTTCCCAGAATATATCCTATAACTATTTGAAACTGGACAAGTCGTCCAGGCTAATTGCATAATTGTCATAACTTTTTAAATTTTGGCCAAAACCTTTTTCTTCAAACAATTCTCCTTATCAGGGCAAGCAATTTGGTTTTTTGGGGCTCAAGGAAAAATAAAACAAAAGCGTCTGTATTGTCACTAAAATTCCAGTCCATAAATATTTATTTCCAGATTCCTGTGATTTAAAATATATATAAATACTGTGGCATAAAAGAAAGATCTGCCCAAACGTATGGGAGATTCCGAATCAGACAAAGCATACACAAAACTGTTTCTCTTTGCCCCAAATAGTGTTAATCAGATGAGGTTTTTTTTATTGGCGGTAATTGAGAAGTCTTAATACGTTAGGGTAAATCTTTCTTTTATGCCACATGAATGCTTTGTCACATAAACCTTTCAGTGCAGTGTGAATAAATTCCCAAAATGTTATTTTCTGCTGCATTGTCGACAGATTACGTCATGGAAGAAATGGAAATAGCCTTGCTTCTTTCCACCACACAATCAAAATGCTGTGTTAAGGAACAATGGAATTTTATAGTATCAGCCAGATACACACAAAAAGCCAGGAGTGGATTTCTGCGTTGGTGCTGATCAAATCCTCAGACCATAAAAGATGCTCGTCCAGGATACTCATAGCCTAAGGCGTTTACATTACCTGTTTTCTTGAGAACAATGACCCATCTCGAATCTCTGCGCAAGCAGCAATTCAACAGCAGCTTACATTTTTATATACATGTTCTGCTGCAGAGATGCATAGGTGAGTTGGTAGCAGGTAAAAAAGGAGAAATGATTAACCTTCAAATGTACTCTTTTGCGCATTACGTGCACATCTTCACTCAGACAGTGTATAAGTGCCGGCACAGAAACATATGTGCTTTTATCAAATAAAAAACATCAGTATATTTCATTGAATATTATTATTACCGAAATTTGAAAACTTTGTAATTATTGCAGTGTAATAGTATATTAAAGTTCCTACCAGCCAACTGACCACAAAGTGCAAAAAATATTCACATTGACTTTTTTATTTTGTTCTGTTTTTGTATTGGACAACCGAAAATTTGTAAAACCTCAAGGTGCGTTTGTAACCATTTTATAACAGTGAATGTGGTTGGCATTAATATCAGGATTTTCATGTGCATTTTAATGGCTTTTTGTATCACATGTTTTTGGAATGTTTGAAAGTGCAAAATAAATAAATTACTTTTTTGGTACTTGAATTTGTAATCTGCCTTTAATTATTGGCAAAGGAGAAAAATCAAAAGCCGGAATTTAACAAACCGTTAAATTAAGAAGCTTTCCTCTCCAAATCGATCCTCCGGGCGTCAACCAAAAGCCAACCAACTTTAAATTACTGGTGGACAAACGCTAAAATAAAAAATAAAAAATAAGTAAGTAGGCAATAAAAAATAATTTAGTATGACTTGGTTTGGAAAGTGTTGATATAAATTAATCTTGCAAAGCTTGGACAATACATTTACTTTAATTTACTTTTTTGAATTTAGTGTGGATTGAAAAAAAAACTTATGAAAAGGATTTTAATCTGTAAAGGTAAATTTACTGGAATGAAGCCTTAACTTTGCATTGCAAATTCAAAGGGATGTGGGATTCAGTTTCCAGGCAGTCCCAAGCAGTAGAACAAATGGAAATGAGGCACGTATTAATAATTCGTTTTTAAACACCTCATCCATCCAAGACGAGAAGCGCAATAACGGATTATTAAATTGTTTATTAATAGGTTCAAACAGGAATACAATTCGGGAAACGGCGTGAAAACGACCAATGCAAGTTTCCGGATGCCCTTTTTTAAAGCTGAAACTACAACTGGTATAATTGACAGCATTTTTTCTTCATTTAAAAACTAATATTCCAATGTCAGTTTGTTGAAAAATTTACTTACCTTTACAGATTCAGGAGAGGAACATGTCAATTGGATGGCATACACAAACTGATTGCAGGACGGCTGCTGGAACAAGCTAAGATGCTCATAGTATCATATTATAATCCTAGAGTATGAATAAGAACACTGCACTGTTAGGGAAATCGTAACCACTTGAGTGCTTTAAAACGCAATCATGCCATGAGCAGTTTGTTTGCGCAAGAAAACCTAGCATTGTAATTAAGAACTAAGAAATAAGTAACTTCGTAGGAATTAATAATGTCGGCTGTCGAGAACAATTAGCGACATTGCGATTTATCACTGCCCCAAAATTTGCAGTTATATTTTTAAACGGTAGAGTAAACATTTAAATGCAGGTCTGGTTTGAAAATTAAAATTTTACGGATTGAAAAATTTACTAGGTCTGAAATGATGCAAGTAGAATTTCTTCTGTCTCTTCTGGATATTAAAAATTATAACACGCAAAGCTACAAGGCTTACTATTATTGACAAAATTTTGATAAGTAAACTTTTAATATCTGCGTAACTATTGATTCGACATGAAATGTGTCGGTTAATATACAAAATGCGGCTATCAGACCAGACGATGTGTATTTTCAAACATTTTTGAGAAAAACTTTATTTGAAACTCAATTTTTTCTTAGTGTAGTTTATGTGAAAAATTAGGCTTTTTTTCCTTTTTTCCTAAAAAAGTATAACCGCAGTTGAAACTCTTGTCAAGTCAATACAACCTGACTGCTGAACCTAAAAATATTGGTTATCACATGCACTCCGACCGGAAAATATTTTGTTGCGTGTTGCGTCATATTTGTGCAAGCATTTATTAGACAAATTCAGTTACTAAGCAAGGATTCAGTCGCAAATATTTTGCTTTCAGCCATTTTGCAGTTGGAAATTTCTTACAAATTAACTTCAAGGATTCTTTATCAGACCACATCCTAAAATACATAAAGCTTCTGGCGTTATGTCACGTGAACGTGATTTTTATTGAAAAGATTGGAGTGTGTGTCCTAGGTTAAAGTATTTTGAGGGGTTGCGTCTTTGCAGTTTACAGCAATATTAATCCCCATCGCCCACGCATTTGCTGCGATGGTGAACAGTTCTGTTACCAAATGAGTGTGATTTTTAACCCATCTCGAACCAAGTAACCAATGTACTCTTTCATGGCAAGTAGTTGTAGGAAGGAAAAGCTGGGGAAAATATTAAGGTACAATGTTTTCGTATGTAATTATTTTTTGATAAACACATATAAGATAAACCAAAGACAGGCGACAGACACGCTGGTTAGGAGGATGATTTCTTTCAGTAAAATATTCTTCAATACAAAAAATATTACACAATATTTGAATGATGATGTTCTCCAGCATGATGAAAATGATGTCATGTGGGAGAGTAATGTTACAAAGTTGTTTTTGCTTCTTAAAATACATCAGTGGTTCCCAATACTCCTATATATTTGCTGGTTTACTGTTTACAATATTAGGTTGATAAAACATTGAAAAGCTCCCCAGATGAAGTATCGAGCTAATAATAAAAATGTCAGTCTTCCTTACTGCTTTGGATTAGAGTCTCTTTAAAAATCTGCAATTAGGTATTTCTAAATTTTTAAGACTAAAAAGTTTGAGTCACAATGTAGAAGGTCAGAAGACAGGTATGCTTGCAAACTCAGTCATTAGTGAAGCATGGTAACCAAAGAATATAACACACAAGTAGAATTCTCTAATGTTGTAGAAATTGGAACCATGGTAACAAGGGAAAAAAACGGTTAGATTTTAAGTAATGCATGTAATTTTTTACTCATGGAAACCATTTTTTCAAATAAGCATTAGCTAAAAAAATATTCCCCGATTGCGGGACCTTAAGTTAAGAAATGCACAAGAAATATTTTAAATTGAACATATTGAGTTTGACAAGTTCACCAGCGGTAAGTATCCCTCTCATTTGCTGCTATTTGATTATGCAACTGATAATATTCTGATTAAAGAAACCGAAGAATTGATTGAACATAGTTTTACGATAGTTGCCTTAACAGTTGGTAAGTAGGCCAACGTTATTTAAAAATATCCAAATTGTTAGCAATCAAATTCTATTCTCAATCATAAACTGATTATTTTTTAAATTGGCCATACTAGTCATAATAAAATAAGCCATAAGTCATATATAACCAATCAGACTAGTATCAGTATCTATCATATAAAAATACCTAATTCTGGATGCCTGGTTTTTTTGACGATTACCTGTTAAAAAGTTTACAAACCAAGATTCTACAAATTACGAATATTCGACACAATGTTGCTGTTGGATGTTGCAATATTTATGAACAATTAAATGCAATAGCCTTTTTATTACAAAGAAATATGGAAATTGAGTGGATAATAATATTGTGGTGAAGTGCTCAAATAAAAAGCAGGAATAGGCTGGGCAGTGTAGATTTAAAGCTATTTGTGTCGAGGTTTGGTTTTTAATGTTTTGGTTTGGAGAAGTGATTGATTCATATTTCAAACAACAGAACACACACTACGCATTCACAGAAATTTTGAATAGAAAAAGTGACTGGTTGAAATTTTCAGAATATGTGATGACGATCTACAAAGCATTTGTAGAGTATAGTTTAGCCATAACCAAATTAGTGGTGTACATATTTTCCGTACAATGTTTATACCTTAACTATTTTAAAAGTTGAATGACAGATTGCGGGACAATTGCAAAAAGGCTTCACTTGCTCGATTAAAACATAAAATGTAAAGAACCTACATGTGTTTAGATTGTCTCAACGATGTATATTGTTGCAGAGTTAGTAATTATCTTTTGACGGTGCAGTAGGTAGATAACTAGAGCTTTTTTATTTAATATACGCTAAGCAGATTACAAATCTCCAGTAAGGAGATCCACTAACCCTGCTTAAGTCTCTCAAAAGCATTCATTCTAGCAATACGCTGCCAGCGTTTAGATAAAATATTCTGTTGTTTTTATACAAAAAAATACATGTACTGCACAAAAGCTCAGCGAAAAAGCATATTCACCATTTAAACTATTTTGATAACAACTAATTTACACTAAGGTGTTGCGCTTTATTGAGTACACACATTCTCAATAAACTGAAATTACCTAGCAAACGGTAATGCATTATTTTAAAAATTTGCTCCGTAAAGCTGTAACTCTAGTAAACAGTGAAAGAAAAATTACTGTTTAGTGAATAATTAATTCTGTCAGAATTGCATCTATGCGGACTTGATGATATTGCTTTTGTCGATTTATTTTGACGCATATTTTCCATACTCAGAGTAGTAGCATGAAGGTTTTTTCTCGATTTTGTACGGTAAGCATTATACGTAGGAAAACTTGACCTTTCTACTGTGTAGATCAAGCACTAAAGCGTAGTGCAAATTTTGCATGAAAAATTGAGATTTGTATTTACGAAGAACAATTAGTTTTGAAAAATTGAATGACCAGCACTTCTTTTTACAGAAAGCAAAGGTTGTCCAAAACCTTAGTGCCAATACGAAAAATTATTAGTGCACAAGGAAGAGAATTTGAGCATAATTTGTTAGGAATCTTGTTTTTGTGATAAGCATAAATCTAATCTTTGGTGAGGTCAAATGTATATTAGGAAGCACGAAGTTAGGCGAAATAGATGAATAAAAGAGAGTTGTACCTTTTTCAGTATTATATAGTGTAGAAAATAATTTAACGGTATCTGTATTATTGCATTTGGATTTTTGCCCCTTGGATAAAGAACGCTAAATTATTAGAGCAGAATATATTACCAATCTCACTGCGAATTGTCAAATTGAACATGTAGTCAATTTGTTAAGAAATATTACTATGAGTGTCATATAGAAATGGAATACCTAGCGGATGTATAGCTCGGTGATTTTTGTTTTTCTAAAACTTGAAACTCTAACTGCAAATGGACCTATTGGACTTTGAAAGTTGTTATGTATAATTAAATTGGGACAAGTAATCTCAGTGTTGGAATGCATTCAATACTACAACTGAATAAGGATTGCTGTACCGTATCTGATGAGATAGAGAGTGGCCTAGGGAATTTCACTTAAATCTGTCAAGACAGGCTTCACGGTGTTCAGCTAATGGGGTGCCTTTCACAGTGGCAGCAAAGCTTGGGTCTTTATTCAACATGTCAATCTGACAGAGTTTTGACGTGAACGAACAGGCTTAGCATGGAGGTCGACTAATACTAATAGGTACATCAAACATAATGTACAAGGTTGGATTCACAGGTATCTGTAATTGCAATAATAATTTATGTTCTCTTGGATAAAAAAGCAAGATGTGAGAGGCAACTTATAGAAAATGTTCTTGTCATAAACGCCTAGGTCCCATTCAAATGTACTTAACTCGTTTTTAAAAGAAGTGAAATCAGCGATATTGAACTTTAGGACAGTTGGAAATAGATGGGATTTGCAACTTTCTACAATGTTCAATAGATAAATCATTTGTGACAGCCGAGACAAAGTATTGGTTGTAATGGCAAGTTGCATGATAATTATGTATTTGCCGTACACATAACAGCGCATTAGTTTGTTAAATTTTGTAGCATTTACAGTTTCATATTAAAGCCGTATGTAGGTTGTTCCTGAAAGTACATACGTGGTGGTTTTTTGGTAATTCTCAAATAGCGAAATATTGTTCTGCAAGATAAGTAAATTTGAATGTTCATCCACCAACAACCCCTTGGTCTTAGTCACAGCTTCATGTAAATCAGGTTTTAATCCGAAATATGCTTCTACTGAGATTTTGGTTTTTTGGAATTCTTCATCAAAGGTCATATAATTTTTTTTATTTTTGTATAACGTTGGCAAAATAATAATGTTAAGTAATTATTACTATGGAACATTTATGCTTCAATGTAAAACGTCACGACTCATGTATGCTAACAAACTCAATGTTTATTCAAATATGGTTTATTACGAATGAAACTCCTCTACCGTTGATATCGTTCTTTTTGTAACTGGAACCATGGTAATAAGAGAAAACAACTGGGCTAAATTTTAAGAAAAGCATATTATTAAAACAGAAAGTATTATTTCGAGTGGGTATTAGTTATCTTAAAGCTTACAAATTGCGAAAAGTCCAGGAGTGCCCCAAAACATCTTGAATTAATGCAGGATATTAATTCAACTTCTGGCAACTGTCCATTTCAAATGCCGAAGAGTAGTTTTGTAAGAGAAAAGACGGACAAGTTCTAAAATTTAATTGGCACACCCGGCGAAAATTTGAATCGAAAAAAATGGGTTCAACTGACCATTCTTATAGTTACTACATATGAATGTTTCGTGCGCAGAGTTTGTGTTTTGTGCTAAGACACTCAAGTCCATACGTCAAACAGAAGTCATGTCGCGGTTTGCTTGCTATGCTATTTCTGAGATGATTAAAAATTATTGACATGCGGTAAAATGGGTTGGTTATACTTTTACGTTATATAGCAATATCGAACAAAATTTTTAAAAAGGATTTTATTGCACCAAAAGGAACTAATAATGAATGTTTAAATTATTACTGTATGGGAGGAAACTTTAACTTGGGTTTTATTTCCAAAAATGGGTCCACTGATATTTATTTTTTTTGGTTTCTTCGTCAATACCGTTGCTCCAATAAATATACTGATTTCTTTCATTTTTGTATCAAATTGACTAATTATAACTCATGAGAAAATTACAATATCTTTTACTGGTTTGCGGTGGAGCATTTGCATGAGTCAGCAAGCAGGTGTTTCTAAATTATTTAGACTACGAACAGGTTGACCTTCAATGTAGAAAGGCAGCTAACATGTATACAAACAAACTCACTGTTAATTAAACTAGAATATCTTAGTTGAATATTAAGTTTTGGTTAGTCATTTTCCGTGAACCTTCTTTGGCTGGTTGATTATGCTTGCTCGTTAAAATTAAAGCCACCTGGCAAAATCACGAGAAGAACAATAATTGGGTTTGGAGCTAACACACAATAAGAACTATCAAAACCAGACTCCAAATGAGTTTCCGCCGATTTTGGGACGTTTCTTATTTCCAATATTTCTATGAAAACTTATAATTTCGGTGGCATGCAGGTGACATCTTAAGATGAGCACGTTGTGATTTACTATAGCTTTATTATTATAGTGTGTGAGAATAGCGAGCACCTATCCTCAATTTTCGAGAAGAACGCAGCTCAGCAAAATGCATTCAAGATTTATGCATAACGCTGGTTTAATGTCATTCAATCATAACACATTAATATAACAATACAGATTATTCAGCACGCAAAGCAGAAAGTATACAAGCGAGTGTATGTACCCGTAGATGGGTTAACTCCGTTTGACAAAGACGTGCATTAAGAAATGCATCATAAAAATGAAAATTGGCACTATAATTTTGCACAATAAAACATTAGTTAGGTATGTTCATTGTGTGCAAGTTCAAATAATAATGCCATAATAATTATAAAATCGATGGAAAGTTTTTAGGATATGATACTGGCAAGGCCACCTCTTACGATTTGTGTGCCGTAGGAATTTTTGAGAAACTTCATAAGGTACTGTATGATTTTGTGCCTTTTGTATTTGGTGTACAATTTATGAAAAAACTCATACAGTACAAATCAAAATTTGTGAATTTTCATCTACCGAAAATTGTATGAGGTAAATAAAAACGACCTCTGGCAAGCGTAATCTATACACCCTGATATGTATGCAGAGCGTGAATTTAAAAAATAGGTCTACGCACGCAGCGTTTATAATTTTTTTGGCTTTCTAACTGTGTTTAAAAGACAATTTTAACTAAAGCTTAGTAAAATTCCTTCAACCTGAAAAGTTTTTTTGCAAAACATTTGGATGGAGGAAAAAAGGAGAACGTCGGTGGTCGACGTAGTCAGCATGCCGGTTTGGGAGCATGTGTGAAAGTTCGGAGAATTTTTCAAAGGAGGTATAATTTTTGAAACACCCTGTACAAAAACAATGACAAAACTTTTTCCACCAGTAAACACAAAAATTTAAAAAATTCAAGGCATTTAGATACCCCAAAAACTATCATAGAGAAAGGGTGGTAATAGTAAATTTGTCAAAAGTAATAAGAAATGCTAAGAGAAAACTTGCTGTTACATGAAATGCTCACTCAAAAAACAATCCAAAACTGAAATGTTTAAGTGGGCAATTAAAAACTGCATTCTAGGATTCCCAAAAAATGTATTTTGTGAGTTGTTTCAAAACCAAAGTGTTATGAATTTTCTAAAAATTACGTGCTACGTGTATGTTTTAATATTGAAACTTTCAATTACCAATTTTTTTGAGGTTTGGCTAGTTTGTCCCTACAATGACTACAGAACAGAACAATTTTTTCATTAATTATTATGTAGACCAAATTCAACATTGCAGTTGGGTATGTAAAGTACCATTACGGTTTACATTTGTGTCTCATATCGTATTGGAAACCGGTTTTGCAGTTAACGTATTCGAATAGTTAGTCCTTTTATAAAAAAGAGAAGACGAAGACTGAGTCCCAATTATTCAATTGGAAGTGGTACTTATAGTTATACATAAACAGCTCGTGCTCGCACTTGCTACTCGCACTGAGATAAACGGTTGGAGGCGACAATCTGGAGGCAAACTATACGACATTAGGCATAGTAAATTATGATAATTTCCTTAAAAACCGACAAACTCATTGATAATCTTTGTCCAGTTTCATTTGGAACTTTGAATGTGGTAAATTTTGTACGTCCGGGTTGCAGTCTTCGTTTTGCTGCTCTAAAGTCATTATAGCTATAGATAATCGTTTTATATGCCATTTGTTAACGATAGTAGTTATTTGAGTCAATTTAAAATGTTGGGCAGCAGGATGAAAAATGAAGAACCAATACGTACTAGTGCTTTTTATTGTATTTTTTCGAATGAACAAGGCCAGGACCATTTTGTTATAGTAAATTTTTTGAAAGCATTAAAAATGGACGGAGTAGTAAATTTGTAGGCGCTTCATTATTTTTAGAACGTGCAAAATATACAATTAAGGAGTCCATTTTCATACAAAAGGCACAATTCAATAAGAAACTACTGATGAATCGGAAAACTGAACTGGCCAAAAAGTACCTTCCTGGCTACTGGAATGAACTCTTCTTTGAAATTATAAAGAGCCCATAGATACATGGATAAAGAATCTCTACATAATATATATTACTAAATTTAGTCATACTGTTCTATTAGCTGGTCAAAGTGAAAACTATGTTATATTCAAATGTTCATTGTCAACCCCTGATGAGGATCTAAGTAAAGGTCGAAACGTCGGGATTCTTTTGTTATAAAAGTCTGCTATACACTCGTTGCATTACCTTCATTTTACATTAAAATATACAGTGTATTTATGTGGATATTTTTAAGTAAAAAGTTTTGGTTTGATTGTGAGTTTTGTAGTCAAAGGCAAGATCATATTTCCGAAAATGATGTAGGTGCAACTGCAAGTATCTTGTAATGGTGGAGCGCGATATTTCTTTGTAATTTGCTTTAGATGATAACAATGGTTCATAAAACTACGGCATATTCATGGCGTCAAAAACAAGAAACGTTACTTTAAAACAAAAATGCGTTATTATATAAACGATTTGCAAATTGTACTCAATACGTTGGGTTTGATAGTTTTTATTCATCGTAATACGATACCTGAACAGAAATAAGGATTGTGAAGCTAAATTGTTGCCATAGCAACATAAGCCGTCAGTAATATTTGTAAAGATAAGAACGTTTTAAATGTTGCCTTTATAGCTTGGCATCAATCTATAATTTTGTATTATTAGAATAAAATATTATTTAAAAATGGGAGAACAGCGTAGCGTTGGGGTGAATTGGTTAGGTACAATTTGTCAATTATCATGTGAAATATTGCATATTGGTTTTCTACGTGTACACATATTTAACAATCAAAATTTTTATTTGTTCATAAATTCTAAAAAAGTGCTTACCTCAATAAATTTGATGGCAAAATCAAATTACTAAATTAACACAATTAAAGTACAGTGCTTTATGACATTCATGTCACTGGATGACGTCGTTAGAACTTTGCTAGTACTGAAATGGGTCTTTAGTCAAACCATTCATTTTGTGCAAAATTGCATCACTTTTCAAATGTGGTCATAACTTTCTTTCAAGTCCATATTTCAAAAAACTGTGAAATACGATCCTAGAGTTTTGCATCTGCTTTAATTTGGTATATCAACTAGACAGTTTGGATTAAGCCGACTAAAACAGCATTCGGTCACTTTTGGCACGTTGGATTCTGTCAAGGTTGGCATACTTGTCCATACATTTTCCCAAATATCTCCACCATGGAACGGAATTTTTTCTTGCGGTTTATTTTTTTGAAACAAGCAGTTAAAAAATCAGGATGGCCCTCTTGGCGATTTTCCTGATATTGATGGACACAAAAGTTGTAGTCAAAAAACCTTAAAAATCCTAGTATTCCTCAAATACTATAAAATTGTCACTTTCGGTCATCAATTTTTCAGTGATATCGTCACCCTGGAACCAAAATAATACTATTTTTGAAATCACAATTCAAGAGGGTACATATACACCAATTTTGACGAAATGCTCAAAAAATGGCAAAAACACCAAAACTCCTTCTCATAAACAAAAAGCGCCAAAGCAACGTTTGTAAAGTTCTAGGACTTATTACTGTTTTGTGACTAAAATGTATTAGTTTACAACTTTTATTAAAACTTATTGGAGCCCGTTCAACTTGATATTTAAAAAACATTCGGATGGAAGATTACGAGGAAAACGTCGGCTGGCGGAGTAGTCAAAAGTATACGTATAAATTTGTTGTTGATAAAAGTAAGTCGTATCGTACTTTGTAGCATTTTTCGGTGGAGCAAGATTCTTTACTGCACTGACCTTGTCAGGGTCAACTTTCACACAATATGGCATCAAAACGTGACCTAATAATGTCAATTCGTGATACTCAAAGCTACACTTAGAAGGTATTAATTTTAAACCATTCATTTTTAATCTGTCAAAGACTTCATCAGGTTTCTGGAGATGAGGGTGACGGTACTTGGCCGCAAATGGACCAATTAGCCTAGCAGTTTTTCATGTCGCATTAGCCCACTCACTGGGCTCCGAGCTTTCTGTTTGAAGCTAAAATTTGTCGGGGTTCCGGAAACTGTTATTTTTTTAAACGTGGCCAAGTACCAGGAAAAAAGCCAAAATTTAGTTAATTCCCAGAGATAACACAATTAACGACTGAAACTTGTTAGATAAGCTTATATTGACTTAAAAGGACTACAAATTGACTCCCCTATACACCCGGGGGTAAACAGCCCCACATAGCCTAAAAAGTGTCGGAAACAGCTGAAACTGGGTATATAAGCTTATAATGACTCACTAAGTACAAATATACAAGAAACGTCGGTCCCCTCACCCTCTTACCCCCGGGGGTAAACGTCCCCACATAGCATAAATAGTGTCGTCGAGAGCTGAAACCCGGAACGTAAGTTTATATACGAATATATATATATATATACATTGCAAAATGTAGTTTTGTTTCACGTATCCAATTGAAATTTTCTTCGCAGTACTAGACTGTATGGCCCGCAAAGTGTTGCCCCACTGAATAGGCAGTACTATTTTTATTGGGCACACGTCTTGAGCATTTCACGGGACATGACTTTTTATGTCTCACCATCTACGGTACCACTCGTAGAGCATACTAGGTTAGCATAATTCAAGCCAATGAATCTGTTCTGCTTGAAACCAACACTATGATTGAAATAATTATGAACGTTCATGAATTTAAACAAAAGCTATAGTAGCGTAACTTGATTTTATTTTATATACCAAGTGTTCTATGAAGCAATTATGCATTATTTGGTGAATGTGGCATCTGAAAGGTTGAAATTTCAAAGTCAACAATTTGCAGCCATAGGTCTGATTATTTAAAGTGCACATAGTAACTACAAGGCAGTTGTATAAATTGTTGTTCAGTATGTCATAAATTTAATCTTGTACCTGCGTGGAAACAATTTTGTATCTCTTATGCGTAATCTGAATAGGAGGGTCTTGACAATCATAACCAATAATCCTCCGTGATTCTAATCTGCTATAACATGAATTACAAATATTTACAAAAACGGCGACTGCATTGCCAAGAAATTTAACTTATGACTATGATAACTTCGCAAAATAAGGAAATCTAAACCCGCGCTGAAAATCGTGTAAGCAAGAACATGCTTTTAATTGCTGAATTGTTTTACAAAGAAAAAAATTGTAGCAAGTATTTTTAAAGAACACAGTATCTGCAAAAGAAATTAGATAAAGTCATAGTTAGTCTATTCAAATGCAAAATCTCAAACTAGAGTTCAGAAATACAACAACTTTCAGAGGCATCCAGTAGACACCAAGTTTAATCATATACATTCATGCATTCTAAGGTCTTCTATTGTATTGCATTTTTGCCTAAACAGAAAATGTTTTATTAGTTGTTATGCATACCTAATTCAATGTTGCAGTTGGGCATGTAGAGTACCATATGCATTTACAATTGTGTCTACTATCGGATTCGAAATCCTTTTGTGCAGTTAACGCAATGGAATATCTAGTGGTTTTATATGATTATAAAAGATTTCGCAAAACCCAGTTTTCAGTACTTTAGACGTTTTCTCGTAGAGTGCTGTGCTACACAAAAGTCTTCTCTCCTGATATGATCAAGGCAATAAATGTAGATGAACCTCAACGCTAATGTGCGAAGAAAAACTAGTTATTTTCGTACGCTTCAACAGTACCTAACAGAGAAGCAGCAAATGTAAATTTTAACTTCGGCGGCTTAGACGCCATCCAATAATGACGTCACTTAAAAGTCGCAGTTTTTGACCACCGACTTGATTTATGATTGTTGATTTGGTTTGTATTTCAGATTTAAGAAATATCCCCATTAAAAATAAAAATGTTTATACTCAAATGCCCTTAACCTCTGCGTGGTTAAAAGTTAGTGCTATTTCTAAAAAGCTCACGTGTGCCAGTGGAATGCTTGTTAGCATAATATTAGAGTGTTGTAGCTTTTAGAAACCAATTTCAGTCTGTATTCTGGCCATTTGTTTTAGGTTTCGAATCCGAGGTTAGTCATTTCCTAATGCTTAAATTAAAAATTGCCAGACGTTAAGATACAAAAAGTAAAACCAACATACTATATACACTAGTTCAGGAAAACTGATTCAGGTGATGTTTGGCTGCCATTGTTTTTTTGGATATACCAATAACAAGCCAATGTTTGCATGTTTTCAGATATTTATGCACTACTTGTTAAAAAAGGTCAACCGATGTGTTATAAAATATTACATATCATAAGACAGTCATATGATATCGTATTTCAAGTTTCAACCAGAACCAACAGACAAACCAGATAAAAGATACAAGATCTGTCGTCTCAAGCAGGTAGTAAATAGTAAAAGTGGTACCAGAAAAAATGAAACTCGCAAACTAAAATATATAGCTTGCATGGACATACAAAAACGTAATATTACAAAATGATTTTACAAAGTGCGAAACGATTACTCATACAGAGCAACAAGAAGACACATTCCAAATTCTGTGTAGGATACCAAAGCTTAAGCTGCATATTCATAAGGTGTAACATCAAAAAACAGGTTATAGGATTGACAAAAATGTATTTTGTGAATTCCACTAAAATTAGAATTTGTAAGGTTGAGAATGTCGAAATGCAAGAAAACTAAAGGGCACACATAACATCGTATCGTAGACAATATTAAGCTCAGTACTGATGGGATAATATTTCCCTTATATCCGTATTTTGAAGTCCATACGCGTACCCGATTTCGATTCTCCAATCTGATCAGTTATATTCTCAGCAGAGTATATGCTTCGAATATACACAATATTCGCCAACCCTTTAATTCTGGGAATTCTTTATTTTTGGCAGGTTCGTTTTATTTAACGACGCATATTTTATCACGTCTACTATATTGCATTTATCCACAAACAAAATTATCGTAAAATCCTCCAGTCTCTTATATTGTAGGGCAAGTCTAATTATGACTCTAAATAGTAATTTGAGACCGCGTCTGATTTGTGACCCTCAAACAGATGAATCTTTAGTCGCAGCAAGTTAAAAGTGGATTCGTATTTTTGTTGAACAAAATACAAGTTCAATAGCAAATTAAACCTGGCCTTATCTTTTAAGCATTTTTGAGTAGTTCGAGAAAGCTGTGAAAGAGACTAACCGAGCTGCATGAGCGCGGCATGGATAAACGCATTTATCCCCAGTGTTAGCTGGATGGGTGTCCCCAGAAAATATCACACAAGATACTGGTTGTTTCAAGTTTATAAAATCAAGCAGCAGAATCTCGCTGAACCAGCGTTTTGCTTAAAATTACTCCAGAGTTTGATTCAGCATTCGTCCAGATTCTGTAAGTTTAACACAATCGTTTTTTGCTTAGAATGAACTGGGAATGTAGCATTTCCGGAATCCTATCTAATTCACTTGTAGTAACTCTAAGATTTCAATATTTTGATTTGCGGGCATGAGAAAAGCAAATTTGGTTATGTTCTTTGAAGCTTTTGAGACGGTATTGTGTGTATTATCTAATACAACAAGTTGAAGTAAAAAATGTATTTGACTTTGGCATTTTTCATACATTATTGAAGGCAATACTATTAAAACTATTTAAAGCGATTCCTTGTAAGAGCAAACGGACCCTGGCACAAAACCACGTGTTGCTGAGGTTTTATATGACCATCCAGTAGTGAAGAAGGATATTAGAAAGGTTGCATTGTTTGATCGCAATATGAAGGTAATTAAACTGACTCTAATGGGGTATAAAATGTGTGCTTAATGAAGCAATTGGTTTAATTATGAACTAGTTTACATTTGATACACCGAATAAATTACAGATTTATACTGCTTATGTCACTCTTGATCACGGTAACGGCACGTGTGCTGTAGTTGATAAAATAACTTCTGCCGCGTTAGCGATTAAAATGATGAACTTTAAGACATGATATTGTAAAAACTTGGTAATTGGAATGGTTTATAAAACCTGTTTTTCAAAGTCAAACGGCTTAACAGATATAAAGACAGCGTCTATTTTTATGAAACAGCATGACTTTAATGCTCGTAACCCTGAACTTGTGTAAGGGATCTGCATTATATACCAAATTAGTTCCTTAGCAGTGCTAAGTTAGCACAAACCAAGCAGTCTACACCGTGCACATTGCTTGTAGATAATGCATAAAAACTTTTTATTTTATGTTCATCATAATTATTATGATTCAAATATTTTTTGACTTGCAGTTCTTTGTATTATCAGGCTAACAATGAGTATTAGTTGTTGGTTGGAACAAGCAAAAAAGTAAGTTGTTACATTTACTCCTGGCGTCAGGTGTTCAGACCTCCTAATTTTGATTGTATTCCTTGACCTGCAGTATTGTGTAACCACAAATTTTTGAAAGAAGATGTCGCAAATACTTTTATCTGTTTTTGACCTTAATAAAAACACTTTATATGGAAGACAAATTTATCTTTAAATTTTGATTTTTGCGACAAAACAGTTACAAATTTCATTTTATTGCGCATTGTTATACCAAGACTACGTGATCAGTTATGAAAAAAAAAACAATCTCGTACGTGTACAGCACTTGTAACTTGCTTTCTTACAATTGTGTGATTTGTCGTTTGATTTTCTATCATGACAGAAGTGTTGTATATATGGAAATCACAACAAGAAAATGATTCAGTAATAGCATGTCAAACAGAGTATTTTGTTTGAAGTAGAAACAATTCCATTTTTGTTTAACTCTACTATCGCAAACGGGGTTATTCCAAAAATGGTTTCGAAGAAGCTGCAAACGATTAGCATTTGCGAGGTTACTCACATGAACCGAGAACTAGCAAACAATGCCCATTTAAAAGTCTGTGTAAGTCTCAATATTCACAAATAAAAAGGTTTTGCTTTTACAAAGTTTGCTTTTTGATTTACAAAGACTGTATTTTGTAAATTTTTCCAATATTTGAATTCGTTCCAGAATGCGTATGCAATAATTAACGTGTAAAGTGAAAATAAAATGTCAAAGAAGAAATTAAAAAATTTTAGTCGGATTATAAGTAAGCGTACGTAAGCTTTCATTAAAGTTTATAATGTTTGTGTTACTTCATGATCAATCAGTGTAGGTGAATTCTATTTTTCCCTTTTGTTTTAAGTTGGTAATCGCTCGAGCACTCATAAGTGTTAACAAAATCACTTCACTAACAAACATGAGCCTCGGGTCTAACTTGGAGTTTGTGCTTTGTATTATTTAAAATATCTTAATCAGTAGCTGCATAGCAGGTTACAGTATCACTCACTGAGAGCGCCCACGTATTTGCAGTGGTAAACCATTTTTACCAAGTGAGTGTAAAGTTTTTCAATTCATCAAGATTCAAACAACCCATTCATTCTGCAATTAAAAGTAGTATACAAAAAAACCTGGATAACCGTATGGACACATTGTGTTGGGCTTTAGAATCTTTGGTTACGAAATAACGACTAATTTTAAAGGTTTTTGCGTCAAAAACACGACTAACTAAGATTAACCAAGGGTATATACTAATTTTAACAATGTTTCAGTCACTAAAGAATGAAGTCGGAGTGCTCAGCTAGAATCAAACGATATTAGAATTTAGAAAATTTAATACATCGAAGTTTTTGACATGTCAGATATAAGTTTGTGTCTCAAAGAATGACTTGACTCCAAAATTAGCCCTTTGTTGTGCTTTTGGAGTAAAAGTTAGGGAGAGGGAAACTTACGCAAAATGTTATGACGTAGTTTCAAATTAAACATTAATATTTGTGAATATTGAAATAACCCAGTTGTAGCTTCGTATGGTACCGATATTCAATATTCAAAATATCATACGTAACCCAATTTTGTTTTAGAAAATTTTAAACGTCCCTCAAAAAATATTTTAGGCAATCCATACAGATTTTGGGAAACCTGGAAATGACTTGTGTCGATTGTGATATATTAGTAGAAGATAAACTTTGATATAGACAAAGGCAAGCGCTTCCGTTGGAAACCATTCCAGTTCTGTTACAACAAAGTTTGTAGAAACAAATATTATGTATTCCTAACCAAAATCCTATTACATTTAGTGCCAAGCCTGAAAAATATTTATTTATTGATGCTTGGTTACAACACCAACCGTGCTCTTCTAAAGAATATTTTAAGCATTCCAAAATGTTCTTCTTAGGAAACTTGGAAGACATTTTTTGTCTCGTAACATATATTGATGACAAGGTAAACGTTTTGGCATGCATCAGCTGACTGGTGGATCCAATTCAAATTTCCAGTTTGAGTAGAGAAAGACGAAACGGTTTTTAACAACCAAGAACCAGAGCACATACGTAGCATGCAACGTACACATTGAGCACTTCCACGCATGTTTTAGTACGGCCATTTTGCCAATTTTACCGGGTTTATTTGCATTTGCCTGTTCAACAACTGTTCATCTGCTACTCCGCACACAAGATGGATTTTGTATAAGATTCCGATTATGAGAGAATTCTAATATAACTTACTGCTTTTCGTTACTGTCTCTAAATAAGTCAACAAGTAGATGATTATATACTGGTTACTATTTCAAAAGTTGAGCTTCAATGTAGAAACTCACGACACATGTATACAAATAGACTCAGTGCTAAATAAAATTTGCTATCTTATGAAAATACAAATAGTATTCGTCAATTTCCTCTTCGTAGCAACCAAAAACCAACGTTAATATGCGAAAACAACTATGCTAGATTTGTTAGATTTTGAAAATTACTGTTTTCTCCAGTTCGTGTTAGCAGTGCGAAGAAATGAACAGTTTGCGTTTCGACTATATCAGCAGAATTGTGCGCATGGCATATCTAGTCGGAATAGCCAACGTTTATTTGTATGCTGGTGACGAGATATTATAGCCGCCTCATTGCTGGTGTGTTATTTTGCACACTTGTGTTTTTACAATCCAAAAAGTGGCAGCACACAATTGAGTTGTCTTAGTGTATTTTTGAATTGCATTAAAATTGCATGCTTTAAACTTGCACCCTGCATACTCGGTACACCCACCTAAGTATCTTTGTTTTTCCATTTCTACATTTCTTTGGTTGAACTGCCATTGAACTTTTCTTTCAATTTGCTTCGTGGATTAACTATAATTTTTCTATTCTTGTAAAATGCGTAGTACAGACCAGAAAGATGTAACAATCTACACCCATCAAGAGGCAGATAATTACTCTTCCGAGTATTTGCAAAGCTTTTGCGCTAATAGTTTATTTCAACAAATTTTTCGTTTTATAAATTATCGAAAAGTAGCAATCTCGTATCGTTTCAAGTATTTAAATAAAAGCGTATGAGGTAAAAGGTGTTACAACATATTTCCATACCAAAAGTATCTTTTATACATATAGTTGATTAACCACACAATGTAAAACTTAAATGCGCGCCATCACAGGAAGGCCATGAATCTAGAAGCCTATTGCAAATATCTGTCCTGTAAGAACCCTGTGCAAACTTACTGTCGCGTTATACTATGTGGTTAGTGGGTAGTCTCGTCACTGTAATATCAAACAGCAGAGTATGAAATTACTAAAACTCATTTTTGTTTGTTTACCTTACATATTGATGTGTTCGCTACTGACTATTTCCTTGCTCTAGCATTTAGTTAATATTTTTACAAACAACTGAGTCTTCGGTGCCTGAAGGTTTTCTTTTTAAATTTTTTAAATATTATAACAAGTTTTACGAAATGTTACTACATAATAATGCTTTATAGGATACATACAGATAGAGGAAAATAGACTATTGTTCTTGCTACACACAAAAATCAATCGTTTCAGGAACAATTAGAAGGAATAAAACTTATGCCAATTTGTCTGGTAATAAAGGTTTTTACGTATGGATAAACCGGTAAGGTAACCAGATTTTATTTGATGAACAAGCTTTAGTTATAAAATTAAAAATTTGTGGCGATGAATAGCTAAATATCTTTATACGGAAAGTAAAATGAATCGCACAAAAACTGACTAAGAAACTCGATGAATATCCATGTAGTGTTTTTATCAACAAAGTTGACAGGAACCATGGTTGTTTGATTAAAGTTATATTCGAAGATTGTTTGGTGCACCAACGTATCATATATATTTGTTAAGTTTAGTTTTTAAAGCATACTTGAAAACGGAGAGAAAATGGACAGACCTCAATCCGAGATGACATAGCAATCAATCTCAGCATATTTCTCAGTAACTTATTTTAAGTATGTGGACTTTTAATGTAACAGTGTGCACATTTAAATCAGCTGAAATGAAAAAGTAGAGTTGAAGTACTTGGTGGTATCAAAAACGCAATTTGTATATTGTAATGCAAATGTAGTTTGGTGAAATTAAATGTTGTAGAACCCGTAAATATGTGACAACAACGTATGAGCGCTGTGTGTCTGCCTAGGTTACTTCTACTGTGCATATGGTAACGTACATGCTGCAAGACAATTTCCTAAATTGTTTGATTTTGTATCGTTATGAAATTGTATAGAAATTTATTTAAAATGAAAACGCTGTGTTTCAAGCAAATACTCATGCAACAAAAGTTGACATCAGCAGGATAGGATAAGATTTGCAGCGATATGCAATATTAAATTTGAGTTGACAATAAAAAAAGTGGAAGTCTTGGAGGTTTTTACGTTGTGGGATTTTGCATTGGACTTTTTTACGGTTCACAGTTTCGTTTATCACGGTCCAAACGTCTGAATCAATTCAAGTTTTAAGAAAACACGCTCGAATTACTTTTTAAAAATGTAGGAGTAGAATATGCCCTTAGTGTAATTTTTAGTACTAATTGGCACTTACTAGACCTTCTCCAAGGTAAAGAAAAAAGTCTGCTTCAGTTGCAGGTTTCCAACGTTAAACTTTCTTTAATGACTTGTGCTAGAGGCTAAAGTAGTGCTAAAGTAAACTGTGATTCAGTGGTTAATTGCAAGTTTATCTGAATTGAGGAAAATTGGAAGCTAGTATGTTTTTTTCTAAGTATGAGGTAATATATTTAAAATTTCAGTTTGACTTAAGAGCAATACTACCAGGTTCAGCGTCTTAAATATAGTAACCCAATTTATTGGCAATTTATATAATTCGGTGATGCTGTATACAACAACAAAACAAATAAATTATTAATATCAAAGGCTTACAAAAGAAACAAAGTGTTTACTAATTAACTATGTCTCCTCTTTTCTGGCTGATGTTGAGTTTATTTTAAATGGGAATTTTCACATACTCAGGTTTGGTTGGGACGTTTCATTTCAAATTTTTAAAAGTAAATATGTGATATAGGAATTTGGACGCACTTACGTATTCACAGGAAACCTGGTTACGAGCATTTGCAACAATGCTGAGAATCAGTTGACGCAGATGCTAAGAGAATGTGTTTTTCTAACGCTAAGCAAAACAATAATCACAAAAAATTTCATTCAAAAGGGACAAGAGTTCATGTGGTGTGTTGCTGCATTTAAATATTTGATTGCCGAGTTGATTGCAAATTTGCCAGCAATTAGCAATCAAACTTGCAAACTATTTATTAAACTTATTAGTGCATAGTGCAACAAGATCAAAATATAAAAAATGGTGTTATTTAAATCTCGGCAATGCAAAGACACAAATGTATGTGTCGAGTAATTTCAAATATTAAATCTATTGTAGAGTTCCTACTTGTTTTATTCAGATTACCTAAGTTGTGCTCTGCATTTGCCTTTTTAAACGTACAACGCAAGTGCAAGAGCTTACACAAATCATTACGGGTTTTATGCTTTTTGCAAACCTACCAACTAGAATGCATATATAAGCCTAAATCAGCACGATCTTTTTTCGAAAATAAATCATTTCGGATAACCGGGCGAATAAATTACTCACTATGGTCATATGGGTATGCACACTAAGAAAACCTGAATAATAATCCATCATGAGTGAGTTATATTTAGCCGTGGCATTGTTTTGTAACTGGATTAGAGCATTTTGCAAATTCGTCATAAAAGAAGAGATATGATGTTTTTTGCATTTTTAAATAAGGCCATGTTGGCCTGCACTGCAATTAAATCAGCATGCTCAGTATTCTACAAAGATTTAATCGTTTAGATCGTGTGAGAATTGTCTGTCCCTCATTGCCGGTTGATCTTATCGTAGGACCAATATGAAAACGCACTATGCCCTGTGCCAAAAAAATTAATCGAATTGGCGATGTAGTCGTAAATTATTATTGTCATGAAACGTAAAACTGCTATCGTTTAAAACTGGAACATTAAATAGATTTAAAACTAAACTTTGGTGGGTACATAAAGGAGGTACATTGACATTGATACGTATCATAATCTTTGTATTCCGTTTATTAACGATTAAAAACGTTTGTAAACTGGGTAGATCAATGAACGGAACGATGCTCGAGAACGGAATTGGAACAAGTCTTGTTAATTTGGGAAGTAAACGGCAAGATCTGGAAGGTTAAAACGTTATAGCGCATATCTACCGAAAATAGTTTATAGCGCATATAAGAAAAAGTAGAAAAAATGTAATTTCATTAAAAAACGTCAGCAAAAAACTCATAGTAACTTACCACGAAAAAGTTTCAAAACGTACTACCAAATGGGTTTTTACCGGCATGCATAAAGTAACTTTATTTCATGGCATTGTTTCTAAAAACTCATGATCTCCTTAGACTTGTTTTGAAGCAATGAAATTTGCAGTTCAGTACCATTGCTATCGACGAAAATTCTGAATCTAAATGTATAGATGAGCAATGATAATACAAAACTTCTAACTGTGACTACTTCTTGCAATTATCAAGGTATAGCTGCAGAGGTTTGAAACGAAGTTCGAATGGTA
>CM056170.1:437560-502505 GCA_029691765.1 Entomobrya proxima
TTTTTATTATTACTATGAGTATAAGAGTACATTACACTACACTTATAAATGTATACAAAAAATTTTGTAAAAACGGATGTACCTATGTATGATAGTTTTAATTTTGTAAAAACGGATGTACCTATGTATGATAGTTTTAATTTTGTATTTTATATTACCAGAGTAATTGTTAAAAGTTTCTACGATTTTAATTGTCTGTAATTGTGCTTGAAATCGGCGTTAATATCAGCCATTATCATTGCAAAAAGGCGACACAACATCACAACTACGATAACCTAAAATTCGTCATATTACATAATGCCATATTATTTGAGAAAATAAAAAAAACTATGTAAAATTTAATTTCTGTTTGAAATAAACAATATGCTAATTAATAAATATCTTACCAATTGCAAATATTTACACATGTTTCTGAAATACCACTTTTCCTTTATCCCCTCCAAAATACTATCTTTTATTGGGACATCGGGAGTGGCAGGTTTTGAAGGGGTGTCGAATTTAGGTTGCACCATTTTTCCTAAATTTGACGTGCACGATTTCCAACAATTATTTGAGTTTTTTACTAATCACAAACAAAAATGCTTCGAAGATGACAGCTGACCCACAACTGATAACATGTAAGTAGAAGATTCTGAAGGCTGAAATCCACAGCCAGAAGCTGTAAAAGGACTGGGGATATTTATTGTTATTACATTGGTATTGCATACACACATTATGTGTGTATCTGAAATCTGAAATCGTCTCCTTATTTTTGATACAGCTGAAAATGAATGGTTTTGGTAAATTGTTCATAACCTCGACATACAGCATCGGGGCAAACTGAAACTTTGTACAGGTAACAGACATAAGTTGCCTAATATTCATGCAAAATATCCGGAAAATCGTTTGAGTCCTTGTAGAGTTATGTTGAAATAGTAGGTCGTCTCTTTATTACGTATCGGCCAAGATACTTAATAATATTGCACTCCGGCCGACCGTCCGGCCGGCAGTCCGTCCGCCCGTATGCAATTTACTCAGTAACGGCTGAACCGATCACAACCAAACTTGGTACACAGATAGTACATGACCTCAGCCACAACCCTATTGAATTTCAGGTCAATAGGTCAACTCTAGGTCAGAGGTCACAGCGATTTCAAAACAATTCATAATAGAACCTATAGCATGCGACACATGATTTTAGGTCAGTTTTTGACCAGAATTACGAATTCACAACCAGTTTGTTAAAATTCGTGCATTAAGGGCCTGATTCAGGACCTTAATTGCAAGATATGGCAGTTTTACAGCGTACATGCTGTGCGACACATAATTTTACAGCCAAACTTGGTGTACAGACACAATAGCACCTCGGTAACAACCCTATTGAACTTCAGGTCAATAGGTCAACTCTAGGTCAGAGGTCACAGCGATGTCACAACTTTTCATAATAGAACCTATAGCATGCGACACATGATTTTAGGTCAGTTTTTAACCAGCATTACAAATTAACAACTGGTTTGTTAAAATTCGTGCATTAAGGGCCCGTTTCAGGACTTTAATTGCAAGGTATAGCAGTTTTACAGCGTACATGCTGTGCGACACGTAATTTTAGGTCAGTTTTTTACCAGCATTAAACCTGGTTGTTAAAATTCGGATTTTACGGCCAGGACGATACTTAACTATGTGCATGCTTTTGCAATTTATTAATGTTACAAGGTGTAATTTCTCATATTATTATGGTTTTCTAACTTGGCGATATTTTATAACAATAATCGAAGCTATATCACTTCATCATCAAAATCTAAAGCATACTTTGTGCAGACAATGGCAATTGAAATCCTAAATCCTTTTACTAAAACAAAGTTGACTTTTCTGCGTTTTGCAAAAAGTGTGAGAATTTAGGCAATTTCACCATTGTTCAAATCCTTTGCATTCGTTTACAGGGTAATACCTATAGGTATAAAGCTTTCTCCAGCAGCAGTAAGTCAGCGGTCTAGTAAATTTAGTATTACTTTTTGATTAATAAATATTACCATATAGAAATTTTAACACAAAATTTAAAAAAGTTAGTATTTGATGCTCATTAACTCTTTTTCTAATCCAAACAATTATTGTAAGCATTGTAAAACATTAACGTGGACAGACATTCTAAGTAATTAATATAAGTTTTTAGTGAAGTTCCTACATATTATACATTAACATTATAGCAAGCGTTTCAAAATCTGAATGCAAAATGATTAAATAATTAAAATAAAGTCATAAATTTAAAGTAAAACTTCATCATCAGTTTACTATTCTTAAACTAAAACCTTTCACTTGGCAATGTATTATTTCTAGTTTCCACTATCACTAACGATCCGTGTAAATATATAGTAGCTAGATTTTTAAATAACTTCAAAATAATTCCTAAGCATACTCACACCAAACGGTGCGTACTGGTTTCCTTGACCCCCAGACAATAAACCATAATATCCTCCTGTTGCCCCTCCAATAATACCTCCCAGTCTTGCCGCTGCCATTTTACCAAAGAGACCACAACCTCGTAATGTAGCTTTGGAATGTCCTATACCAGCACCGGAAGCTCCTCCGAGACTACCTCCAAGAAAACCGGAAATGGCACCAGTTGGTCCTCCGGTGAGAAAACCTCCTGAAAAAAGATGACATTGAAAAATATTTAATTTCCATTTATTTTGTTTTTCTAAAATCAAAATTTACCCATCACTCCTCCAACAGCACCACCCACAAATCCTCCAACAGTTGCTCCCGTTTTCCCAGCCAGAAGCGACCCCACAGTAGCCCCTACGCCAGCTCCAATACCGGCACCCAAACCCCCACCAATATTAGCACTATGTCCAAAAACACTGTCTAAATAGGAATCTGATTTGGGTGGCCACACACAAGCTACACAACACCAAAAGGAAATCAGGTAGAACCATAAGTGGAACGAACTCATTTTTTAGCTATGAAAAATGAAGCATTCCTTTACTTAACAGAATGCAAGCTTTTGCATGACTGGCCAGTGAGTAATCCCAAGTCACGAGAATTAATCACGCTTCCTTGTTTACCATGAACTGTTTTGCAAAATGTTTTTGTCATGGATATTACATTTTGTTTACATTGAAATATATATACAGATTTTGTACATGTTGCAAATACCAGAAAATCAACATTAGCGTTGGAGTAAGGGTTATGCCAACTCGATAACCTTTGTTGATCACGAGCAAAATTAGTAGATAGTGCGGAGAAACTTTAAGCCGCACAACATAGAAGGCTCAACAAATGCACATGAAAAAGTGTAACATTACTGAGTTGGAATGAGAACTTCTTCAAATGTATGAATACTAGTGAATTCAGTTTCATTTTGCAATTGTCGTAGTCGTAGTCATAACTCAAATTTCGTCATACCAGATCATTAACTCTTCTGAATTGTCAACTTGTCCAGGTTTATTCTCTAGTTTCAAACCTGTCGGAACCTGCTATAATATGCTTCTCCAGCATATATATGCCCATTGATTGAGATCGTGTCCGTAGAGAATGATGGTTTTCTGGGTATTGATGTTGTATGAGATTTGGTAAAAAACTAGGTACTACATAGTTTCTTATTGATCCTTATGAATTCACTAATAGGATTAAGCTTGGGTATAAAATTATTAGACGTGACCTTGTACGTCCTTGTACGACTTGTACGTCCCATTTCACTGCTGTCAGTGAAAACTTCGTATAATATTGCAAAGAAGAATCCCACACAAAAAATATCTGTCTTATAAACATGCTAAGCAACTTAGGAGCACGTTTTTGTGAGGAAAGCGTATAAAATCATATAAAATATCATTAGAGTGCACATGCACTCATACGTACAAAATCATATAATTTCATACATCGTTGGCCATTCATACGGTATGAATCATACCCCATTCTTTTTTACCATATTAGCATTCATACATATAAAATCATATATAGTATAGTGGCTAATGTCTCTGTTCAAATATAAGAATTAATCTATAAAATGTTATAGTTTTCATTCTTTATCTCTTATTCTTAGAATTATTCTTCGTATGAATTAAATGAACACGTCTGGCATGCTGTTGAGATCTGGGTAACAGATTTATCAAAACGGCACAAACTTTTTATTGCATTTTGAACATAAATTGTTTATGGAGAAAATACTGCAATGCTGTGTAAAGAGAACATTTTTCTCTTGCATTGCATGTAGGTTCGGTATAAAATAAAGCAGCATATAATAAATGGTTTTGGGAATTCTGAAAGCTTGCTTGAACTGGTTGATGATGTAAGAACCTTTTCAAGACATTTTGGAAATAGTGAAGCAACCTTCATGACCACGAATTTCAAGTAAATTGAACCTAAGATTTATAGTTTGGTTAGAAGTATTTATGTTATATATAGTTTAGTCAATCAATTAAAATTTGTAAAGACTAGTTTTAATGTAAATGTTTTTCGTTTTAAAGTGGCGAGTGGTTAGTGACTTTCCCAAAACAATGAATCAATTTTAGAACTCATGAATAAATATAGTAATTACTCTACTAAACCTTAGCCTTATTTGAAAGTTCATGAATCAACTTTCTAAACATAAACAAAATTTTACGTTATTAATTTTAGAATTAAACTTCAAAAACTTGAAATTGAGAATAACTCTCTGGTCCATTTCAGTCAAGTAAGTGGTGAGAAAATATCAAATAATCAGTCAATTACACAATTACTTTAAACAAGCAATTGCATTCAATAATTTTACGTATTGGGTAATAGGTAGCTGCTTGGGTAGAATATTTATTAAGATTCTGCAACTGACTGTTACCCTAAAAATTGAGATAGAAACTCGTCAGCGCAAGCAAAGCGACAAGATTCTTGTTTCCTCGGCACTCAGGAAGGAAGAAAGGCCTTTACTGCAGAAAATAAATGAGTCTATGCACAAATCCTTTGCTGAGCCCTTGGTGAGTACAAGAGCTAAATCATTATGTGATTAGAGGTGGCTTCTAAGGAAGAGGTGTGAATCGTGTGAATATTTATCATAGAGAATTCCTTCCTTTTTCAGTTGCTGGAAAAGATTTTGAATTACGCCACGCACGACAAAGATGGATGGCTGTGTTCTGACGACAACATTAAAAAGCTTCCGTCTAGTTGAGAAATGTTGCAAATTAGCCATGTCTAAGAAACTGCGAGCAACAAGGAACCTTTGTTCAAATTAAAATTGGATAAGAACAACTCATTATTGGGTTTCCCAAATGTGAAGAAAAACGGAACATTGTTAGACCAGTTTGTAAAGTATTGGGCCATTGGCAACAGAGCAAAACAAGCTATGCCCACATTTCGAATCGAATGCATTTTGAGGAGTACTACTTCCTCCAGGAGAATTACAAAAGTTTATTAAATTGTCTACGGACCTAGGAAAGTGTGGTACTGGTCTGGTGGAAACTGTAATGGATATGCCTACGAATTGCGGCTATCTTCCCGGGATTTTACCAAACGTAATTCTTTCAAACTTGCAAAAATTGGAAATGAATTTCACCGGCAATCGTTTAACTCATTTAAGGAGCGTAAGGCTAGAGGAAACTGCTCAAGGTCATCCTTCCAACATCACATTTATGTTCTTATCACTTCTAAACACAAATCTTACTTGAGTTACACACATTTTGATTCAGAGTGAGGACTCTTTTTGCGTTATCAAGTTTTAAGATTAGTAATTTTGCTGGACTTGTGCAACAAGTTAATGCTATTGTCAAAGTTTGCGTAATGCTGATTTTAAAAAAATACTCAAAATACTATATTGTTCTGTGTGCAGTTTGTGTTTATAAGCTTTATTAGTAATATTTTAGATAAAAATAAAACCAGTAAATCCATAATTAAGTTGCACATGTACACAACATATTTAAATTATGAACCCTGAAATGGTTTTTTTTTCAAGTGGCTTAGCCTTTCACAAAAATTCACAAATTCATTTTTGCGCTGTTGTTTCTGCCGAAATACATGTACAATAATAACAAAGTATTTTGTTGGATTCGACTTACTCATTTCTCCTACGTATTTAAGCTCATATTTTTAAATAAAAAATGCATCTTTAAAACCTGCCAGGGAAACGTTTATACCAAATACTTGCACGTGTGCAGTGAATTAGTTTCTGCCAATGCATTATCGCATTTTCTAATTACAAAAATTATTCGTTTTTGTGCCGGACCCTGTCGGCATATTTGATTCTATGTCAAATAGATAATATTAGTAACCTTAAACTTTAAGGTGTAATACAGAATACTCTTAAATGTTTCCCGTAGTACCGTTCACCAATCCCGAATCGTTTGTAGCCAAACTTTGAGGGCATACCTGGAGAATCTGTGAGCCTGTATGGTGCACTTTGTTCTACATTAGCGTCATTTGAAGTCTGTTTTGTAGATGAAGCAACGGCCACATGCGAGCATTTTTTGTTACAAATTCGATGATTCCTGCCAACAAGCCAACCAATTGCAAAGATAAGCATTAACTGCATTCAAAAAGGATTCTTAAGATTTTAGTTTAGTGTCTTTTAATTTTGTTAATTTACAAATCTTTGGTTACACCAATAACTAGTATGTATGATTTTTAGCAACTTACACACATAGTTTGCCACAAGTTAATAGATGCAAACAGTGATGAAGCATTTTGTAGTACCAGCAGAAGAAAACCGAAATGGCTGCCGAGAGTATCACTAGGCAAATGATTCCTGTGATAAGAACCTGCTTGTATGTTTCCGAGTAGCAGCAAAATGGGTTTCGCTCAAATCTGTCGTACTTATCATAACAGCAGTATTCTGCCACCGTCCACTGAAAATACATATCACACTTAACTGTTCTGTTGCCAGTCAATCCGCCAAAGTAGGAAACTGTGATTTCATAGTACTTACGTTTCATGCATTCAGTGTTGCCGGCTCCAAAGATGGAATAAATGTTTGAGTTGGTCAGGATCCCAAACAGGTAGACAGGGATTGCTTGAAATGAAAACATGACCGATAAAGACTCAGGACTAATTTTTTTCAAGAACTGTTCTGTCAGACTGAAAGTCTGAAAATGACGTACGTTTTAATCATTTAAAAACACTTTAATCATTTAATCATTTAAAAACATTTTAATCATTTAATCATTTAAAAACAGAAATGCATTCAACAGCTACCAAAAAGAAAAATCAATAAAAGAAATTGACTACAAAGGCATGTCCAATTAAAAACCACTTAATAGTACTCTTGCTACTAACAAAAACATGACGTGGTATAAAACTCCACCCTAAACTTACTAACTCAAATAAAATATCGCATTATGTAGTTATGGTAACCTTGACGCCGTTATATAAAAGCCGACTAAAATCGTTTGTAATAAATACTAATTGACAGGTGAAACGACAAAAAATGTCATAAACGGTAAAACTGAAATAAATACTCGCACGTGCGTAATGAATAACCACAAAATGAAACACGCCACTTAAAGCTTTTACGCTACTATCATAATAGCCTAGAATTAACTATATTAGTAGTGAACTTGTTTTGTATTGATATATAGTGCTGGAAGACAATACAAAGTTAGAAGATTGCATGTTCAAGCACATACTATTTTATTTATTCGTGCAATTTAGCGTGCTATGTAACACTCCACAATTATGCATGCATTTTTACAGATAGTTTGTATGGAAAATTTAATTTGTGCATAAAGTTTCCCAGATGATAGTCTTTTTGTCCGATGTGGTAGATTACTGAAAACAATACGTTATCAAACCAAAACCGTAATCAGAACATTTCGTACAATTCTATACAACAAACCTTAGTTTAGATTACAAAATGCGTAAAGTTAAAAACATATTTGATAAAATCAAAGAAAAATCATTTCGAATTAAAATTTGTAGCATTTTCTGCTAAAGTATGATTCGATTTATTTATAGTTCTAGTTTGCGAATGCTGGTGGTACCACTAAAATTTCCGATTTTAGAATTGTTAATTTTTAACGCAAATATTTACATTCGAATAAAATGTTTAAGAAAGTTTCAAAACACGTTGCAAAATAAGTTGTTATGATGAAGGTTGGCTTGGTGGTTGTGGGGCTGGTCCTTCGGCTGGAGGTGGTGGTGGAGAAGGTGGTTTTGGCTTTTTATCAAATACACAGCCATTAAAAACCGTAGAGTACTTGAATCCTGTTGGGCATGATGGAGGTTGCGTTGGAGGAGGAGGCGGTGGTGGTCCGTGAGGTCGACCTTGAGATCCAGGGTGCCCCATAGGATGGATAGCGCCCTTATCAAGATGATCAACAGGAACACAACCGCGAACTTCTACGTAGCCTATAGGGCAGTGTTCCAGACCATGCATCCACCATGCATCACAAGCACCTATAAAATTTAATACGTAGTTACAAATTCAAGGAACAATTTGTTACTTGGTTAAAAAATGGTATCCAAACCTGGAAAAAATCCAAAAAATATAACAGAAACTGTAAATAGAACACAGATAAAGTGATGAGGAAACCAAATGTGTTCCATGGTCCTATTCAACACAGCTTTCGTCGTTATCAGTTTTAAGATTCAAGAATTACCTTATTCTAAAATTTATTGAGACATCTGATATGTCTGGTGTGTCAATTTAATACTGACTGAGTGTTGAATAATACACACAAATATTCAGCAACAATAATACTATGGAAAAGTCTAATATGACTATGTCTAGAATAGATCAACTAATCAAGAAATTGTAAACTAGCGACAATAACTGAACTGCTCATTGTACTACATGGCCATCAAACACTAAAGAATTTCATTGACTTTTGATAGTTCTTATTCTACGGTAAATATATTTCGGCAAGGACAAAGCATTGTTCTAAACAAAAACGTACATAGCAGAAATGCCGAGTAATAACAAATAGCGTTGTAGCGACCTATATGTGTAGTTTGGTGAACAATAAATTTTTTTGTCAAGTCGTTAACGGAAAAATAAAAAAATTGTCGCATTATCAGTCTGGATTCCAGACTCTGGAATGGATAGATTGCCAAAATCACGTTCTGACACTTTTGATGAATGTAGTGCTATATAGTCAGTGTTGTGCAAAATTGAAATTGTATAAGCACATAAACATTTTAAATACACTGAGCGTACGATTAGATAATTTTTCTGTTGGACTAGAACAAGTTTTGGTTAAAAAAATGGTTAATGCTCCATTACACACAGTAGAATCATTTTATATACTGAACTTAACCTTAATATTCTTATAAGCATGACATAATATTGATGTGCTGTGAGTTAGTCCTGTTCAGTCATTTGAAATCTAATAAATGTAAAATGAAGGAAATGCAATGAGCGTATGTCAGATTTTATGACTAAATCTTTGATCTTTGACACTTTATCATTTGAGTGATCCCAGGTTTTGAGTAAACGTCAACTTTGGTACTAATTAGAGTGGTTTTAAAATATTTAAAATCTGGTGTGATTCCTAATATTTGAAACTAATAATACCTGCAAAATGTAATTCAAGTATAGTCAGCACAACTAATATTTATATACCTGAGTATTGTACTTATAGTATGGCTTGTTTTTGCCATGCAAAATATTTATAAAAAATTTTTTCACATCAAATGGGTCGCTGCGAACATTAAGCATAATAGGTAGTAATAATAATAGAAAAGGCAAACAAACTCTCAGACTTGCAAATTGACTGATACACACTATTGCATTGATTCGACCTGCACATAAACTCCATTTAAGATGACGAGATCACGTACTAAACAAAAATTTGTAAAATGGGCATGCATAATTCAGTAAATATTAAGTTTACAAACTATGTATCCACTTAATAGCAGGTCATTGAGAACTGATAAGATAAGACACAAGGATTAGCATGGAAATAAGAAAATAAATTATATATGCTGTATAAAGTAGAGAAATGATATGACGCGGACAAGTGCAAAGAAGTTCTCCACTTATCTATTTAGATTCATGCGTATTAATGACATAACATGATATAAAATGACCTGCTATTGCATTTTAAAGAGAATAAAGCGTGTTATACATACTTAACATAATAGCTATGACAGTTTAGGTGTGGGTAAAATAGTCATATGAATGGATTTATGAATGGATGTAAAAGCGTAATCCATTAAAAAGTTTTGGGTCGCAGGTTTTTTGTTTTACGGTTTCCTATTTTTTTAAACGTTGCGTCAAAGGTTTAAACATTAAGGAATTGTGAACTTACCGAAAAATATTACCTACTACTGCAAGAAACAAAAAACTATAATATTTGTTGCATTTTGACATCAGTATTTACTATTGATTTTTTTTGCTGGACTTTCTAGTTATTATTTTATTCCTTCGTACGCTGGCACATCGTCCTTCTCGAGTCATTAATCATGCACAGGTTTGCAGAAAAATTCTGGAGATAACTGTATAAACTAGGTCATTTGCTTGCATGATAATGTCAAAATATGCATGGGTTTGACATGAATCTGGTTTCAACAGCAACTTGTTGGTTTTGCACAGCCTTGCATTTTTTGTGTAGTTGGATCAAACAATTAACTACGTTGCACTTATCGTCGTTGCGTCTGCGTCATGTTTTTCAGCTGTAAAAAATGATTAAATTTATATTTTCTTATTCATCCAGGAAAATCAAAGACTGCTCTTGTGAGTTCTCAATGACCTGTTATCATATGGTAACATGTTTCCAAAATGTTATATTCTATTCATTATACAGGCCCAAGTTAATTGCTGCAATAGTGCATCAGTTAATTTGCAAATCAATGAGTTCATAAACTCTTTTTGGGTAGGGAAAAAACCCGACACAAACGACATACGACTTATTAATAATGTTAGCAACTTCAAACAAAGCTTCAATTTTGGTTAGTAGTAAACTTGATTTGGAGCCAGAAGAATCAACTTGACCCAAACCTCTTTACAAAGTGACAAAAAATTTTCTGGACATTTTTTACTCTTGTTGTTAACAATGGCCAATTTGTTGAAAGGTATCAATTTTATTTAAATTATTTGGAGGTAAACTAACAAATTTAATTCATTTTCACAAAAATTTATATTGTAAAATTGCTCAACTAAATAGGTAATCCAAGTCAGATTGGAGAGGACCCAGAGAGAAATTTCGCAAACGGCAACAACACCAGCGGATCATCAATTCAAATGACGGGAGAGCTGTACAAACAATCTGGTATGTGTTAACTTTTAGGTAAACTAACAAATTTATTTCATTTTCACAAAACTTTATATTGTAAAATTGTTCCACTAAATAGGTAATCCAAATCAGATTGAGGAGGACCCAGGGAGAAATTTCGCCAACGGCAACATCACCAGCGGATCATCAATTCAAAACACGGGAGAACTGCAGAAACAAGCTGGTATGTGTTATTTTTCAGGTAAACTAACAAACTATTTCATTTTCACAAAAATTCATATTGTAAAATTGTTCCTCAAAATAGCTAATTCAAGTCAGAATGAAGAAGACCCGGAGGGAAATCTCGCCAACGGCAACAACACCAGCGGATCATCAATTCAAAACACGGGAGAACTGCTGAAACAAGCTGGTATGTGTTACTTTTCAGGTAAACTAACAAACTATTTCATTTTCACAAAAATTCATATTGTAAAATTGTTCCTCAAAATAGCTAATTCAAGTCAGAATGAAGAAGACCCGGAGGGAAATCTCGCCAACGGCAACAACACCAGCGGATCATCAATTCAAAACACGGGAGAACTGCAGAAACAAGCTGGTATGTGTTATTTTTCAGGTAAACTAACAAACTATTTCATTTTCACAAAAATTCATATTGTAAAATTGTTCCTCAAAATAGCTAATTCAAGTCAGAATGAAGAAGACCCGGAGGGAAATCTCGCCAACGGCAACAACACCAGCGGATCATCAATTCAAAATACGGGAGAGCTGTACAAACAAGCTGGTAAGTGTTCCAATTTTTTGAAAATATTTCTAAAAGTATAACGTCTCCTTCGAAACGTATTTTATGCTAGTAGATGAATTTGTGATTTTTCTGTTTTGCGATTTATCAGTTCACTATCTCTGCACTCATCTAATTTAACCAACCGGATTTTTGCATATAATAGGCAATCTGCTAGTATGCTTTATCATTACAATTTAGCATGGTAAGGTGCTTGAACGGGGTTGAAAGCGTTGGTCTTTTGTGGTTTCAATTCCGCCGAAATCCCCAAAAACGCTTGTAACCAGAAACTCTTTTGTCGATACCTCCGCAACCAACAATCGGATTTACATGCAATAAAAACCAAAAATTATCATTTGTGCCAATAATTAATGTGAAAGGAACTCGTACTTGTAGTATGTTTCCTCCACCCTCCAAATGAACCTACCGTAACTAAAACGGTAGTATTTTACAAAACATTTTTTGCACAACCAATCCTTGCAATATTGTATACAAATCTGACAAAAAATATTTCAAAACAGGCTGTTCCCCCTACCCCACCGCCTCAGTCCTTCCAGGTACACCAACCACAGTATGGGCATGTGGGTACTCAAAATAAAGCCCAGATATAACGTAGCAAGAAAAAATGTGTAGCATAAAATTATGAAATAGGTATGCATACAAAATTGCGAAGTCCATATCAAGAAAAATGCTTAAAAAAGCGATATAACTAGGATTATGAATCGAATGACGTAACAAATAAAAAAACTCGTGTATAAAAGCACGGTGATATATTTTTATATAGACCAAAATGAAAACCAATAATTTGACAAGTGAATTTTCAATTCATTTTGTTTGGATATTCTTCTAAAACTATGCATGTTTGAGTTTGTTATTTCCTACTGAGTAGCCAGGTCGAATTGACACGTATTTGACTTTGTGATGGCAGAAAATATGTTTTCAAAGCGCGACATTAGAAAAAGAGACAAGGCATATTTTGTCGTCATTTATAAGTGAAGTTATATTTACTAAAATAAAACGAAGTATGAACAGTTGTAAATTTTGGGAACTGTAAAAATCTTTCAGTTTACATTTATATTTTTGGTAACAATTATTTATGAAAAACACGAGCACAGGTTTGAATCACAAATCCATAATCCAAATTTGATTTTCTTTTATACTTAACTAATTGCTCTGCAAAAATGTGAAAACCTTAGTCGTTAAATTATTTTGCATTTTCCAAAAAAATAAGAAAACAGAATTTAAAATATATTTTTGAGACCGCGTTCTAATAGCAAGGTTAATTTTAGCGTAAAGGAAATTCAGCATGAAATAATTTAGTACAATCATAATTTCTAGCTACTGAAGTTTGCAAGCTGTAGAATTTGAGATATTTTACTCGAAACAATTCTTGTGACTAATCATATGAAATTGATTAACAACGCTGAAACATGCTTGTAAATTGTAAAAAATTAAGAACCATGGTAGTAAATTCTGTTGTTGTTTTTAGTATGTGTATTGACAACAATTTGGCGTCAGGTATAAAGCGGAAAATTAACAAATGCATTTTATTCAAAACAATAGTTGTAGGTAACCAGTAAGAAAAAATAGATAGCAAATTGAAAATGGTCTTACTTTCATTCTAGGTCTTTATTATATTCTTTTTATGATCAGTCTGGTATCAGCATTATTTTCAACGCATGTTCACAGACAAGACACCTTATTGACACGTAAGAAGGGTGGTTATGATATTCGCGATTATAAATGAATTTGAGGTATCGATAGTGGTTGGCTCCTGACATGAGGGTATGTACATATTTCAAAATTTTTAGCTGGAAGTGATTGCAACGAATTAGGTTGAATTGTGAGCGGGTGTTTTGAATATACTGACAAATGACGAAACATAGATTCTATGAATGTGGTTAAGTTGTACTGTAATGCGGATTAGTAGAGAGTAGAGTTGATAGTTGGATTGAAGGGAGGTGACTTCGTATACTACTACTTAGATTGCAGTATAGTTTGAGATTTAGGGTTATGAGGAGTTTAGTTTGAAATTTAGGGTTATTATAGAGTTTATTTGCAGTTATCAGGGTTTGTTTTGGGGTTGTCAAGGGTTTATTTTGAGGTTATCATGGCTTATTTTGGGGTTATTGGAAATTTTTTAGGGTTGCTACACGTTACTGAGGAGTTTCTTTTCACAAAGCTCAAACCTGAGAGCAAACCCATTCTGAACCACTAGTATTTATAAAATTCAAACTAACCATCGTTAGTAAAAATCGTAGAATATATAGAAATCAAGCTAAGTTAGTTCAGGGGATTATGCTCATTTTGTAAAAATCTGTAGTGAAAATGGGTGTATGAGATTGATTGACAGCTACTGAGTGAACGGAAATACGTAAGCAAGCATTTATCAGTCAATTAGACATTGCATGAACAATAATTATACTGAGCAGTTAGATTAAGTAAAGAAAATCGACATTCAGTGTTGTCGATTTGGTATGGGAAACCTATTTCACTCTGCAAATATGCATGGAACATGCTCATAACATAATAATTTACAGTAATGTGTCAAATCATGTCTTGAAAACTTATTTATTCGCTATTTTCTTTTAATGCGGTTAGAAACTCAGGTAGTGTCAATGAGAGCCAAAAATATTCACCGTTGACAGACTGATAATAAAAATCAGCTAAATGCACTTTTTTTGTTGTTACGGAAAACATATTATCGTGGCTGCCTGAGCAACCATACGGCCGTTTTAGGGTTAAGTGTCTCCAGTCCCAAGACCGACTTTCTTCTCTTTTTGGCTCAACCACAGTATAATCTTTCTGGGTATGATGCCTCAAGAGGACTGATGACTATTTACAATTGTCACTCCCCTTTTATAGTACAACTTGGCTACTCCGGGTTCGAACTCGGAAAATTACACAATTGCTAGTAACAAAGAAACGTTTCATGATGAACTCTTCATGAAGGGATAAAATCGAACAATTTCCGGTTTCACAGAAAAATTATCGTTTTCCGCACAAAGAAAGACAAAGGAAAATGTGAACGTTTGACAAAGGAAAATGTGAACGTTTGACAAAGTCCAACTTTACGTTGGATCCAACTTGGCGTTTTTACCGGAAGTAGCCATCACACAATACAAAGTTCTTAATATTGAACTTTCACAATGATCATCTTAGCAATAATAATGCAAAATACTGAACGTGAACAAAGAACACCGAAATTGCAAGTTTTAAAGCGATGAGTTAACAAAGAAATTTATCTTAAAGTATCCAGAATTTCCATTTCCTGTCCATTTTGACCTTCTCATCATGAAAATGGGTAGAACACTTACAGATAGTATATAAATTAGGTAGTAACACGTTGAGTATCTATTTAGACACGTAGATACATGTTTATATTTATACGCTGGGTGTCTATTTAGACACGTAAGAAAAATAATTTTATTTCATTCACGTGTCTTTATAGACACTTAGCGTGTCTATATGGACACGTTCCTTTTAATCCTAATAATAAATTCACGTGTCTATATAGACACCCAGCGTGTTTATTTTGACACGTTAAAATGTTAAATTTATATATTTCGTCATGCTTACATTTAAAAATTCCTTTTATTTTCCTTTAGATACAGAAAAATATACTTGATAATATGATATAGCAATTGTGAAAAAAATTAGCGACTCAAGCTTCGTAAGGAATTTCAAACTATTTGTCTTCGAATTTTGATATTTCAAAAAGCCTCCGGCAGATTTTGTTCACAAAATGACAGAAAATCAAGGTTTTGCTGTTTATTAAGGAATTGTGTTCGAAAGCTCTGGCTTTTGAAAGATTCAGAACACAAAGAAAGTTTGAAAGAACACAAATAAATAAATGGAAAGTCCACCAGTGTTAGAAATAGAATATTTGGAATTTTACTTATTTAAACTTCAATTAAATAAACACTCAAAACGTCTGAATAGACACTCAACGTGTCTATGTAGACACGCTGGGTGTCTATTTAGACACGTGGGCCTTGACTGATTGTATTTGGGTAAGCGAAATGAGAATTTTGCTTTTTCAATATATGTTAAGATTGTGTTGTTTTATCGTAAATTAATTTTGCAAAAATCCAACTCATTAAAATTAGCAACGTTTTAAGAATAAGTTTGTGCTCCACCCTAAAAAAGTGAAACCATACCTGGTCATACTTTATAACGGCCAGATAATAATTTCTCTCATTTTTGGAAACTGTTCAATGCAAAATTAGAATCAGGCCAGATCCGAACTGTCGACCCCAAAGTCCCAAACCTCGTATCATGACTACTAGGCAACTGATCCTATTTTCAAATTTAGTTTCATGAAATTGTATATTTATTTTAATTTAAAAAGTTAACAGAGTTATTAACGTTACAAACTAATTTCTTTTTTGGAAAATCTTATCCGACAGCGTAATGAGAGACTTTATCTTCCCCATTCCCTTATTTAGCAGACATTCCCATTTTTCTTGTTTGCAAAACAGCCACCCGATTTATCCACAAAAATCATTACTTCAGCAGACAACTTCTGATATTTTTAAAAGTTTGAAAGGTTTGTTTTCATGCATAATTAAATGTATGGAATCAAGTTGAACGTGCCCATTCGAGCCACAAGTGTACCACTAATGAAAATTTTAAACCGTTTAAAAGCTCTCCATCGTACCTGTATTAGTAATTACATGAAATCAAATTGAACGCAAGTTTGAATTTCTAAGAAATATGCACTAAAATGTCGATGTGCTGTTCTGATAGTGATGAGGAGAGATTGTAAAGCACAAATACATCCAAATATCAGAATTCTATGGCGAATACCTAATATGTTGACATCAATCGGTTGCGAGTGTATTCAAGGTGATTACATGCATTTAATTATACTTGAAAACAACATTTTAAAACTTTGGAAACATTTCTGGAATGGAAGTTCATTTAGAAGTTTTTTTTCTGCTAAAGTGGTGATTTTTGCGGATAAATTGGGTAGTTGATTTAGCAAAGAAGAAAATGGGAATGTCTGCTAAATAAGGGAATGTGGGAGATAAAGTTTCTCTCTGCGTTGTCGGATAAGTATGTCCCTGTCTTTTTTAAGTTGTGTTACAATTGAATTTCTATAGTTCATAACTTTTAACACAAACCACTTAATCCGCATACCTGAAAACAAAAGCATTTTAGAATTTCGTAAACAATTTCTTCCATTCGCTCGAAAAATAAATAATGGGAAATCAGATCCAGCTGGTAGAGAAATCTGGTTGCCTTTAATTCGTAAAAGCTTGGAGCAGAGTTCCCTGACTATGTTTCTGCGTCGTTTACTGTTGTTGCGTTTTGTCAATTTTTAAAAACCGATGATGAATTTACACTTTTATTTTCTGAACAAAATTCTCTTTTCGGCATGCTGGCACATTTTCATGACGGGCGATAGAATGCTTACAAAATGATAAAAGTTTGCAAACTGAAAACGAGGTTTGTTTGTGAGTGGTGCAAACAGAATGAGTCAAAATCATTCAGCTCATCGTTAAGGTCTAGTGCAAAAATCAAACAGTCACAAAGATCACAAAGTATCAGAGGTGGCTAAACTCGCGGATTTCTACGTTAAACCCCGCCGGGCTGGGTTTAGACTGGTTTGCGTGTTTTAACGGGCATTAATGGGCATTAACAGGCTTTATTTTATTATTATATACATGCGTGTATATGGGGCCATAGAAAATGGCGCCATTTATTGATTTAAATTTTGCATGGAGTTTAATTATTGCCCAAAAAACCCAGCCCACCAAAATGCCGTGTGGGAGAGTTAAAACCCGGGCCAACACGGGTTACCCAGCCTTGATTTTAACCCGCGAGCCATTTCTGCTAAGTATCAAAATACGTTAATCCGAAATTCAATTTGGTTCACAAAAAGTTCATCAAAAATATAATTTTTTCGTTTGCAAATTATACTATTACGAAGCCGAGCATAGTGAAGCTATTGAGATTGTCATGTTTTTCCGTCTGTCTGTTTGTGTGTCATTACGATACAGGCCAAAATCAAACCAAATTTGATTCATTTGGCCATACGGAGAAACCCCAATGATTTTGAACGTAATCGGTCGTCCCCATGGGGTAATAGGGAAAGGTAACACTCCTGACCATATGATTTGCTTTGCCATAGTAAGAAACCCTGTAGACTTTGAGCCAGATTGGTCACTCCCTGGGGTTGTATGGGGAGGTAACCCCCCTACCATAAAACTTCATTGAGTCATGAGAAATTGCCCTATTGATTTTGAACCTGATTTGGCATCCTCCTGGGGTACTAGAGTGGGACTACTGCACGTCCTTATTGTGTTTTACTTTCTGAATAGGAATACAAAAGAATTGATTTTATAAATCCGTTAAGGGAACATCATATGCTGTAAAGGTTTCGTTGCGGTACTCAAAAGAAATTAAAAATATTTCTAAAAGCCTTCCATTTGTCCCGTAAACTATTCCGGTTGATTACAACATCTTGTGCAACGACTCCGGAGGAATGGTTATGCAGTTTCGAGGCGGCAGCAGCTCATCATAAAAGATATACAAAACTCTAGCGTTGAATTCACTATAAAAATTGACAACACGATTTCAGTCAAATTGGCAGCGACAGAAAACTCTGGAGAAAAATATTTTTTCATCCCAGTTTAGTAGGAGCAAATTTTATCGCACAGGAGGTCGAGTCGAGTAGGTTATCATCTTGGGTAGTACGATTAGCAATTTTAATTATAGCAAAGCTCCGTAATGTTAACAAGAATGTGACGACGCGACACAGTCCATATTTTGCGGAAAATATTAATCGGTTTTCTTTGCATGCGTATGTCCTAATTTGATGCTTCATATTTTATCTTGCTACGTTATATCTGGACGTCATTTTGAGTACCCACATGCCTTTACCGGGAAGGACAGAGGAGAAGGATTAGAGGGAACGTCAATGTTTGAAATGTTTTTGTCAAATTTGTTTACAATGTTGCAAAAAAATGATTGTGCATAAAATGTTTTATAAACAAATTTGGGAGGGCTCATTTGGAGGGTGGAGTAATCATACTACATGTACCTTCCATTCATAATAATTTTGATAATTTTTTAGATTTATTGCATGTAAATCCGATTTTTGGTTGCGAAGTATCGACAAAAGAGTTTCTGAGTACGTATCAGCACGGCAACATGCATTGCGCACAACAGATGTGACCTTGTGCATTGTTATTTTGCCTTTGAATATACATTTTGCCACATTCCACTCCAGCACCTTACCATGCTAAATTGACTTGCAATGATAAGGCATCCTATCAGTTTGCCCATTAGATACAAAAAACCGAGTTGGTTAAATTAGATGAGTGCAGATATATTGCATTGAAAAATTGCAAAACAGAAAAATCGCATCCAGTTACTTCCGATCGTAAGGGTGGTGAAGTGTTCGACAAATACCTTTACTCATGCTGACCTCTTACTTTACAGTTTGTGGATACTCGTTGATGGCATTCAGGAAACAACGTTTTTACTTATTGGGAGGGTCTGCCCTTGAAAGACAGCTTTCTTTTTCTCTTCAATACATTGAAGGGCAGTGCACAGCTAAATATGGCTTTTTAACTCGAGTTTCCTCCGAACCCACAATGCAGCATTCGGAATTGGGAATATATAATATTTTTGATTCCGCCTTCATAACCGGCACTCTATGCGATGCCGGATTTTCGCTTTCTTCTGTTGTAGTGGACTCCATAAAAAGGCTACTTCTGGAATGTCGGAATCAACGGTCAGGCGTGTGGAACTACTTTTACCCTGAATATCAGTTGATTCCGGCAGATCCTGATACTTCGAGTGTTACGGTCGCAACTCTAATCAACCTTGGAATACCCTCGGATATAACGGAGGAAATGGGAAAAAATATTATTCAAAAAGCTGTATTTCACAGTGACGGGCTGATCGACGTGTACTTTGCAAAACGGGACTCAGAAACAGAGAATGGGTTTAGCTCACCGGTTTTTCAAAACTGGCCTGTTATAAAAAGGGTTTGTGTGGCTGTTACAGCCAACTTTTTATATCTACAAGAAAAAGTTGGTAATCGCTCGGACATACTATTGCCCAGTTATGACTTAATAAACAGGTTTTTGCAAGCTGTTCTCGTAAATGATCTGAGTAACCCTGTGGTTACTCAGTATGCAAAATGCTATAAAAACATAGACTTCATTTTATACCTGATTTCAAAACTTTCTAACTCTGAATTGGTTAGCAAGGAGAAACTGAAAAAAATTGTGCAGAAGCGTCTGCTTTTGGACCAAACCAACCCAATCTCAATCGCATGCCGCATTTTGATAGGGATTAAGTGTGGCTTGCAGGATGATGAATATGGAAGAAAACAATTGACATTAGAATTGCAAAACTTGATAAACTTCCAACGGTCAGATTTTTCATTTCCCGAACATGGGCTGTATAACGCGCATAACAGGTACCATTTTGGTTCCTGTGCTTTGACTACGAGTCTGGCTGTATCGGCGATTTTCGAGGCCATGCAAGCCATTCCTGATATTGAGAAGGACCTTCACTTTGCTTTATTAAGTGAAGACTGAAGTGAAACTATTGCCTTTTGCAAATTTATATTTCAGTCCTCGCTTTTATCATCAATGAATGTAACCTGTGAGACAGCATATGCATAACTGGCGTTTTCCCGAAATAAAAATCAAGTTTTTGCTATAGAATCATAAAATAAGCAAAACAATTCATTCTATTGAAAGTTTCACGTTGATCTGACCAATATGTCAAAAGTTATGAAGTTTTGAAAACGACGTGTTTGGTGAGCTAACTCCAGCAAAAGGCCAGCAACTGGATTTACTTTCGTCCCGTTTTACTCAAACAGTACCCCAAAATAGCACAAAAATCTCCATAATTTTTAACGTACAAGGAATTTCGTCCGCGATACAGAGTTTCCAATAGCCATGCTTTAATTTGTCATTTTGATGTACCTTGTTGACCTATCTCCCACACTTTAGGCGCAAACTGATTTTTAGTGCATAGAGCCGCATTTTTTGATACCCATGCTTGATGGGTCACCCATAAATCATACGACAGAAGAGCATTTCTGTAAAAATGGTATTTCTGTAAAAAGAGCATTTTTACAGAAATGCTCTTCTGTCGTATGATTTATGGGTGACCCATCAAGCATGGGTATCAAAAAATGCGGCTCTATGCACTAAAAATCAGTTTGCACTAAAAGGTTGGGGGACAGGTCAACAAGGTACATCAAATGACAAACTAAAGTATGGCTATTAAAAACTCTGTACAGCGGACAAAACTCTATGTGCAATAAAAATTATGGAGGTTTTTGTGCAATTTTGGGGTACTTTTTGAGTAAAACGGGACGAAAGTAAATCCAGTTGGTGGCCTTTTGCTGGAATCAGCTCACCAAACACGTCCTTTTCAAAACAAATTTAAAATGATAAAATAGCTAAAATTATTTCAAGCTTTAATTCAACAATTTTGATAGATTTAGTAATACTATTATGTCAATAAAAAGGTACTTTAAATGTCAAATTCAAAGTGTTTTACTTTATTTTGCATGCACGTGTTTTCCATTGTACAATAGATTATGTAATTATGTTACCAACTTAACAAATATTAAAATCAATTAAACATATATACAATTTTTTACAATTAAATTGGCATTCACTAACACATGCATACCATCCGCTTTACATCTAAATAATAGAGTAAACCATCATAATTAATGCAAAGCACGGATTAAAGAATTATATGACATATAAATCCAACTAAATTGATGCCGTTAACACAGCTTTGTCCAATGGCAAACATTCATGTCAAAAATACAAAAGCATTTTCTCTTGGACAAATTTCAAGGTTTAGCTTGATGCGAACATTAATCAACCTGTCCTGTGTTTTATACATGTTTATTTTAAATTGCTATAGAAGCACTCTTACATAAACAATACATTAATTTATCGAACCAAATTTTACAATCCTTGTTTCATATTTGAGCTTAAAATTAGTGTAACAGAACAACGCTATTAGTAGTCAGCAATACAAGGCATTTCACTGAAATGATTTCAGCTTATCCATAATATATTTTTATTTACTACGTACGTATGCTGTATGACACCAACAGTTTGTAAGAGCAAAATGGAATACAATTTGCATTAAACATATTCTATATTATATATAAACATATTTATGATTATTTGCTCTTAGTAAATTTTTTTTATTCTATTTCTTATGATGAAAATACATTGTTTTAGATTTAAGCAGGTATTTTATGAGTTTCTTGGTATTGCATACCTAGGTATAATTGCTTGCTCGCTTACATAGAAATATATTTTGTTGCAAATGCAAACTATAAAACAGGGTTGATTTTTTTACCAAAGTCACTTTAAATGAGTCCAAATCGGCAATTTATAAATTTTACATTTTTTAAATTATGACTTAAAAGATTGTTTATAAAATATAGTATACCATGTGCATTGCTTATTATGCATGGACTTTGTATGTATAAATTTTTAGTATAATTTGTGCATAAAGCAGCCAATAATCAAACATCAATTTTCTCTTTGAACTATTTGTACGTTGGTGTTAAACTTAGAGAGACTCAAGTCGTCCACATTTTGTTTAAAAAGTTTTCTCATTCTATGTGTGGGATTATGTAAGTAGAAATTTCAACGTTCATAAATTTTCAGTTTTAAGTTCTATACATATTTTATGCTATAGTAAGCGTTGGTACTGAAAAAAAAAGTAACAATAATTAGGATTTGTCATATTTGCATTCATAAATCTCATAATTAAATCATCGGTTACAAACAAATTGCTCTTTGAAAAATATCGTGGCCCTTAAAAGGGCCGTTGGTTTGAAAGTTCATGGGTTCATATTTGGTGCTTAAGCACGTTCTCCACGAATACGCCTGGCCAACTGGATGTCCTTTGGCATAATGGTAACACGCTTGGCGTGAATGGCGCACAAGTTGGTATCCTCAAAAAGTCCGACCAAGTAAGCTTCAGAAGCTTCCTGCAGGGCCATAACGGCACTGCTCTGGAAACGCAAGTCAGTCTTGAAATCTTGGGCGATTTCTCTGACAAGACGTTGGAAGGGCAGCTTGCGGATGAGGAGCTCAGTGCTCTTCTGGTAACGACGGATCTCACGGAGAGCCACAGTTCCAGGTCGGTAACGATGGGGCTTCTTGACACCTCCGGTGGCTGGGGCGCTCTTACGGGCAGCCTTGGTGGCGAGCTGCTTACGAGGAGCTTTACCTCCGGTGGACTTACGGGCAGTTTGCTTGGTACGAGCCATGACAAAAGTTGAGTTGGAGTTTTTTATAATGTGAACAGTACGAGTTGGGAAATGGGTATGATGATATGCGCAATCAGACACGCTACTTTTATGCTATTGGCTGAGTAGAAATCCAGCCAAGCTCAACTCAACTTGTATGTCCGTTGGGAATTCCGTATCACGCTACGACTCAAAACTCAACTCAGCACTTTGCAACGTTGTTAGGTACACGCCAGCTTTACTCAACTCAATCCTTTCACGCTTGAATGATTTTCTGGTTTGAGCTCAACTCAATATCCAACTCAGCCTGGGTGTATATAAACCAAGGTTGCTTGGCTTACAACTTCATTCTGAACTCAGTTGTTCTCAAGCAAACAACTCAACTTCTTACTTTACCAAAGTTTCTCAAATCTTACTTAATCTTACTTACCCATTCATCATGTCTGGCCGTGGCAAGGGAGGAAAGGTCAAGGGAAAGGCAAAGTCCCGTTCCAGCCGTGCTGGTCTTCAGTTCCCCGTGGGTCGTATCCATCGTCTCCTCCGCAAGGGCAACTATGCCGAGCGTGTTGGAGCTGGTGCCCCAGTGTACTTGGCGGCCGTTATGGAATATTTGGCCGCTGAAGTTCTCGAGTTGGCAGGTAACGCCGCAAGAGATAACAAGAAGACCCGCATCATCCCCCGTCATCTTCAGTTGGCTATCCGTAACGACGAGGAATTGAACAAGCTTCTTTCTGGAGTTACCATCGCCCAAGGCGGTGTCTTGCCTAACATCCAGGCTGTTCTACTTCCCAAGAAGACCGAAAAGAAATCCGCCTAAGCTGTAAACTCTGATGAAAATAACAACCAACGGCTCTTTTAAGGGCCACCAAATATTTCGAAGAGCAATTTATTTTGTGCAATAGCAATAAAATATTTTTAGGATCATGGCATATTTGCATGGAATGAAAATTTATCCTAATGCTGCATAAATTTTTGCAATGTAAGGAGTATAACACATGTAACTTTTGCAAATAAATTCAATGGCATAGAAACAAAAATTGTTTTTTTGTGTTTAAATAAAACCGAAAACCTTAAAATTCTTATATATTTTCACATTCTAAACCTAAGAATGAGTATGAGTTGATATTTGATGTTGAGCTGTTGTTCGTTTACATGTTCGTCCGCACTCTATTTCATATTCCAACACATCAAAGTTCAGCTTTCTTTCTCGTTTACTCACACACACTAGCTTTTGGTAAGCCTGGGGCTGTCCACCAATCGTGTTATTATTTTTTATTTAACCAGCTCTAATAAACTCTACCTTATAGTTATTTTAATGAGACATTTACAAGTTTGTGTCTGTAGCAAAGCAGAAAGAATGCACGCACACATAAGTATTCATAGTATAAGACATATTTTATGAACAGTCCCATGCAGTTTTGGATTCTAACTTGTTGGTTAGTTCGGATGTAATATTTGCTTTGGGGGCGTATCCGTAGCGAGCATACAGCTGTCAATACCAAAACACTAGAATTGTTTTTGCTGCTTTAGGGATAAGTTCAGAACGGAAAGTTTGCTAAAAACTCTAAACCATTTCTAGTTCACAAGGTAATATAACTTGCAAACTGAGTATTATTTTAAATAAAAAAATAACAGCTCGTAATAATCTTCGTTCAGGTGGTGGTGGTGGGACTTCCTCTCTATTTGCCTGATCGACTGTAGACTCGACTTCTTATTTTCAGACGGTAGAGCTTGGTCAGCTTGGTCGGACATTTAGTATGCTTTTAGCCCAGGCAACACAAGCACGGCTCTCAAATTAAATTAAAGTCAAACACACAATTAAATTTTGGAATATAAATGAAACTTTTATAGTCGAACTATATTACAGAATATAACAAATTTTGTGCAAACCTTAAACTGACGGACAATCTTGGAGCCATCTGAAAACAGTCAAGCTATGATTGCTATTCAACATCCTCTAGAAAATCAAGTAGTAAGTTTATTTTAAAAAAACTAGAAAATTGCTACCTATTAACCATATGTTCCCAAGTTAATTCAAATACGTTATGTTTTTCTTTAATTTATTTACAGATACTTGACCTTGTTTTGGCTTACCTTCAACCTATTACAACATTTCAAGATTGGAAACATATCAGAACTGTTTGCAAAACTTGGTATTTTCAAACTCTTTCCAACTGGAGAGCAACAGCATTTCTCAATTTGAAACTTGGCCCAAATCTGAACCAAAACCAACCTGAAAGTCAACGAGTTTCTAGGTGCGAATTTCTAACACTAATAGAAAATGACCACAGCGGCTTTTCTTAATTTACGGATAAGCCGTTACAAAATTACAAATTGCAAAATTTGCTATGGATAGGGAAACTATCCTGCTTGCCCATTCTAAAATTTCTTCTATACAACAAATAGTATTTTTCAAATACACTTTGTCAATTGTATAGTCGTGTACAGTTTTCCAGTCTGGCGTTTGCTGGATTAAAAAGCTTATAATTTCAAGTGATATCAAAATTTGTGGCAATTTAACCATATTCTCCAGATTTATAAGAAGATGCATGCAGAAACGTTGGAAAGCATTGAAGCATTTGGAAACTTTAAAACAAATGCTTTAATTCCAGAAGCTACTATTATCAGTACACAACTAACACACCTAACTGAGATGCGTGCTTGGAGAAACGTGTTTTCAGATTTTTGATTTTATTCTTTACATGCCAAATCTAAAGACACTTCATTTGGATCTGTATGGATTTGGGAAGCAAGAAAAGATAAAAAAAGGAGTTGAGCGTTAGGCCGAGCGTTGGTTTGAAACCACATTGGGCCTAATAGAGAAGACACAAATTCGCGTTGTGCAAACTCCCTGGCCATATTTGCACTATTTCCAGTTAAATTACGAACTTTCAAAAAAAAGCTTGCAAACTTTAGCAAAATGGATGCAAAATCTGAAAACTCTCAAGACCGTTTTGAACCAGGTTACGTTTCCTTTTGTGTGTGAAAACTGGCCTGAACTTGAACACTTGGAGTGCATGTTTGGATCCATGATTTTAAACGAAAATATAACAGGCGGTAGTTCTAGACGTGAAAGACGCAAAATGCCACTGGTTGATATGGAAGGTAAGTTTTAATTAATTTAATTTACAAATTAATTTATGTTGTAATCATTTCATTATTTCAAAATTTCGAAATTTTCAGATTTGACGTCTTTCAAGTTTCACACTGAATGCAACAAAAGCCTGTTGTCTGATGATTGTGTGGCTAACGGATTTCTACGCGTGCCAAAACTAACTGATTTGAGCATTTGCGTTTCTCCCGAGGAAAATCATCCCAATTTTCAAGTTAACGATTTTACAAACTGCTTTATGTAATTTAATACCAATTTGCTGGATTATTTTGCAGTTTTCACAAAATGCAGAAATCCTTTTAAGACGTGGCATTCGGAACGTTCAGCTGTATCGGAATTACTCGTCCAATCCTCTTCACAATAATTGGCAATGGGGATACAGAATATAAAAGTTTTATTTTCAGACCACCAGTAGAAGCTCCGCGACAAAGAGGGCTGCCGACGCTGCCGTTGTCCCAACTTATTCCTAGACTTCCACCTCATTTCCACGGTTACTACAATTACAATGCAAATGTCCCTGGTTTGGGTAAGATTGCGCACACTTATCTTATGTAACACTACAAGTTATTCTTATGTAAAAGTATACTATATAATTATGATGATATTTGCTTGTAGCAAATTGTTACTTGTCCAAAAATACCATGTCGAGTATCTTGACACCACCAATCTTTAGTTGAAGTTCATTTAGGTTATTATGAGGTTCTGAAAAACCAGAATTCAAGAGCTAACGCGAGTATTTAATGGGTCATTTGCAGGAGCTGGACTTCCAGGTGTTGCACAACCCGGTTATTTAATAGGAAATATTGCTGTGGTTCCGGGAAGGCCGCCGTACCACCTTTTTTCTGCGCCTCCACACCAAATGTATCCACCGCGCCACCCCAAGCTGCCAGAGGGGGAAGCGGATTCCGCTTAGCGGAACCACGCAGGGAGTGTCGCAATTTCGTCCATTTATTTCGAAGGACACTTGAACAAATTAAATGTGAGTAGATCAACTTGTGTCATGCCAACCAACATCCGTTGTCTACGCTTTTATCATTTTATAAACTATAATCAAGAGCCGGTTCACAATATGAAACTTGATTGCTTTTATGTTTTGCAGGAAAAGTGGTAATGCTTTCAGCCATGCAACAGGTCAGTCAAAAGAGGCTAGCAACAATTCGGAACCCAACTGAAGAAATTAGTGATGACGATGAAAGTAGAAATCTTAAATAATATTAGATTGTATTTGAAAAAAAATCTATTGCTGCATTTTAATTTGTGTAAATATTTCATTATTGCAATTAATGCATTGAAAGTAAGATGTCATTATGATTAGAGCTGTGCTGAAATATATTATGACGACAAAACATTATGGTGTTTGTGAATGATTAATTAAAATTAATATTCCTAACAGAAGTCGTTTCTAAAAGATTGTAAATACCAATAAACACAAATAGGAAAAATGTGAAATAGATAATAGTAGAAATTAAAATATGTGATTTATTGCAAAATGAACGCAGAGTGTATTCTGACAAGTATTTTGTTCTATAGCAATTTAAGGTTTTGCTATATTCAGTAAGTTACATAAATTGGTATTAAAAACTCCAAATAAAATCATAACTGTTACTTGTGCATTTTGACTTTGTTTGCATAAGCCACTTTGTTCATAAAACGTTTTTCAGATCTCAAAAGCATCCAAAATACCAAGCTAAAATAGCAACTCTGGCGAATACATACGTACGGGATCCCATTTCAGTGTATATTTCTCTACTTAAGTGTGCTTTAAGCTCACATAACATAAACACGGCTCTGCAAACACAGCTGTTTTGTGAAAAGTAAATAGACAATAAAGCCAAAAGCAGCAATAACCTACTATACTTGTCAAAAACACCGATAGATTTTGAGAAATAAGCCAATCTATTAATCAAACAAATCAATTAAATACTTCTAATTGTGTACAAACCTTATATTCTATATCAATCATGGAGGATCCTAACGACGATCAAGCAGTAATAGCTATTCAGCACCCACTAGAAAATCGAGTAGTAAGTTTGCTTGTACAAAAAATAGTACACGGCGTTAAAAAAATGTTATCAAACGAGTTTAAATACATTACTATATCATTTAATTCACCAACAGATACTAGATCTAGTATTTGCTTACTGTCAACCTCTGGCAACATTTGAGGATTGGAAAAATATTGGTCTTGTGTGTAAAACTTGGTACTTTCAAACACTTGTCAACTGGAGAGCAACGCCATTTCTCAATTGGAGACTGGGTCCAACTCGGTACCAATACCAACCCCAAGGTCCAGGAGTTTCAATGTCTGAATTTCTGACACTAATAGAAAATAATTTTCTCAGTTTAACGATAAACCGTTCCAAAAACACAAACTACAAAATTTGGTACATGATGTTTGTGACGTGAAGAAAAACATTTTATTTTGGACGTCGGTAGGACCAAATATTAGGCATTTGTCACTAGACGAAGTGAACATCAAAACGTTTACAAACACAATGAAAGAAGTTATGGAGTTTCTTGTGAACCAAATTCCAAATTTGGAGAGTTTTGCTGTGACCAGTTTGTACTTTGACGGAACGCGGAAGAGCACACCTCCAAGAAGAATCCTGGTGGTTCATCCGAATGTAAAAGCACTTGCCATTTCCAACTGTTTTGCTTTTGGATTTGCAAACTTTCCCAATTTACAGGTAATTTTCAGTTTATTACAAAAATTTAAAAAGATAAATTAAGCCAACGTTACTAAAGCCTCACTAAAGTTTCTCTACGTTTTTATTACAGGAAGTAACATTGAAATCTGGTACATCTAACAATATGTCTTATTTGGTGGATTCCAATCCTCCCGCGATTCACGGACTTACGTTGTTACCAATTCCTCTATACAACGACTAACGCTTGACAAATGTCACAAAGATGCACGACAATTTTTTCCTGTACGAGTTACTGCATTGAAACACCTTTCAGTTGATAGAGATAGAGCCTTCAGTTGAATTTGTGTGGAAGTTATAGCTTTGTCATATTTCATAGAAAATCATAGAGCAACTTTAGAAACCATTGAAGCGTTTGGAAGCTTGACAAATTCTTTTCTTAGCCCATTTGATATGATCAGTGTAGATTTACCAAACCTAACTGAGTTGCGAGCTTGGAGAAACGTGTTTTTATATTTTAACTTTATTCGATAAACACCAATCTAAAACTGCTTCATTTGGACATTTATGGATTCAATAAGCAGGAAAAAACTAGGGAGGATTTTAGTACTGGTTTGGTAAATCAACGTTGGTATTTAACCAAATGGGACTTAATAAGAATGACCAATGCAGTAGGTGGGATTGAGCAAACTCCGTTGTTACAAATGCACTACCTACACATCAATTACGATCTTATAAAAGGTAGTTTAGAAACTTTGGCAAAATGGATGCCAAATCTAAAAACTCTTAAGATCGTTTTGAACCTGGCCACATTTCCCATTGTGTGTGGAATTTGGCCTGAACTTGATCACTTGGAGTGCATGTTTGGATCGAGCGTTTTGAATGAAAATATTACTGGAATTATTGTGAGCTCATCAGACGGACAAAACAAAAAAGCACTGAAGGATTTGGATTGTAAGCTTTTTAAAGCTAGCTTATATTGTTGGTAATCAGCTAACTTGGTCTTTTTAAAATAAATGCTTTAGGCCTGACAACTTTCAAATTGCATACTGAATGCAACAAAAGCCTACTGACTGACGAGTCTGTCGCTAATGGATTTCTGCTGGTAAGAGGATTTAGGTACTTGTTCAGAAGATGGACGTTGCTATGTATCCAAATGTGACTTACTAGGGATAACCAAAGTTGTAGTGGGCGATGAGCAAATTTCCTGGCAACAGTTACATTACTTTCAAACCAATCAAGAACTTAAAAAAGAGAGTTTAGAAACTTTGGCAGAATGGATGCCAAATCTGAAAACTCTTAACACCGTTTTGAATAAGGACACGCTCCTGTTGTGTGTGAAAAATGGCCCGAACTTGAGCACTTGGAGTGTTTATTTGGATCAATCATTTTGAACGAAAATATTACTGGAATTGATGAAGGTTCAATGGACGGACAACATAGGAGAGCATTAATTGATATGGAATGTAAGCTTTTTAAAGCATATTTATTTATATTGTTGGTTAATGGGTAACTTTAGACTTTACTTGAATGAATGTTCGACACCTGACAACTTTCAAGGTACAAACTGAATAACTGAATGCGACAAAAGCCTATTATCTGATGATTCGGTGGCAACAGGATTTCTACGCATGCCAAAATTGACTGAATTGAGTATTTGCATTTCTGCTGAAGTAAGCAATTACAATATTTACCTTATCGGTTTTGTAAACTGTTTTACTGATATTATTGCTTTGCCTTGTTTATAGTTTACTGAAGAAGCAGAAATACTTTTAAGGCGTGGCGTTCGGAACGTTCAACTCTATCGGAATTACGTATCAAATCCTCTTCACAACAATTGGCAGTGCTGTCGGGACAAAGAATATAAAAGTTTTATTTTTAGACCAGAAGAACCTACAAGAGGAACCAAACATTCCAGAGATTTTGTTATACGTAAAGAGAATGGGGAACACATTAGAGTTTTTGTAAGAAAGTTGTAAATAAATGCAGGTAGGAAAGTAGGTATGCAACGTTAAAAAGTATAATGTTTGAAATACTGCTGTTTACTAAGATTACCGGAAAGTTCATACCCATCATTTCATACCCATCATTTCACACCCATCATTTCATACCATAATTATTTCATACCCTAATCTTTTCGTACCCATCATTTTATATCCATCTTTTTAAACCCAAATCATTTCATACCCAAACCATTTCATACCCAAACCATTTCATACCCAAACCCAACTCGAATTTGACAAAACCCGTTTCAGAATAAAACCCAAGTCGAGTTTCGGAAACCCCAAAATCAAACCCAAGGCGCAGGCTAATGTAAATACACAATAGCCTGAAATGTGTACAAAGATACAGGATAATCTTATCCGCGTACAGCGTAGAGAAAGATCCTATCTCCCTCATTTCCTTATTTATCAGACATTCCTATTTTTCTTATCTGCTAAATCAGCCATCCAATGGATTAGCAAAAATCACTACTTTAGCAGACAAAAGGTTTCTGATTTTTTTCCCCAGAATTTTGAAAGTTTGTTTTTACGTATAAGTAAACGAATGAAATAAAAATGAATGCATTTAGATTTCCAAAAAATGTCGATATGCTATTCTGAAAAGGATTCAAAGAAGAGGTAAAAACAAACATATTTCTACTTTACAAATATCGGAAATGAATAATATACTGTGTCAACAATTCTAAAACTTAACACATTGCTGATTAATTAAAATTGATACAGCTATCTGTTTTATAAAGCATGAAGAGAGGGCTTGATTTCGGGATTTTCGATATTCGACTTCGGTTCGTTTCTGAATCGAGATTTTGGAAATTCGACTTGGGTTCGACTCTGAAATGGGTTTTGTAAAAATTCGACTTAGGTTTGATTTTACGAATCTTGATATTCGACTTGGGTTTGATTTTGCAATTTTTTAAATTCAACTTGGGTTTGATTTTGCGATTTTTGAAATTCGATATGGGTTAGATTTTACTAATTTTGATATTCGACTTGGGTTTGATTTTGCAATTTCTAAATTCAACTTGGGTTTGATTTTGCGATTTCCGAAACTCGACTTGGGTTTTATTTTGAAACGCGTTTTGTCAAATTTGACATGGGTTTGATTTTGAAACGGGTTTTGTCAAATTTGACTTGGGTTTGATTTTTGAAATTCGAGTTGGGTTTGGGTATGAAATGATGTAGGCGTGAAATGATTTGGGTATGAAATGATGGATTTGAAATGATGGGTGTGAAAAGATTAGGGTATGAAATGATCAGGGTATGAAATGATCAGGGTATGAAATGATCAGGGTATGAAATGATGGGTGTGAAATTGCCGGTCACCAGTGGCTAGCAGTGGGAGCATGATAATGTTTGAAATGTTCTACATTTGAAAAAGGTTTTTGTGGTTTTATATAAACTTACATTTATCCATTATAAGACTAGAAAATATCTGGTGTTCCGTCTTTCACAATAGTTTTTAAATACGTTCTAAACTTGCATTTACAAAAGTGTAGACAAATTGTCTTCTGGTTCTCATTAAATATTGTTTGTTCCGAAAGCATCATCAATGCCATAGACAAATTATCTGACCTTGTTTGTAGAAGGAGTTTATCTTCGTATTCACTAATCTTTAACCTGTCAAGTCATTTTAAAAAACGTGTTGATGTATGTAACATGTTTTTGTAATAAAACGTTAGATATGATAATATTTATAGAAATATAAAATAGGGAATTAACTGGTGAGAGATCTTCTAAAGCATTGACCTACTACTTTGTTGCTAAATTTGACCTGTATGATGTGAATTATATATATATATGACGTATGATGACTGTATTCCAACAATACAAATAATAAATAAATCAAGTAACGTCTCAATTACAACAGGCCAGACAGCAGACAGACAGTAAATACAACCTTTCATCATTTTTTGTTATAATGAAATACTCCTTCCGCAAATTATCAGCTACCAATTCTGTATCGCACAGGAAATAAAACAGTAAAAACATCGTTTTTGGTTTTGTTCGTTTTTGCAAAAATGGGCTACGCGCAAGTTGACAAGATCTAAGCTTAAGATTACGACGTAATAAGTGGTTTCCTGGCGTGAATACTTTGTACGGACAAGCCGATTAATTACCAATGCAGCTAATAGCTAGAGAAAATGAAAAGGAAACAACGCTTTCATTTTAGGTAGCGTAGCCTTTGCGCATGGGTTATGTGTTGTCTGCTACTGCAGCTCCGTTTGGGGCTATTAGAGATTTTGCTGCTGCTGCTGCCTATATCAGTGTTGTGGCAACGGATTTCTTTAAACCTTAGTTACCTAACTTTTCCACAAGTACCCATTATCTGTCTGATTTTGTCTAGCTGACTAACTTGCTTTGAAATATATTTTATATTGATGTTAGTTAATTCGAAATTGGGGTTGTTTTGGAAGCTATTTTCAAATTACAACTGGAAGCCACAATTTATGTTCAAAAAATTCTATGCGAATTATCACAGCGGAGGTGGGGGAACACTATGTACTTATGTATTACGCGAATAGTATCAAATTCGCATTTTAAAATAGGTACTTCATGGTTTTGTGAACACCTGAACGCTGCTATCACCAGTTAAATATTATGCAAGATATCGGAGCATAAAATGACTTGAGCAATTGAGCTAAATTTATGTTGAGAAATAAATACATAGAGCAAGACTGGATTGATTTTGTGATTATACGCTTCCACAATTTAAGTTAGGCTAGCTGAATTTAATACACAGAAAAAAGATTATTATAGTGATTTTGCGAATGAAATAATATGAAGCCAAGCAGCAACAGCGAAAGAAAGAAGCTACAGAAGCTGAAACTGCTGATTAAGCTACAAGGTTATCAAACACTAAAGAATTTCATTGACTCTCGATGTCGTATCCTACGGAAAATATATTTCGGCAAGATTAAAGCATTGTTCTAATGGCTGTAAAACAGCACTTGTAAATAAAAATGCACATAATAGAAATGCCGAGAAGTAACAAACTGCTTTGTAGCGACCAATATGTGCAGTTTGGTTAGCAATGAATTGCAAGTCATTCAAACAAACGGAAAAGTAAAAAAATTCACAATTTTCAGTCTGGAATGGATTGATTGCCAGAGTCATTGATCATTGACTACTGCATCGATTCAACTTGCACAAGACATAACATCCACTTATAAGACTCTTGGATTTGCCTTTAGGAATAAGAAATTCAATTATATACGCTGTCTAAAGCAAAGAAATATTATGACGCGGCCAAGTGCAAAGCAATTAATTTTAGTGAGTCTTTACAGAAAATTACAAGTTGTTCTTGAGACCAGTGTTTAGACACTTGACATTATCATGACACAAAATGACCTGTTATTGCATTTTAAAAAGACAAAACAATGACATTTGGGATGTGTTGCATTCATTTCTGAGGGCCCTTGCCAAATACTCCAAATAAATAAATTGCCCAATACATTTTTGCGGGTCAGAAAAAATACTGGAATTGTTGAGCAGAAACCAACTGCCCAAATTACGATCATTGACGCTGGGAGTCTTCTTGTGGAACTTCAAAATCTATTGAGCTCTTTTCCAAATATTTCAATACGTTAGAAAAACTTTGCGCCATCTTGAATTCGTCGGGCAACACTATACCTTGGGCCACCAAGAGTTTCCCAGTTTCCAATCTTCTCCGTTTTCCGGTCATGGAGAAATTACAGCGTTTAGGAATAAACAGGGTGTACTTTGAGTTGGAAGTAGAAATTCATGTGTTTGAAGCTATATTTCCTAAATTTGAGGGATTGGTTTTGTACGAACAGACACCCCAAACTTTGCAAAAATGCACAACAGGATAAGCTTTTTTTTGGAACATTTGAGTTCGGAATTGATTGATGAGAGTAAATTCCAGGAAGATTTAAATACGCTTCCAATAACCTTGCAAGCTATTTAAGGAGCATATCAAAGATTCACTAACGTTCACCGTTTACGGCTACATATTTCAGGAATGGCAACCTCTGTACTTCTTCTTCCCTTCCCTTGCACTAATGTAATAGCAGTTATCTATAAGTCATAAACTATTACTTATGGATGCGGGATCTCACTGCGGTCACTGATTCGAATCTTTTCTGGAGACTCCGGAATGCCGCAAGTATGAAACGCTTTGGCACGACTTGCCGCACCACCATTTACCTGCCTGCCAATCAAACCTGTAAATCAGGATATAGGAAACTTGCGTCCATTGTGATCAAGATGTGCAGCCAGGATAGCAATGCTGAAATTCGGCTTACATATTTTCATTTGTCCTGAAATTTTGCTTCTTTTGATACCCCATATGCCGTGTAGCCTTGAAAAGTTTTGTTTTGTAAACTTTTTTGGCTTTAGCGGCTAAACGATTTTGCTTTTATTCAAACCAACTTCACATCACATATAAACGCGACAACTCATGAGCAGATTTTTTCTCCCTTATCTAAGTAAAGGATGAAGTGAAGGAGTTGCGGGGTTATCTGTTGGTCGAAAGATATTCACTCGAAATCTTTTGGATGCTGATTGCATGCATTCTTTAGAATTATTAAGTATCGCTTGAGATACTTGATACGATTGTGCTCCGCGGGTATGCGTTTTTCTTGGAGATGGCTGGACCGATTTCCGCCAAACTTTGCAACAAGATAGTAGTGATCCTGAGAATGAACACTAGTGAGCTTGACTTGAATAGGTGAACTCTAAGTCAGAGGTTACCGGAATTTGAAACCTTTGTAATTGGTGTTTGACACATGAATATAGATCCATTTTTAACCAAACTAACGAATCCGTAGTCCGTTTCTTAAAATTCGAATCCGAAGGGACTTAAAATAGGACATTAAGGTTTGAATTTGCAAAAATTAGGGATTTTTACTGTGCGACGCATGATTTTAGGCTAGGTTTTTATCAGAATTGCAAATTTGAGATACGTTTGGTAAAATTGGAATCAGAAGGGCCTTAAATTAGCACCCTAAAGTTCATATTTGCAAAATAAAGGGATTTTTACTGTTCGACACACGGTTTTAGGTCAGTTTTTGAACAGTATTGCAAAGGACCGTATTCACTCCTTATGAACTTTGGGCTAACGGCGGACAGTTACATGTCGTACATCATTTGGAAGCCCTTAATGCGTAGATTAATAGTGTCAATGGGCATAAATCCCAATTCGCTTGCGCAAGTCCTGTTTTTGGGCTCTGAATGTATCACTTCTCAACATTACTTAATACCGCCCCTTTTAATGATTTTTCAATTACATTCAAACTACTCCACGGACAGTAACGGTTGATAGCTCGTTGGAAAGAACACGTTTAGGTCAACACAATAGTGTATTTGTCGGTTACTAATACTTTGTATGATATAAGATACGATACGCATATTGCAATCTGCATGGAATTGAAACCGTCCTGTGCTGTGCTCGTGCTCCCACACAACAAGTGAGCTCAAGAACATTTTTGCGTGCTAGCAAAGTCAATAATGAAGCAAGCCGCAAAGCCATTGTCGATTTCTCTTGTTTGTCTATACTAGTTTATTTTATACTAGGTATCAAATGTATCATGTAAATATCACGCATGCCGTATGCCTCTCATACACGTGTTATCCTGCATCCTGCAAGGTTAACGCTAATTCTTTGAACATGCATATGCCTTTATGCAAACTTACTAGTTACAACTTTTAACATTCAAGAGCGATGATGAGGGGGGTTTTCAAATATAATTACATAATAATAAAAAGTCATACAGGTTTCACATTGACAGAAAACAAACGACACTTTCGGAAGTAAAGTGGATTTCTGTCCGAGATTTCCGATATTAGTGAAATTACATGCATTTGCAAGAGAATTTGTAACAGTTCATTGTTTATATGGAGAAACTTAACTGCTTAATTTTTAAATTCAACATAAACATATCAAAATGGAGCTGAATTTCAGAAATTCAATTTCTACATTTCAGGAAACCCATAGGTAGTAATTCGAAACATTTTATCATTTTCAATGGAAGTCTGAGTGGTTTGTACATAATAAATTAGCCCACATAATTACATTTTCGTGTTGTCAGTGGCGTTACCAATACCTTAAGAACCGGAGAACAGAAGAATAGCCTTCGTACACAGTCTACTATCAGGGGGTGATATTTCACTCCTCCGATTTTTGTGAACACCATATCTCTAACACCAGAGTGAACTTTCAATTTCCGTTTTCTCACAAAGGTTTCTTGTTACTGGGACCTGTGCACTACGTACCCAGTTTTTGAAACCCAACCTCTAAGGTCGAAGATCACGACGAATTTCTAAACTTTTTTCAGGGACATATAACATGCAACACATAATTATAGATCAGTTTTTGTGTAAACCAAGGAATCTGGTGTCGGCTTGCAAAAATTTGAAATCGTCTGACCGTTATTTGAATGTCAGGTTTTGTGAGTACCATATCACTAGTCCAGTAATAAATTTTTGGATTTCTGTTTTAGCACAAGGGTTTGTGGTCACTGGAATCTGTGCACTAAGTAGCCCAATTTTTGAAATTCGACCTCTAAGATCAAAGGTTACGACGAGGTTTACAAATTTTTCAAGCGACATGACACATGATTTTAGGTCAAGTTTTTACCAAATTAACGAATCTGATTTTTTACCAAAATTTGAAATCGTTTAGTCCCTTGAGCTATGTTACTTTTTGCATATTATTATATAATAGACTTTTTGGTTATCGACAAGCAAACCCGACTTTGGAATCCATTATAAGCCACTGCTCGGAAGACGAGAGGGGGGAATTTAATTTGCACTCTTGCAAGGACAATATAAAAAATATGTCCACCCGACTTCCTCAGCAGTCATCGTCATTCTCAACCCCTTCTTCATTTTTGGTCTGAGCCGCATAATCTTTAACACAACGCCATCGTCATAATCCCACGCAGTCTTTCTAAGTAGAGCGATAATGAAAATGTACACAATGGATTGTAGGCCATGTACAAAATTTTAGAAAGAGTAGAAATATTCTCGTAATTGATAAGACAGTGCTCCAATCATCAACTTTGCTCTGCAGTCTCAACCTGCATGCGCACGATAATATTTAGTCATTTTTCATCTTTTCAAGCCACTGCTATGTCGCATTCCCACTTTTGCTAAGTCAATGACTCATTGACAATGAGCTTTCAGCTCAGGCTGACTGACTGACTGACTGACGTTGTAATGTTTCATAGTTACTTTTGATTGATTCGAAACTTTTGTTTATGGAAACTATTTCCATACCAAAACTATAAGCCCCAATTTATGTCAAAAAGGATTTATGCAGCATGCAAATCATTACATATCGGAAGGAAGAAAGCTAGTAATATAAATTTTGGGAATAATAGCAAATTCGAATTTTTATAAACTTCCTTCCTTAAAACAGCAAAATTAATTCTCACATGACTTGCGTATCAAATTTTTACCGACAAATAATAGAAACAATTGAAAGATTTGAAAATTATATTAGCGTTTTAAAATATATTAGTACCTATCACGTTGACGATCTAAGCCATGGCTACAATTTAAAAACTGATTATCATCTTACAGATGATAAGCTATGAATTTGAAAGGTGAGATGACACATAATCGCTTTTTAAAAATAACTGTCTCCGGGGAAGTCTTTTTTTTTAAAGCGCTTTTTGAGCACTTTTTTGTATTTCGCGCGTGGTTTGGACGATTTAAATAATCTAAAAGCAATTTAATTTTAGTTTAATCTATCTACTTGAAAGGGCTTATTGTATCCATCCATTTAATACATTCACTAATTAAAGCATTACGTTGTTTGCAGATGGTATTAATAACCGATAATATTCATTCATTCTTGGCTGTAAATCATTTTGACCATGAAATCTAACAGTTTCACTATCTTAAACAAGCTACGCAGATTGGTATTAGTAAATTCGAATAATATCTGAATTGTTACGTGTGCATTTTGCAGCAAAGCTACTTTGTTCATACAACGTTTTTCAGATCTCAAAACCTCTAGCATCCAAAAACAAGGCAAAATATCAACATTGTAAATAGGTACATACCAGAGAGTCTTTCAGTGTATATTTCCTCCACTTGCTACGTCAGTGTAACTTGAGCTCAGAAAACACAAGCACAGATCGATAACACAGCTGTTTTTAGAAGTCAACCGGCTATAAAACTGAAAGCAGCAACAATTTACTGCTTGTCAAACACATCGAAAGATTTTGAAAAATAAAGTCAATTTGTTTAAACCTTAAATTTATTTACAATCATGGAGGACGCTAAAGACAATCAAGCAGTGATGACTATACAACATCCACTAGAAAATCAAGTGGTAAGTTTGCTTCCACAAAAAACATTATACGGCATCTAAAAAATATAATATGCTATCAAGTGAATTTAGAAACATTACTTCATCATTTATTTTATTAACAGATACTGGATCTAGTTCTTGCTTAATGTCAACTTTCGGCAACATTTTAGGATTGGAAAAATATTCGTGGTGTATGCAAAACATGTTTTTTCCAAACTTTTGCTAAATGGAGAGCAACAGCAATTCTGAGTTTGACTTTGGGTCCAGCTCGGTATCAATAACAAACTGAAAGTCCAGGATTTTCAATGTCTGAATTTCTGACACTAATAGAAAATAATTTTCTCAGTTTAACGATAAACCGTTCCAAAAACACAAACTACAAAATTTGGTACATGATGTTTGTGACGTGAAGAATCATAATTTATTTTGAACGTCAGTGAGACCAAATATTAGACACGATGCGAACATCAAAACGTTTACAAACGCAATGAAATAAATGTTCTTTTTTATCCACCAAATTTCAAATTTGGAGAGTTTTGCTGTGAGCAATGTGTGCCTTGACGGAAAGTGGATGAACAAACCCCCAAGACGAATCCTAGTGGTTCATCCAAATGTTAAAGCACTTAGCACTTCAAACTGTTTCGCGTTTGGATTTGCAAATTTTCCTAATTTAAAGGTAATTTGGAGTTTACTAAATTAATTAACAAAAACCCATGTCCACAGATTGTCCCTAATTTGTGTGTACGTTTTTATGACAGGAAGTAACCTTGATATCTTGTGGATTTAAACATATGGCCGATTTGGTGGAATCAAATCCTCTAGTGATTCATAGACTTGTCGCTCTTACAAATTCCTCCATGCAACGAATAACGCTTGACAAGTGTGACATAGATGCACGACACTTTCCTCTTCTTCGATTTACTGCCTTAGAACACCTTTCAGTTGATAGAGATAGAGCAATCAGCAGAACTTGTGCTGATGTTATAGCTTTGTCAGAGTTTATTAAAAACCATGCAGAAACTTTAGAAACCATTGAATCATTTGGAAGCTTGACAAATTGTTCTCTTAGCAGTACATTATGTATGATTAGAAGAGCAAAATTACCAAATCTAACTGACTGAGTTGCGAGCTTGGGGAAACGCGTTTACAAGTCTGAACTTTATTCGATACACACCAAATCTAAAGCTGCTTCATGTGGATATGTATGGATTCGAAATGAAGAAAAAATTAAAGAGGATTTAAATACAAGTTTAGTAGATGGACGTGGGTATTTAACCACATTGGACCTACTAGCGACGTCAAACGTTTGCGTTCAGCAAACTCCTCCGTGTCTACACTTACACTATTTTGAAATCAATTGCCAATTAAAAGGATGGTCTAGAAACTTTGGAAAAATGGATGCCAAACCTGAAACCTTTGAAACAGATTTGAATAAGGACACGTTTCCCATTGTGTGTGAAATTTTTTTTACTGAAATTGAATTGATATGCAATTTAAGCGTTTTAAAACTTATTTATATTTTTGTTACACAGCTAACTTTTGTCCGTATATAAATTTATGTTTTAGATCTGACGACTTTCAAGTTGCCTACTGAATGTAACAAAAGCCAATTATCTAATGATTCTGTGGCTAATGCATTTCTGCGCGTGCCAAATTAATGGACCTGAGCATTTGCGTTTCACCTGAGGTAAATCATAAGAGTATATTAAATAACAGATTTGTAAACTACTTTAATGAAATTAATTATTTTTTGCAGTTTTCTCTAGATGCAGAGATAGTATTAAGACGCAGGCATAAGGGGGGTTCAAGTACATCAAAATTATTCATCAAGTCCGCTTCACAATAATTGGCCATGCTGTCGGGATACTGAATAAAAACCTTTTGTTTTTGGTAAGCAGCTACGTAAGTATAATAAATATGTTCAATGGCAATCATAAGACATTACAGTTATTTCAACCGTTTTACTGATATATTATCTGTGATATTAATGCTTTCTTTTTTTTGCAGTCTATTGAAAATGACATTGGGAACGCGCAAATGTATTAAAATTACTTATCAAATCATCATACCAACCAACAGTGCTGTCGAGGATAGGGAGCACAAAAATTCGATTTTTATGCCACAAAAACTTTCGCTTCGAAAACAGCATTTAAAAGATGCCGTGAAGAATCAAATATCAACAAATTATTTTTTAAAGGAAACCTCAAACAAGCTCATGAAGATTTTTACTTCAATTAATTTAATTATTTGTATTTGTAAATGTTTTAGTATTCTTGCTGTAGTGTTTTATTCAGTGTTTTCTTTTGTTAATATGATAATATTATATATTCATTTATATTCAGTTTTGAGTTCGTACGCCTCTGCAGTTGCATTTACTGAGCTTTAATTCAATCACATTTTTGATTCGTTAAAGCCGCTTGAGTATCAAAATGATTATTTCTTATCACGTATTGGTTTGAATCTAAATATAACCAAATATTTAAAGAGTAGTTTCAAATAGAAAATGGATTTTTCATTAGAATGAGGTTTTCTTATAAAACACCGTAAAAACTAGTAAAATGACAAATAGAAAAAATATAGTAATGTGATCTATTGAAAAGTGAATGTAGGGGTTATACTTGATAAATATTATATACTGTAACAATTTAAGTTTTCAAATACTGCAGATTACTAATGGGATTACTACATAAATAGTATTCTGGTTGTAAAGGAGTTTCCGGTTTTCTATTCACGATTTTCTCCACACTTCACAATAGTACTTACACAGCAAGATAATAGGTTGAAAGGACGCATGCACTAATATGCAAAACTGTTATCGTTAAAAATACACGCTAGGTTTTTCTATTAATTTTCTGTGCTAAAGAAAGTTGCACATCAATGAATTATTTATATAATTTTATAAATCTAGGATATTTGCTGTATCCAATCTGGCGCATATCCTCCTTCCGCGTCTCTGTCATTAAAGTTTATGCCTAAAGTAAAAAAATACAAACAATCCTTAAAGAAACGACAAATAGTAAATTGCGTTTGAAGCAGTACTATGTTTTTTTTATCTTCTATGCAAGTAGAGGTTCCTCAGTTTCGACATTTTTAGCAGAGCATAAGTAAATGTCAAATCCAAAATGGGAGACACGTCCAACTAATTTGTATTTTTATCATCTGCATCCAATGTCACTGCAATTCTGAAATTATTTTAAAATCGTCATTTATCAAATCCAACTATCAGAGTTATCAATAAATAAATCTATCGATAAAACTATCAATTTTCAAAAAACATTTAGTAATTTATACCTGTTGGCATTCTAATAAAAGGCATTTTATCAAGTACCGAAGAAAAAGTGTATGGACACCGGGATTTTTTCGGAAATCTGCTACTATCGATATAGGTATTCCTGTGAAGACTGAATCCCAGTAATCAGTGTTTGCAAGGGTCTCACTTCCTTACACTTGAATTGTCAAATGTGTCAGTTGTCCACAAACATGTACTTTAGTCCACATTCTTTTGTTCCGGAAGACAATTCCAGCGTGAGCCGGCAAACGTCAGGATAAGACAAATTGACAGCTTGCATGAATTCCCGATTTAAAGGTAGGGTATATTCTAAACTATATGTCGCTCTATTTTCATCAATTAAAGCCAAACCCAACTTGTCCAGTTTCCAGAGACTGTTGGAATTCACTTGCGCATGGTTTCCAATGTTTGGTAAAATAGATTTAAAGTGCTTAATTTTGGAAAACACTGATTCAGCAGAGGTAGATGAGCTTCCAACTCAACCATGGTATGGTCGATTGTTAGATAGAACTGTCAAGTTTTTCATCACAGGGAAACGCACAAAGTTAGTTACTGGATGAGGGCCGTTGCCAATTTCCCCAGTAATTTCCAGGTTTTGCAAGTGTTCACAACAATTGATTAAAATTTTTGACAGCAATTCGTTTTTCGTAGACAATGTTATTCAAATATAGGCAAAGATTGTGCAAGTTTGATAATTTGTTTTTAACCAGCAGCTTGAGCTGGTTGCTTGTCATTTCACATTCAAGATCCAATATGGTGTTCAACTTTGGTAAAGTAACAGTCTCAAAACCAACTGGAGCACAACATCCAAATGTTCCAAATATAGGAATCGTTAACTCCTTCAGAGACTGAGCCCTGTTTAGAAACGTTTGTATGAAGCAGGTAACGTTTGATGCAATCCAGAGAACCAACTCATTTCCCGACATGTTATCATCTATGCTCTGACCAGAGACCTTTATAGCAAGCTTATGTAAAATGGGTAAATCCGCAATGGGCAGTATTCTGGGGAGGGTTTCTACATTCTCGGGCATCGTCATTTCCAACCACACAAGTCCGCACATTGACTTAGAAAGGTTACTAAACTGTCATAGTTTTCACGGCAAAGGAGCTCTTCAGGGATATTCAAGCTGAAAATTGGAAAAGGTTTCTCTATTCGGCTGCTAATAATTTTAGCAAAGTCGTTCAACAATTTTTCTTGTGCATTCAATGAAATGTCCTGTGTCAATTTAAGATGGAAAAGTGATTCGTTTTTCCTTCTCATCAGGCTGGTTACCTCAGTCAACCAAGCCTTGTTTACTAGGCACTCTCCGTTTTTGGATGTAAAATTTGAAACTTAAATTTCTCATGCGTGTCGTAAATTGCCCAGTCCAGGATAAATTCCAGAAGCTATAAAGATTTGCAATTAATCCTGAATCAAACTTGCAAATTGCTATGCATTTCCAAGTTTCAGTAAATTCAATAAATCAATAGTTTCAACATACCTCTGGCTGACCAAACATCGCTTGGATTGCCTGTCTTTTCTTAGTGCTATTTTGTGAAGCAGTTTTCTTTTTATGGCCGCCCATTATCTTTCACCAGAAACTAGGCAAAAAAATTTAAGTTGATTTAGAACAAGTTATAAACTGAAAATCAATTTTCCAAAATTGGAAATAATGAGCAAATAAAAGAAAAATAACGCTTACATTTTATTTAGAGTACCATACTCTGAGTACATAACGTAATGATAAACCAGACGGAACAACAAGTTTCAGTTTATAAGCAATTAGTAACTGGATTCATCATAAAAGAATGGGAGATTGTCTATTGGGAAAATAAGCCCAACACAAGTGTTTTAGGTATCGATTTTTGGTGGCCAGAGCTCGAGCTCTTTTTGCTGCAATCGTGTTTGCACTGAGCAACCCTTTGTCTCCGTGTCAACAGCACAAAGACTTTTTTAAGGCTGCAGAGTGCACACAGACTGTTTAGCTGATGTTTTTCGATTTTGCCCTCGTCCGATCTCAAAAAAAGACTAGACTTACCTATGTTACTTGTGTTTAGATGGTATGTAGAGTCGCATGTGAGGAATGGAAGAATATTCTTTACGGAGCAGCACTGGAATTTTTGTAAGATGGCAAAGCGTAACAATAGCATTCACTGAGCAGGTTAGCTGTATAAGTTAGCTAACACGTTTTTGATGACGTAATCCCTATTCACGGCCATGAAAAGAAAGCCAGCAAAAAGACGCATCTTCATTAAGCATTAGCATTACGTACCATTTCAGCAATAAAAAATGTGCTTATGCACTGTCGACTCATGACATCGCAGATGCTACATAGTCACATCTGTGGCGTAATTACATGGTGGCAGAACTTTCAAGGCACCGTTAAATGTATTGGGGAATCCTTAATGGGTGTTTGGGGAGTCGTTCAAAAGGAAATTTACGGGCCTATACGGTTGCACCGTTTGATTTTTGGCGGGATGCTTTAGTAATTAGATAATAGTGATCAAAGGTCATTAAAACTTGCACAACACATATTCCCATTTTTTTCTGCTTTTTTACCCAGAGTTGAATGCAGAACTTCTGCATTCAACTCTGGGTAAAAATATAAAATATAATTTATGCAGACTCTTATTTTGGTGATTTAATTCAAACATTCTCTTCTTGTTTTTCTAATAACTTTTTATGCTACAAATGGTGTACAGATACTGCTTTGTATTTGAAATTTCGGTTACCCAAACATGCATAATAATAACACAAACTTTCTTGCTAGTTTTCCGGTTATAAAATAAATGCAATTTTGCACAAATCATTTTATAAGCTTTTACTGCAATCATGGAAGATGTATGGAGTAGCGTAGAAATATTCATATTCAATCAGAAACAGTAATCCAAATTGAATGCAGAACATTGGGCTTTTATACTATTTTGCATAAAATATCTTAAATGGTGATGATGGTATTTGGCAAGTGTCCAAGTTAATTTTGTTAATTGCCTTTTGTTTCCTTTTAACAAAAATCAATTATGTACCTAAGCTTCCACAATACAATGCGATGTTATCAATGCCAATAGTAAAAATAATATATAATATAAATTGTTTCTTAGAAAGCCATAGAAGAACAAGTCAGTTGTTAAATTTGATTTATTAGCAAACTGTTACTTTTACAAATAATGTTGAGAGATACACCATTTCATAGAATTCACTTCTGATTTGTATCAACAGCTATTGGAATAAAACCTGGAGTAATTGAAAACAAATTTCATTCAATTTCCTGAATCATTTTTAACTTTAACTTTCTCCTTTTTCCAATGAGTTTTATACCAGCCCTTATGAACCCCACTGAAATGTCTACTCCTACTTTGCGATGTGTAAAATGCCTTTCCACACTCCCTGCATTTAAACCTATGGGTTCACCATCCAACTTATGCACTCCCATTCGATGTCTTTTCAGTCCAGGCTTATCATGAAATATCTTTCCGCACCCTTTCTCCGGACACACCAAATCAATCAGTTTTCCCTCGTGTCTGTAATGAATATGTCTTTGAAGTGTTAACTTATTCGCATAACGTTTTCCACAAAGTTCGCAAACCACCGTGGCTTCACTTTCACTCAATCCTTGCAACTTTCTACATGACAAGCTGGTATTTTTGTGATGATTTAGCCAATAAGTTTTGTAAAAGGCTAACCCACAAAATTCGCAAACTGCCTTTCGACTGGCCACTAACGACTTGTCGTGAACTTCGTCAAGGTGACGTTTAGCTTTGGACTTGGTGCTCAGCATAATTCCGCACTGGAGACATTCCAAATATTTGGGATATTTTTCCAAGATTGCCTTTTCCTCTTTGGAGTGGTCATCTCGTCGATGATTTCGATAAGCGTGACAGTTGGTCATGGTAAATTGGAGGGAACAATTGTTCACTGGACACTGGATGCGAAATTCGGTATCTTGAAGATTTATAGAGTCGGAAGCAGGGGTCGTTCTATGTCGGGGCGCTCCCAGTGGTGTACCGCATACCCTGGAGTGACGCTGGAGCTTGCGATTGTTGTGGAAGGATTTTTGGCACTTGTCACAACGGAAGTTTAAACTTCCGATGGAGTGTGCCGTGGAAAGATGGGCTCTTAGGTAGCCTTTTTGACGAAGGGGAAGAGCACAAATTGGACAGGTGACGGGGGATTTCCAGGTGCCGTTTCTGGGTCCTTTCTAGATTCCATTTTGACATGCTAGATTTTCCAGTTTTTCAACCTGGTCCTTGTCCTCTGGATTGAGCTTTCGTTGTCGGCCTGGAGGTCTTGGTGGTGTGTCAGAATTTTTCTTTCTTCTTTTGACAACCTTCTTGATAATCATTGGAGCTTGGTCATCAGGTCCATCAGGGTTTTGGACGTTCAGGTCACCTTCCTCCGACTTAATGTCAACTTCCTGGACACTTGGCACTGATTTGTGGGTGTTTCTTTTTCTTTGGGAAGCAACCTGCTTCTTTCTGATTGTCCTGCCAATTTTCTTGGAAGTATTTGGAGGTGAAGTGGCTGTCGTGGCTTCCCCTTGAACTGATTGAATGACCAGGTCATCCCCATCCGATCCTGTGTCAATTTCGGTTGGACTTGGACAGTTGGAGGGTACGGATTCGTCATAGTAGTCAGGGAGGCTGCCTGGAAGCACATAAATTTCTGGCTCTTCCTCCTTCACTTCATCTTCAACTTTTATCTCCACATTCCTTCTTAAATTCACAAGTTCCTTGGCCTTCTGGTCACCATCAGAATAAGGATTCCTCCAAGCTTTGTAGTTATCTTTTTAAAAAATAAACCATTCATTAAAAACCCTCCAAAACTGCATAAAAATATGGGATAATCCTTAATAAAACTTACACTTTTGCACAAACTGCCTCGTCCACCTGCCAATATCAATCACCTCCAAATGCCTTTCAAGCAGGGAACAACCTGACCATCTTCCGGTTTCGTCATTTTCACTGTTTTCGGGGGAACTTTCGGGGGAGTGGGGTATCAACTGGTGGCAAATTAAACAGTGCTCACCGCCTCCACTTTGGTCACAGAACATTCTGAAGGGAATTTAATTGACAATTAAAATGGTCAAGTCAAGTCAGGAGAGAGTTGACGATGGCCATGGCCAAAGCTCATGTTTTGGTCTGTGGATCAGCTGACGGCAGAATCCCTAGATGCTCTCTTTCGTCGGCTCTGTCCACTTGCCCATTTTCCTGTCTTGACACCTTACTGCAATTTCCAGTTTAATTGTCAATTAAATTACCTGTAAAATGTTCTGTGACGAAGGTGGAGGTGGTGACCACTGTTTAATTTGTCATAAATTTTATCCCCGGGGGTTATCTTCCTTTGATAATGACACAAATTATAAGAGTATTAAAAATGACAGCAGAAGAAAGTGGTCAGGTTGTTCAGTGCTGGAAAGGCATTTGGAGGTGATCTTCCTGCTCAGGAAAGTGTTGCAGGTGCCTGTTCGTCACTTGGCCAGGTTTTTGGAGGGCTCCAGTAATGTGGAGGGATGGATAAGCATTTGTGAGCAGTGTACTGAGTTGGTGGAGGAGTGTAAATTGGTTTATCATCAGTTTTTGGAGGTGAATAGCAAGTGGTTGGAGGTGAAGTCGAGGATTGTGGGGATTATCAGGGAATCGGGAGGGAAAGAGGAGGAGGGGGTGGTGGTGGACTTGGAGGTGATAGATATTGGCAGGTGGACGAGGCAGTTTGTGCAAAAGTGTAAGTTTTATTGAGGATTATCCCACATTTTTATGCAGTTTTTGGATGGTTTTAATAAATGGTTAATTTTTATTGAAGATAACTACAAATCTTGGAGGAATCCCTTTTCTGATGGTGACCTGAAGGCCAAGGAACTTGCCAAACTAAAAAGAAATCGGGAAGAGGAAATGATTCAACTGATAATAGAAGATGAGGATGATGTCAAGGAGGAGGAGCTAGATTTTTATGTGGTCCCTGACGACTATGACGAATCTGTACCCTCTAACTGTCCAACTCTAGCAGAAACTGACACTAGATCGAATGGGAATGACCTGATCAATAAACCAGCTCAAGAGGAAGCCACTTCACCTTCAACTACTTCCAAGAAGGTTATCAGGACCACCAAAAGGAAGCTGGTTGAAAGCTCCAGGAAGCCCACCAAAAGAAAAGAGAGGTTCCAAACCAATCGTGGTCGTGCCGGTCCCGGAACTTCCAGGCTTCCCACCACCTGTCCCATTTGTAAAATGACCATTCGTCGCCTCTCCTGGCTAAAGGCCCACCTGGCCACTGCCCACTCCATTGGCAACTTAAAATATTCCTGTTCTCAATGCCACAAAACCTTTCCTTCAAATTGGAAGCTCCAGCGACACCAGAAAAACTGCGGTTTGCCATTTACCCGTACGCGTCCTACCGGCTTTACCTCAGGCCTCTGTAATAACCTTGTTGACCAAATCCAAATAAAATGCCCCGTGGTCAATTGTCCCTTAAGCTGTTCCACAATGACCACTTATCGTTACCATTTAAATTCAGATCACACCCAAGAAGAAAGACAGTCCATTCCAAAACCTCCAAAAATCCTGGAGTGCGTTCAATGCGGCAAAATACTGGCTACCAAGTGCCTTGCCAAGATTCATCTAGCAAGTCATGACAAATCCCTGGTGACAAAAGACACAATTTGCGACATCTGTGGCAACGCTTTTTACAATATGTCCCAGCACAACTTTCACAAAAAGACTAATGTTCAATGTCGACGGTTACAGGGACTGAGTGACAGTGAAGCTAACGTAATTTGCCAACTTTGTGGAAAATCTTACGCAAATCGACAAACTCTTCAAAAACATATTTCGCATAGACATTATGGCAAACTGATTGATTTGGTGTGTCCGGTGGAAGGCTGTGGGAAGATATTTCATGATCAGCCTGGATTAAAGAGACATCAAATGGGAGTGCATAAGATGGATGGTGAGCCTAGGTTTAAATGTAGAGAGTGTGGAAAGGCGTTTTACACGCCGACGAGTAGGAGTCAACATTTAAGAGGGGTTCATAAAGGCTGGTATAAAAATAATAAGAAGGGGAAAGTGAGTAAAACAGAAACAGATCAAAATTAATAAAAATTGTGAATTTTGTAAGTTTATTTGGTGTGAATAAAATATTGCGGAATTATAAATTTTGTAATAAATAGTTGGCATTTCTGTAGTAAATAGTACTGATATTGTTCAGAGAAATAGACATTCACACAACAAAATTATGACAAACTTTACGTCTTATATTGCCCCAAAACTTGGACTTGTTCTATATAAAACTGTAAAGTTATACCAGCTTATAGTAATTACAATTTGTAAATTGTTGGTCTTGGCCATACAACTTTGTAGTAAAGTGAATTCAAGATAATTCAAAACAGAGTAAACTCCAAGACTGAAAAACGGATTTTATAGGATTTTGGGCTGCATGACAATATCCATAAAAGCGTCTTGAAAAGCCAAGTCGGCAAGCCAAACTATGATGATAACCCCCGGCATACTCTACTTTATCTGTGGGACGGATGTACTGCAGAAAAGGACTATTTTTGGTGAAGGAGGAGGTTCCGGAGTTCCGGACCACCAATGGAGATAATGAATGGTTTGTACTTAAAAAGCGGTGCGACTTCGTTTTTTTAGGCGCGGTTAAAAATCCCTTGCTACCTTGAAGACCACTTCCAATGCCGAAACCGATTCCACTGCCACTAGTGAATTGAGTTGGAGGTGAAGTTGTTGCTTCGTAAAGTCCTTCAGAACCCTACGGCGAATGTCTATCTCGTTTTCCATCACAGGGTGCTCAAAAAGCTGGACTCTGAACTTGGAACGTCTCAGGGGAATCCCGCATTCTGGAGAGGCTCCCGAACCTACACACATTTAAAATTAGTTGCTCATTTAATCAATTAGTCTTAAGCTTTAATCAATCAATTACTAAACTTTTAATTGACCTTTGACAAAGAGCAGCTCCACACAGTTGTCGCACAATGTATAGCCCATTGTAAAGCGTCTACTTTGTCTATGAATTTGTACCAAGCAGCAAAGTAAAATAGAAACATTTGTTGGGGTAACGAGATACATTTTCAATTGTAAAGAAAACGAATGGATGCTTATAGTTTTTATAATTAAGGTTGTGAATTTGGCATGAAATGCTTGTTTTAATAAATTTAATTGGTATTGTCATTGACAATTTGTCAAGCGTGCGGTTTGTATGCTGTGCGACATTTCAGAATAGCGCACACAAAATCAGTGTGATAAGTGGGAATTTTATACGCAAATCAATTTATTTATTTAACTCAACAACCAACCAAACATTAACAATTTATCAATTTAACCTTTTTTGGAACTCAACTTTATAAGTTCTATGCCTAAGTGGAACTAAAATGAATGAACCATGAACGATTAAAACAAAAAAAATGTGCTTTAGGTTAGCCAGAGTTTTCAGGTGTGTCAAATTACAATTCCTGATTCCATGGTAATAAACCCTCTGAATTATCCTTTTGTACAGGTTCCTTTTCTGCTTTTAGCCCAGCCGGGAACTGATCCGGGTGAACATACTTTTCCAGCATGGATTGCCACTGCTCACGATCCTGTCCGTAGTATAGTGCTGGACTCATGTATCATGTACATGAAAACTCATGTCATGTATCTTGGTCATGTCATGGCATGCCAAATTACATGACATGACATGAGGGACTGCTACATGACCCATTACATGACATGAATACTAGTACATGACATGAATTACATGCATGTACATGCATGTAAAACAAGGAAGAAAAAATTGACAAATTTGCCATCAGTCACCAGTTTCTTAGATATTTTTATGTAAAATCAGATAGGAATGATTCTTTTTTTCCAAATTTTATATTTAAATTTTAAAACTAAAGAAATAAGTTAGCTTTCACGATATTTTTATAACACTGGGCACCCATGAAATCTTGAAAAAAATTTAGGCTACTTAGATTTCAAAGAAATTTTAATACTTCATGTACATGACCCATGTACATGCATGTACATGATACATGACATGACATGAAGCTTTAATACATGAAGCAGTACTTGACATGACATGACATGGGGGTTTCGAAATGTACATGCCATGAATACGATTTTTGGTACATGACATGCCATGAGTCCAGCACTATGCAGAAGGAATATATTTGGATAATATTTTATAAGGCAATAAATGTAAATATAAATGCATCAAAGTAGGCACTAATTTGACAATTTGTTTATTTTGGCACATATTTGGATAATCGTTTTATAATAGTTTGTAATTGGTAAATAGTTAAAATTGTCTACTTTTCGCCAGCATAGAAAGAGAGTGTTTGCTCGTAACTAATTAAACCTTGCGAGCCAAGAGAGCCCTTCCTGTATCAACATCGGTCAACTTGATTCCGGCTTGTTTCTCAAGTTTCTGGAATGATAATGGCAAAATATTACTAAGCGTTGAATCTTACATAACTACTGATAACATTGTAAACTGTACTTACAAGCCTTTTTGAAGGATCATCTAAAACACTTCTTGGAAAGTCGACTCGACCATCGTTGTCTGCAATCCATTGCAGCAATTTTTCCCATCTGTACTGCTTATAGTTTTTCCTTATAACAATGTAATCCCCATCCTGATTTGACAGATGAGAAACGTAATGCAAAACCTTTTCAGCAAAAAGAATGGATTGGGCGTACACTCCGTGCAAGGTTGTGTTTACGGTGTTTGGATTTTTTGCCAACTGTTCGACAACCCATAAAACCACAAGTGCGCATGAAGCACTTACTCTGAGTAGAAACGCAAGTTAAAAATAATAATTCTGTAGTTTTTGTAATATATTGAAATTTAATGTTTTAAAACGCAATGCTTACCCATAAGCTCCGTACGTAGGAACAAAATCAATTTTATTAAAATCTTTCAAGGTGGGAATCCCAAACTTTTCTCCAAGCCGTGGAATGACACAGAAGCGTAATTGCTTCAAAAACAATAAATATTGCTCAGGTGCTACCTTTGTGTTGTTGGAGTCATATATTTCAAAGTGTCGGTATTTTCTGACCACAACCGCAAAAACATGGCCCACTTTCTTTCCCGAAATGTAGTCATCAATGTGATATTTGGCACGTGCAACCCCTCTTGCTTTCAGGAAGCGCTTTAGGCGCCATATTGGGCGAACGTATCTCACTGCTACGATGAAAACAATTGTTGAATTATTCTCCAATCTGAAGTTTAATTCCTGAAACTCTTCATTGCTTAGACGTATGTCTAAAGCGTAGCGAGTGTTCTTGGTGGACAAAGGAATTCCAGTTTGCTTATCGTAGATAAGGTTGTCAGGATACAGCATATTAACCATTCCGAATTTTACAGCAATGAGCTTGTTTTTAATCATAGCTTTTCCATTTAGTATCTCCTCAAAACCTGTGTGCATGAGGAACTCATTTTGTTGGTCGCCGATTAATCCCTTAAACGGAAGTTGGTACTTTCTAAAATGCAACTCAAAGTTTTGCTTCCTCCTTCCTTGCTTTGTGTCATCCTCTAAAAACTTATTATTTTCAGCAGCTCTGTTGGGAACCCTCACACGCTAGTCATAAAAATTTCAGCAAAATCAAACGCCTAATCCTAACGCATAAGGAGTTATCAAAAGCCTAATATGTTACTAAAGAATTTGAACTCACAAACTGCCTGTCAAAGCGCCATGGGAAAAGAGGTGTTTTGTTTACGTGTTGAGCGTATCGTTTACTCATTAACTGCGAAACGAATTTGTCCCGAGTCTAAAATTAAAAAAAAAACTTTTGAAAGGAAATAAAATTTTTGAATAATACTAGTAGGTTCTTAATTGATACCGCTAGTTCTCTTTCTTGTTTTCTCCGACCCAACCCTAATTCTCATCACTTGGTACTGCGCAGGGCTACCATTTATAGCCTCTGCTTCCATCATGCAATCTGCGCCCGTGGGGAGGACCTATAATACATTGATAATTATAATATTGTATTATTATTGAAACATCACAAACTATCTTTATGTGTAGTTACCCGTCTTGATTTAACCTCCGAAGATTCAGGGGGTGGCGCCTTTCCATTTTGATTTTCGGAACCCAAGTCCCCACGGGTAACCTAAAAGGTTTTCAAGAAGATTAAAACGTTTATAAACTTTCCTAATTTCGTATATGATATGAATAAATAGTATCACCACGGGCTTCTTGACACCCAAAAAACTTTTTTGTTCGAATTCTCAAAACTTTTATGGTGTTAGGAAGCATAAGTGCACACAATTCGGTTTACGAAGTTTGAGCTCCATAATATGTTCTAATGCGGCTTGGCAACAATGTAAATTTACTGTGCTCGAAAATCGAAAATTTGCTAATATGCCAGATTAGAAGTTAAACTCACGAATGATATTTTTGCAATAGTTAGGTTTCGTAGGACCCTCCATTCTGATTCAACATTACCTGTCGATTGGTTTTTGCATTTTTGCAAAAATTCATTTTTTCAAGTTTCAAAGATTTTATGAAATCTTTTGAAGTATTTTTTTCTATGGCTTTCTTTTATGGCACATTTCGACAAACGTCCATCTTAAAATTTACCTGCTTTTTCGAACACAAAACACACACAAAAACTATGCAATTTGCAAACGTTATGACGAAAAATGCGAAACAACAAGAATTTTTCACGAAATTAGCGACACTTACACATACACATTATCCACATGCTTGTAAGAAACCTAGACGCCCAGTTCATTAGCATAATTAGCAGATTGAAAAATTCCAGAAATATCTATTTTCGTATTTTAATTGCATACAGCTTGGTACCACAATCACGTAATTTTGACTTGTCAGTGGCTGGAAAATTCTGCTAAGATTTTTGCAAATCAGCAAAATGGAAAATTTCAAAAAGTAGTGTTTTTGCAAATTGTCGGGTATTCTTGGCACTACTACTGTTATTAAAACTAATTTCTAGTCGTCTTTGGTGAATATGATTAAAGAAAACGTCATATATGACAAAATATCGCAACAAAATGGATTTATGAACCTAATCTGAGATATTAGCAAATTTTTGTTTTTCAAGCACTGCAAATTTACACCGTTGCCTAGCCGCTTTAGAACGACAAATGGAGCTGAAATTTCGTAAACCTTGTTGTGGACACTCACACTTCCTGACACCATAAAACTTTTGAAAATTCCAGAAAAAAGTTTTTTGGTGGCAACAAGCTCTGATATTCAAAATGCTTATTTGGATGCCCACCTTAGCCAACTTTTTCGGTGGTGGCCCATTTGGCTGTGATCGGGTAGCGAATGACCCCCTTGTCTTAGGTTGCGAATTAATAGCTCTATCCGCGGGGGATCGAGATGTTGAAGCTTTAGGCTGAATTCGAGGGTTGACAGTTCTTTTTGGCTTTGGTGATCCGCTCCGCTGAGCTCCAGATTTTGAAGCTCCCCTTGTTTGTGGCATGGGCTGTGGTGAAGGGGAACGTTTTCGTTTTTTACCTTTGGCACTCAACTGTGTTGCTGTGGATGTTCTGTATCCAGCCTTTTGTGGACTTCTAGCAGCATTTCTTGTAGAAATACCGGTGGCCCGGTCAATATTAATCTGCTCGTTTCGCTCATTTTCTTCACTCAACTCTTGAAATCTACCTATTGCAACATCTTCTACAAGCGCATGAAGAGCCTTGTTGGAAAACTGGTTTTTGGGATTGGGATTCCCATACAACGCAGGTTCACTAGTGCTAACCGGTAGCGTCGTGAGACGGATAGCCATCGACTTGGCACGGATAGCCCAAATCTCCCATCTACACAACATTGCGCACAAAGCCTAGCATGTAGCCGTCGCCGATGCATTTACATGCATAGATTCATGCGGCATCATTGCCAAAAAATTTGAAAAAAAAGTGCGCGAAACCAAAAAAATATCAATAAAAAATGGGCCGTCCTATCACGACGTTACGGAAAAAACATTTTTTCTCGCCCCTTTCAAGAAATGTTGAGCTCGACCCCAAGCCACCCAATTGCCTCCCAATAACACTTTAAAGGCCACAATCCACCAAAATGGCTTAAATTTGAAAATAAAAGCCACAATCCACCAAAATGGCTTAAATTTGAAAATAAAAGCCACAATCCACCAAAATGGCTTAAATTTGAAAATAAAAGCCACAATCCACCAAAATGGCTTAAATTTGAAAATAAAAGCCACAATCCACCAAAATGGCTTAAATTTGAAAATAAAAGCCGCAATCCACCAAAATGGCTTAAATTTGAAATTAGAAGCCACATTCCACCAAAATGGCTTAAATTTGAAATTAGAAGCCACATTCCACCAAAATGGCTTAAATTTGAAATTAGAAGCCACATTCCACCAAAATGGCTTAAATTTGAAATTAGAAGCCACATTCCACCAAAATGGCTTAAATTTGAAATTAGAAGCCACATTCCACCAAAATGGCTTAAATTTGAAATTAGAAGCCACATTCCACCAAGAAAGCTTAAATTTGAAATTAGAAGCCACATTCCACCAAGAAAGCTTAAATTTGAAATTAGAAGCCACATTCCACCAAAATGGCTTAAATTTGAAATTAGAAGCCACATTCCACCAAAATGGCTTAAATTTGAAAATAAAAGCCACATTCCACCAAGAAGGCTTAAATTTAAAATTAGAAGCCACATTCCACCAAGAAAGCTTAAATTTGAAATTAGAAGCCACATTCCACCAAAATGGCTTAAATTTGAAATTAGAAGCCACATTCCACCAAAATGGCTTAAATTTGAAATTAGAAGCCACATTCCACCAAAATGGCTTAAATTTGAAATTAGAAGCCACATTCCACCAAAATGGCTTAAATTTGAAATTAGAAGCCACATTCCACCAAGAAAGCTTAAATTTGAAATTAGAAGCCACATTCCACCAAGAAAGCTTAAATTTGAAAATAAAAGCCACAATCCACCAAAATGGCTTAAATTTGAAAATAAAAGCCACAATCCACCAAAATGGCTTAAATTTGAAAATAAAAGCCACAATCCACCAAAATGGCTTAAATTTGAAAATAAAAGCCGCAATCCACCAAAATGGCTTAAATTTGAAATTAGAAGCCACATTCCACCAAAATGGCTTAAATTTGAAATTAGAAGCCACATTCCACCAAAATGGCTTAAATTTGAAATTAGAAGCCACATTCCACCAAAATGGCTTAAATTTGAAATTAGAAGCCACATTCCACCAAAATGGCTTAAATTTGAAATTAGAAGCCACATTCCACCAAAATGGCTTAAATTTGAAATTAGAAGCCACATTCCACCAAGAAAGCTTAAATTTGAAATTAGAAGCCACATTCCACCAAGAAAGCTTAAATTTGAAATTAGAAGCCACATTCCACCAAAATGGCTTAAATTTGAAATTAGAAGCCACATTCCACCAAAATGGCTTAAATTTGAAAATAAAAGCCACATTCCACCAAGAAGGCTTAAATTTAAAATTAGAAGCCACATTCCACCAAGAAAGCTTAAATTTGAAATTAGAAGCCACATTCCACCAAAATGGCTTAAATTTGAAATTAGAAGCCACATTCCACCAAAATGGCTTAAATTTGAAATTAGAAGCCACATTCCACCAAAATGGCTTAAATTTGAAATTAGAAGCCACATTCCACCAAAATGGCTTAAATTTGAAATTAGAAGCCACATTCCACCAAGAAAGCTTAAATTTGAAATTAGAAGCCACATTCCACCAAGAAAGCTTAAATTTGAAATTAGAAGCCACATTCCACCAAAATGGCTTAAATTTAAAATTAGAAGCCACATTCCACCAAGAAGGCTTAAATTTGAAAATAAAAGCCACATTCCACCAAGAAGGCTTAAATTTAAAATTAGAAGCCACATTCCACCAAGAAGGCTTAAATTTAAAATTAGAAGCCACATTCCACCAAAATGGCTTAAATTTGAAATTAGAAGCCACATTCCACCAAAATGGCTTAAATTTGAAATTAGAAGCCACATTCCACCAAGAAAGCTTAAATTTGAAATTAGAAGCCACATTCCACCAAGAAAGCTTAAATTTGAAATTAGAAGCCACATTCCACCAAAATGGCTTAAATTTGAAATTAGAAGCCACATTCCACCAAAATGGCTTAAATTTGAAAATAAAAGCCACATTCCACCAAGAAGGCTTAAATTTAAAATTAGAAGCCACATTCCACCAAGAAGGCTTAAATTTAAAAATAAAAGCCACAATCCACCAAGAAGGCTTAAATTTAAAATTAGAAGCCACAATATATCAAAATGGCTTAAATTTGAAAATAAAAGCCACAATCTACCAAGTAGGCTTAAGCTTTAAATTAAAAGCCACATTCCACTAAAATGGCTTAAAATTGAGAATAAAAGCCACATTCCACTAAAATGGCTTAAAATTGAGAATAAAAGCCACATTCCACTAAAATGGCTTAAAATTGAGAATAAAAGCCACATTTCAATAGAAGAGCTAATGTTGGATGTATGCGACTACATACTTCCAAATGTGGTTTTGCGCCTGGGACTGGGTACATTTCCCATCGCCGACGCAATCCTTCACCGTTGATTTAAGATTGGGGTTTCTTTAACGTCGGCGGGCGCTTCCCAATCACCAACGGTTGCACTGGATTGAGTTTTATCAAATACAAAGTTCAAATGTTGTGTGCAAATGTTGAGAGAAATTGTGAATTATTTTGAAATTTGAAAGTAGCGCCTTTAAATGTTAGTATTGAATTAAAGCAGATCAGACGAGGGATCGTACGTTATGAGTAAAAATGATGAAATTGGGGTGGTTCAATAATTACGTAGTTGAAAAAAAGGTTTTTCGTAGTAGTAGTATGCAATCGTTGTAATTGAACAACAGTTTTTAATAATGGGGCCTGGGGTCAAAAAACGTGGTTTGGTGGTATTTGACGGACACTGGAGCCATGTGGAATGTGGTGGCTTACTCACATCAATTTTCAAGCAATAATTTGCCTTTGTTGTAATTAAACAGCATACTTTGTAAATTGGGGGCCTGGGGTCAATAAGCGTGATTTGGTGGCTTTTTACGGAGACTGGAGCCATGTGGTGTCACAATAGTTGTCTTTGAGTGCAAATTATTCAATAAACTTTTGTAAACTTAGGAAAGCAGACGAGAAGGACAATTTATTTTGACTACAGTAATGGTCTGAGTTGTGTTGACATAAAAGTCTTGACCAGCGTACTCAATTACCCCTTAAAACTGAATTTCACCGTGTTATGGTGCATTTAACTATAGTGGGGAGCTGGCCCGGGGGATCAGGGTGGTGTGGGGTAACCTGGGTACCAGAGTTTTGATCAGCGTGGTTGATTACCCCTGGGGACTGAGTTTCACCTATCTAGCTTAAATATTTGTGGAGATATTGAGGATGTTGTATTTTTGCACTTTTCGCCCCCTAGCGGCTAATGGTGAACAGCTACCAAAAAACGGTTGTCATTTTTGAACTCAGGGGCATCAATTACCTATAAAGAGGTGGACTTGTGATTTAAAAATGTTTGACCTTAATGGGGGTGTGGGGGGTATTTGGGGGAAGGGGGGGTCTGGGGGTAACGGTTTTTTGCCCCAGGCGAGATTTGGTTACCAGGAATCCAATGGTGAAAACAGATTTTGAATATCTGGTCTGGTCTAGAAGGAGATCGCGCTACGGACGGGCGGAAGGGCGGAAGGCGTATACAGACTTGAGGAGCAATATCAGAAAGCATACTGAGGTCTGAAGACCTCGTCTGCTTAATAAAAGGGGGATTATGCGGTTAGAGCGCATTTTTGTGGAAGGGGTGACGTGGGCACCCTCACCAGATTCCGTGACGTATTTTATGGACTCCCGCTACCTTTGTGCTATTTTCGGCGCATGATCAGTGATGATGATGATGATGATGGCTAACTCCGTCTCACGACGCTACCGGTTAGCACTAGTGAACCTGCGTTGTTCCCATATTTCTGAAAATAGAAATAAGTTTTCGTAAAAATTCACAGAGCTATTAACCCAGTTTATCCAACATGCAGTTTGAGAAAATACTACGGCCTTCGCCAATATTTCGAAAGAAGCATTTGCATTACTACTAAATACCTGGTGTCTTTGCCGTTTATTCAGTGTCTTGGTTTCCATTGCCCAATTTCCAGCTTCTGGAACAACAATGTCGTCATAAGCTTTCAAAGCCCCCTTTGAAAGTATTTTTGGCTTTTTAGCCGAAACCTTTGTTTAGAAAATATAAGTTTTACTAACCTATAATTTGCAATTACACGATACAATTTATAGCTAGTTACGTGAATTACTTTCTTGGATGTAACCTTTCCCGCGTTGAGAAGCGATTTTTTAGTTGACGCACGTTTGACGTTGCTATTAGCTGGCTTTGTTGGTTTCTCCTTCTTTGCTTTTGCTGCTGACTTGAATTCAACCTGGTGAAACTTTCCAGTTCCACCCCGCCATGCATTGAATAAAAATGTTTTTGAATGGGATTCCATTGAGCTACTCTGCTTAACCTGTGCGATAGGCACACCCGTGTCACTATCAGTGGTTGTTGACTCCTCCTCAGTGTTTTTAGAATCACTGAATATTTCTAAAATCCAATTAAAGCGCTTTAGGTTTTTGGTATAATCAATATTACAATTTCCTTAAACTTTCATTTACCTGATTTAGATTCGGAAGGCTCATATTCATCTGAATCTTTTTCTGAACTGGTTTCTGATACATTGCTTTCGTCACTTTTCCTTTGACCTTCTGAAGAGTTTCCAGAATTTATGGCTGTTTTTTCGGCAGATCATCGTTTAAAATTTACAACATAAGCATGCAATTATAAAAAGTGTTATGAATACATTTATCGTCTTGTGTTGTATCGTATGTGCTCATTAAAATTTAATGAAATGTATTACCTGGATTTGATTCACGGTGCCCAAAGTGCTTTATAAACTGCAGATTCAAGCCCGTGGGTAATACATTTACTCTTTGTGGCACTATAAGCGTGTAAATGAGGTACTATCAGAAATCCGACAACCAGTGTCAGTATTTAAATCAGCTTTTTATACTTCAAATATTTACTCACATGGGGATGGCTCACAAATAATTTCAACTTCAGGTAAAATTTCTCCCGTATTCTCAAGTGGAATTATTATGGACGGAGCTATGCCTATTGGTAGAGCGTTTTCCATATTGTAATGCAAATCTGTAAATAAAAATAATATTTTATTTACGGAACAGAATCGGTATTACACGGTTTTATATGTACACACAAATAGCAACATCAGCACAAGACACAACAAACGAAATGCAATTCACAGTGGAAAGTTTCACATGTGAAACATAATTTTCTAGAGAGCTAATTAAACATTAGCACACGGCACTGACGGCACACCTAATTGCGCAAAAGAAATAAAATAAGAGAACTGCTGCTTGAATGTTGTACGCGTATCATGAATATTTTAAGATATTCAATGAAAACCAGTTTTAGGTTGGCATCAATATTAATGATATCTGGTTTCAGGATTAGTGATTGTGATTAAATGCAAAAAACCTGAAGTGGGATTGGTGATTAACTGAATAAGTGATTAACCTAATTACTAATCCCAGATGAAGGATTGCGGATTCCAATACGTGATTAGACAAGCCTGCATAATATCAAATAAGGTTACTCAATATCAGTTAACGTTAGACAATATCAATTAAGGTTACCAAATACCAATAAAGGTTACCAAATAACAATAGAGGTTATCCAACTGCAACAGAGCTAACTCTTTTGCAATTTAGATTACTCAGGTTCCTACGTTGCGCAAATGAGATCATCCTAGTGAAAAAGCTATACTACATCCTAGTTATCATTATGCTTCTTCATGCAAACTGTATAGAATACCATAACGTGCGTCTTAATTATTTGGAGGTTGTGGATGCTTTACAAATAATTTAAACAGAAACTCACATTACTATGTCTTACAATAATTCTTTTCGTTAATTGAATTTGTGGGAAAGTGTATTTAAAAAGACATTAATCATGCGTATTGTAGCTGCATTATTACTTACGAAACGCAAACCAGAATGTTGTTGTTACATAAAAGTTTCATGTACACATTAAAGTGCATTAACAATTTATTATGAAAACAATAAGAAGCAGGTATAAAACTACCTAGATGGTTATTCTCTATCATGAGTGTTTAGTATAGTAAACTTAATCTGCACTACTCTGACTCTAGTAAAAAGTTTAAATAAATAGCTAATGAACTCGTAAACAGTGAATCAAGTCTGTCTATCTACTTTTTTATCTATTTAGTAAATATGTTTAGAACATGTTTCTGTACAATGGAACACTTTAAAGTACTTCAAGTATGCAATAGTAATCGAACATTGCATTTACGCTACATAACTTTATCTCAACAAAACCCTAATAAGCATATTTTTGCTTTTCATCTGCAACAAAGAACGCCTGTAAAAAAGTGGCTAAACCACCAAATGGTTTGTTTTAGATCCCAAAAGCAAAACTCTTATGCATACGTATATTTACACAATATAAATGCTATAAAGACCTTTACAATAAAATGCCCTATAAATTACACTTTTTTAAAGATTTACATGATATTACGCTAATCCGTTGCAGTAAACCTAATAATCAAGGTTGCATGCATTTTAATACAAAAGCTTTCTCTTCAAGTTTTGGCTACCATCATTGCTTCCAGAATCACCCCAGTGTTAAAATGCTGCTTCCTATCGGTTTTTGTTCCCTGAAAAGTTTTTCTAGTGTCTCCGGTGGACTTTACTTTCTCGTGGCATATCCCTATCCGCCTTCTCCTCTCCTTGTTTCTCCAACATTTCCTGAACATGTCATTGAAAACGTTCCAAAGCTTCTTTTTCATAGTTAACGTGGAATTTGTATGTGCACTTTTTTCAGCGCAGCAATTCTTAAGGACGTCAAGTATATCACAGGACATGTATGCAGCTTGTTTCAAAATTGGACTCAATCTCTCCGTGCGCACGTGCAAACTTTACTAGCCAATCAAAGAATGTTTGAAAGAAAACCGAATTGAAAACGTTGTCCTTGTTGGCAACAAACATTTCCCATATTACATGGTAAAATTCTGCATTTTCTCAAATACTTCAACTCAACAAAACTCTCTGTGTGGAAAATATAAATGTCGCAGCAAGGAAATATAAAAATCAACAAAATATTTTGTAAAAGTCGGGTTTGCCTTTTCACTGGAAAATATCAAAGCCTTAATGTCTTTCCTGCTATTACTGTAGCCAACCTTGGTGCTTAATTGCTGTAAATTTTGCAGTTTGTGTGTTTACAAAATGATTTTCTAAACAAGCTAAAACGACTTTTACGAATCTACTTTGACGATTGACCACAATTATCTACTCACCAAAGCATCCCGCCGAAAATCGAACGGTGCTACCTGAAAGGTAAGTAAATGTTCTTTCGAATGAGCCCCAAAACACCCATTTAGGATTCCCCAATCCATTTAACCGTGCCTTCAAACTTCAGCCACCATATTATTACGCCACAGCCACCTTCCGCATTAGCACTACTGGTTGATTCTGTGCGCGTACTCATTGTCAGTACAGCTTGCTCAAACCCGCAATCTCACCAAACCGCCCCAACAACGCTTACCGTCATCTCTTATGCAATTTTAGCACACAAAAATGCAAAGCATTTTGCATTGGTATTTTTTGAGGTAATATACTGAAGTTTACTGGACTTCTTTTTCGTGTTTTTAATGTGCTTATTAGCGTAGCACGCATGACTCTGGTCATGAAGTTATGTGCTGTATGGGTCAGAGAATCAGCAATCTCAACAACGAATGTCAATATTCATTCATTCATTCAACTCAAAAGATGTTTCAGGTAGTATCTGGCTTTCACGTACTTGCCTGAATGCGTTTTATCATCTAGCTCACAATCTTGATTTTGGGGTCACCGAGTTCGCAGTTTGTACGCTATCATGAATTAAATTGTTGATAATAGTCTTGTTGTAATAAACTTATTGCAATTTGTGTTAAAGAAAATACGTGTATTACGTGTCAAGCTGGAAAACACCAGCCAACATGTTTACTTTTTTTGCCGCAGGAGAATTTAATTATTGCCAGATTAAACAGTTTTCATGTTATTTCTTACTAGTCATTAACATATAGGAAATGACAAGATAACTTAATGTTAAAAATACTACGTTTGATCAGCAATCTTTTGCAAGTATTCTTATTTTGCATTTTGCTTGAGCACGTTTGGGCAACGTAAAATAACTTGGATACAAAATTGTTGATGGCTTTTTATCTATAATAATGATTTTCTGTTCGTTGAAACGAGTGTTCTTGAAACTCTCCCTGCGGTCCCGTTTGTTGTGGCTCTTTTTCGTGTTTTTAGAAGCAGAAGAGAATGTTTTATCATTAGACATTACTACATTAAAATGTAAATTAATGGGGAATCAATATTTTTGCTTTAATGCTTCTAATTCATGTAACGTCTCCAAATGTTCATAGTATGTGTATCCTTTTATTCTGTGATTAGTATAAATAATTAGAAATTATTTCCCAGTCACAATTTAGTAAACACAATCATTTCTTCTCAGAATTTGTAAACATTATGTACTTTTGGATAGTAAACTAAATGATAAAACTCAAAATGGTTTCACAGACTCAGTAAAATAGCCTGATTAATAATATATAATATCTTTAAATCATGCTTATAATTACGCATAACTTACCTGGAAACAGAACATTTTTTAAAAGCATGCATTTTGTAGACACGGAAAAAATTAAACTTTTTATTTACATTGTATTACTAGACAAAATCACTGCTTGTGAGAGCTTGACGAAAAGTAAATCCACTGATATTTTTGGCTTACCAGCAGCAATTTTGAAATAGATCTCATTCCGCTATCATTACACGTAATTTGCACTCATTATTTTAATTTTTATTTTACAACACAATCTTATAATTAAGGTGTGTCTTCATTTTGGCGTTTTGGATAGTAAATATTCTAGGACGAAATCCATAATTAAATATACAACAACCGTCGACCACTCGGTGTACTCGATTGTGCATGTGCAGCTCTACTCAGTATTGCCATATTTGTAGAAAGTTCTAAAATTTACTTTGAGCTTGGAAAATATTTCCGGGGTAAGTAAATTTTTACGGAAGCACAGGAACACTATAGAACCTGCAGTATCAACAAATACTGGGAAACCCTTTTCAAATTTAGAAATGATTTTACTTTGTTGCATTAAAAAAATAAGGCATAATATAAATAAGCATTGCTTCAGCAGTTTATCAAGATAATTCAAATCCCTGGCATCCTATGGACTATTGATTAATACTAGTACAATATCGTAATTTCTAAAAGGTATTTTATATGAAAGAAATGGTAGGAAATGTTGCTACACTTCAATAATAAGTCAAGCTAAAATAATTTGTGCCAAAAGGAAACGAATCTAAAGCTAGTCATAAAAAGAAAATGTGTTTTAAATAGGCATACACTTGGATTTCATTATTCCTGTGTTTGGCATTTTGTTTTAAT
>CM056170.1:502605-579605 GCA_029691765.1 Entomobrya proxima
GCTACTGAATTATGTTTGGAAAACAGTTCTGACTACCCATATTTTCATTTTGAAACATTGGACAATTTACAATTGGAGTTTTGCAACCTAAAAACACATGAAATTGCAATGACATTTTTCATTTTTTATCACCGTGACAAAGCAGTGCAATTTATTGAAAAACTTATACCACTTGCACCAAACTTAACTACGTTTAGCCTGCTAAGGAACGGTAGGAGTGGTGAAGGCAATTTTTATACTAGATGTATCAGGGCTATAAGTAATCCAACACAGATAAAAACTCTAAAAATAAGTGGAGACTTTGCAGAAGTCCAGTTAAACCAACTTGTGAAAAAGAAGTTTAGTTTGACCGAGTTGAGAGTGTCCTTTGACATAGAGGGAAGTTTCCCTTCCAAAACCTTTAAGACCTTCTTGAGCAGCCAACGCAACAGCCTGAAACATTTGTGTTTAGCTTTTAAAGTGGATAGAGACTCACAAAGCAATGCATTTACTTTTCCAAAGTTGTCTGCCTTGGAACTACTGGAATTAGATTGTTCAGTAAACATTGAATTTCCTGGCATGAATCTACAGGAATTGTGTCCTAGGCTCAAATACTTGCAAATAAAAGGTGGCTAGGAACATGTTAACTCAGTTCTGAATTCAAGTTCACAACCTGTAGAAACGTTAGAGAAGTTAGATTTAAGGATTCTTGACATATACCCAACTGCAGTTTCAGAGGCATGTAGAATATTTCCAAATATGAAAAGGATAACCATTCCTTGCTTCTTTGCCAATGTGCTGGCACTGAACGCTGCGGCAAATAAATCTCTTGAAGAAGTTACGTTGTGGTGTCATTCGGAGAAAATGCAGGATTACATGACTACAGTTCTTACGGGATTTTCTAAAGCAGAGTTGGTGGAGGCAGAGCAGAGTGGAGTACTGGTTGAGATGAGAAGAGGACCCTATCCATTTTTTCACAGTAAGTACTAAAATATAGTTAAACAGTTGTAAAATAGAATTGAAATATTCCTTCATACAATTTTGTCAATTTATTGTTTAAGAACTGAAGATTCTGCGACTGGAGAATGCAGCCTTGACAGATTTGATGTGCATTTTGGGGCCGATGAAATTGAAATCTTTGCTGTACTTAGACTTGAGCATCAGCAGGTTGGAAATGAAAAATCAGGTAATATTTATTTTTCCAATGAATTCAATCAGTGTTGCAAATAAGCATGGGTTATTCTAATAGTGTGTATTTTTATTATGACAATTACAGATTTCAGAAACAATGCTTGGAGAAATGAGAAAGAAATTTATGGTGCTGCTGTAGGATATTTGTATTTTTTGAAGCAATCATTGCTTTAAAATGTAATGCAAATACTTTTTTGCATAGCAGGGCAAACATTACTCTGTTGTAAAAAATGAAATTGATTGTTTGCAATTCAATTCAAATGTAAATGTTTGTGAAAACCTAAGCAAAAAGTGTCTCAGAAAAAAACTCTTTTACAAGTAACATGTGTAGTTAAATGCTTAGATTTGTAGTTCTTGTTTACTTTGTATAAAATATTAAAGTTGAAGAACAGATGTTGAATAAGTGTAGCTTACTAATTTTTGTATTACGATTTAAAATGCAGTTTACATCTTTTAGTTTTAACGCTTACGCGTGGTATATATCAAAGGCAATCATTTTTTGAAGCCAACTCTAGCTTGTTTGGAAAGGAATTGTCGCTTGTTTGGATAATTTACCAAGAATTGTAAGTACTTTGAAATATAAAGTTAGACATTGTTTTGGAGTTATTTTTTACTATTTTGAATTTGTACAAAGTGTGTTGACATTAGCTAAGCTAACAAAGTGACACTGATAAAATTTCTTCGATTAGAAGACCTTTTATGGCTTCACACATTTTACGTACACAGAAAAACTGGAATAGTATATTTTTACGTGCCACTACACAAAATTTAGTAACATGCAGAGTAGAAGTAAATTTTTCATGTAAACGACTGCGTTTTCAAGTTAGAATTTCTAAATACCTTCTAAATTTTTCAGTACTCATGGTCACATTTTTAATGTCAACAAGAACTTGTAGCAAATTTGAAAATCAATTTTTGCGTTGAAATAAGTGCAAAGTCAATTGTTATATATAATGTAATAGTGCACTAACGTAAAGATTAATACATAATGACGCAAGCTCACGATTATTAACCAAATGTAATCACAAGGAAAAATAAACTGTTATTACAAACTAGCATGTTTGTTACATACTAATATGAACAAAACAGCAAGTATAAACTTGAAAATTACCAAGTATGAACATTTCTTTTACACTAAATATAATGCAAGGAAATCTGGGCTTTAAAATAAAAATGGTGAACTAGCGCAATCAAAATGTAAATGAACACTTGTCTACTGTTTTTAATTGTGATAAAGAACATAATAAGAAATTTTAATAACAATTTTACAATGAAAGAGGCGCGTGGGCATTTGTTTTTCCAAAAACGTAGCGAATTATGCTACCAAAATATTTTGTCTATACCAAAATTTACGACTAATGTTCAAATGAGATAAAAAGCAACATGTTTTTCTACGTTACTAAGTAAGTTCTCTAAGTTACTAAGGAAGTTTCCTAAGTAGGATGTTTTCCAATGTTAATTTATTAAAAATTTGACTACTGTCGACTATATAAAGCAAAACTCAAATGTTTGCTTTTATCACAGTTGTTTTGATTCTCTTCTCGATACACTGCTCAATATTCTGAAAATCTCACTGAAAACTTTCCTTGGAAATTTGTCGGCACTCTCGCATCAAAATGACGTTCATTTTGTTTAGGGTCGCTCTTGTTGCCATGTTGTCCATCTACATGCCTGGGTTCTGTTCCGGTTCGGCTATTGTCACCATTGTACCCACCCCTGGGATAATCTGCAGTCTTCCAGAGTTGGAAGAAGCACTCATCGAGTTTGAAAAGAAAGACATCGTAGACTTGATTTTCAACCTTGGATACATATTTGTGAATCACAATGTCTACAATGACTACGGGTTGAGCTTAATCCATAGACATTTTGAAATGTCGGAACAGGAAATTCTTGTTGAAACTTTGCGCACTGACGAAAATCTTAGTATATTTTCACCGTGGGAGCTGAAAGGTATGTATTTTTCCTATTTTGTGTAAAATTGACAGCAGTGCACAATTTTACGTGAGAAAACGTTTTAGGTGAATTAGCCCAACCAGTGGAGGTCCAACTATTGAATCAATATGGGGTCTCAAACCCTGAGAAGAAATTTGTGGTCCCTCAACACTGGTGTTTACAGCCATTGGAACTCTAGAGGCTTTTGAATTTCTCACCACAGATAATGAAACACTCCCCACACCTTCCCCAGAATTTGTGAACGAATTATATCAAGCTTTAAAATATTTAGGGGTGGCTCATGTCGTTGGTCTTCGGAGGATTGTTAATCTGAGACCTTCGTGGGAGACTACTCCAGACGACTTGCGCGCAAACGTGGTAAGTTATGGGGAAAAACCAGACGAGCTAAAGGACGAGCTATTTGCCGAGACGCTATGGGGTTTCGACAAAACGAGAAGACTTCAAAGTCTAGAAAGTACTTGCTGCGGGTGCCATGGCTGCTGAATTAGTTTATGACAATTGATTCAAAGATCTACCTCTTGGGTTTTAAAAATTTGCAACTTATCATTCAAAATTCGGTAATAATAATTATACGCGTTTGTGATGATCTGTTAACTGACTAGCACTACAAATCGTACTATTTAACTAAAAGTCTACTGATGTGACATTCTCCCTAAAAAACTTAGTCCATGCACCAATAAAATCTTACATTGGCTTTTTTCTTGATTAATTTCATTGCATACATTTTGCAAACTATTTACAGTTTAACCTAAAATTATATATATATATATATTTCCAAATTCAAAAATTCATGTATGTATCGCGTATGCGGTATATTGTATGCGGCTATCAATATATACATACAGATACACATACATATTATCTTATTAAATACTATGTACCGAAATAATGCGACAACATAATAATTCAAACCATATGTAGTCATTATTCAACGGCCGTCACAAAATTAAGGGGGCCCATTAAAACCCCAAATACAAACAACGCATACAAATTAATTCATTCGTCGCAAACGACTAAAGCTGTAAAACCTGGACCGTAGTAACATATATGAAAGCATTTGTTTCAAGTTCGTAAAATGCAAATCAACGTTTGTCTCTGAGACAGTTTTTTGTATAACAAACATGTGCATTTATATGCTTTGACTTGCAATCTATGTATACAATAATAACCTTGTATATAATCTAAAACATAAGCAAAGAGTCTGGCTGGCTGATTTCTTGGACACCATTGGTTTTTCTCATGCCGGCCTCAAGTAGCAAAGTGGCACCATGCTGTCACATTACTACTTAAGTAGCCTTATTTACGCCCAGCGTATATGATATTGTTTGAGTGTCCCGTCCGTCCAGAACAGCTGATATAGTAGCAGTACTACATTTTTCATTTTTGGACGGATGGAGCTGATATTTTATATGTATACCAATTGAAAAGTGGGGAATGCAGCCAAATCAACCAATTACCCCTGGGAGGTAGGGCTCATCCCCCAGGGGTAGTTTTTCACAGTTTTGCTAGGATTGAGCTGATAGTTGGTATGTAGACCAATTGAAAGGTGGGGAATTCAGCCAAATCAACCAATTACCCCTGGTGGCAAGGGCTCATCCAACAGGAGTAGTTTTTACAGTATTGCTCGGATTGAGCTGAAATTTGGAATGTAGGTCAATTTAGTGGTGGGGAATCAAGCGGAATTAAGATGTTTCCCCTGGAGGAAAGCGCTTATTCCTCACAGATATTTTACATATTTCCAAGGATTTAGCTCAAATTTGATACGTAGACTAATTAAAGGCTGTGGAATTCATTATTCGCTAAAATTCACTTTTCGCTTGGCGCATTTTACAACTTAATTTTTTTATATACATGCTGAAGTGAGCATGTGGCAGCATGGGAGAATATATGGGGATTTTTGGCCAAATTATGGGTGGAAGTTGGGAGTATGTGTCGTTTTACTACATTTGCGTATAATTATTCCTGCACTTAGTGCAGGAACGGGCCCCGTTCTAGTATAAACCTAAAACAGACATTTTGAAAAATAGTTACAAATTTTGAAATATAGATTAACTTGTATTTTGAATCCTTCTGTAAAAACTATAAAAAGTTTTAGTGACAATCAATTTAAAAACATTAATTTTTTTACTTATTAAAAATTTTGCAATCTAAAGAAACTCAACAACAGGTTTAGTTGGGGGAGATTTGTCGTTTGCTCATTTGGTTAACTAAACAAGCATTTACTCTGTTTTAAAATATAAGTTTATATAATTTTACAATCATGATTTTTAATATCCGGATTCAAGATTTCAATAAGTTAGTTTTAACAATGAATTGATAAAGCAAACACTTTAATGACACCGAGGAGGCATGTTTGGAAGATGAGTACCTCTGATTGCGTACGAGTACGCAATCGCAATTGCGATGTCGCATGTTTCGATTCTTGTAACGATTTGGTTAGTTTAGCCCAAAATTGGATTGGTCGCTTTGATATAGTTTGCTTTATTGATTTCTTCGACGCGTTAGACTGAAAACAACGCAAACCACAATTTTTTGTATTAAGTATATTGTTGTGCCCACAAAGCTTTAATGCATGCATAGTATACCAAATCCAAAAAAGGTTGGAGTTATTCATTAACTAAAATGTGGCAGCATGGTGTAGTACTGTCCCAACCTAATGGAGATTTATGTGAATGAATCTAACGGAGACAATTTTAACAACGGTTGTATTTAGCGTAGCGAGACATATTTTCACGGTGGTATATGTGTACTTACGTATATGTGTTTCGTTAGTATTATGAAAGCACGGCACAGAGAAGACAATTACACACACATATAACAATGCAGAAGGAATTATAGGTTGAACAAGGATGGTATTCTTACATTGCAGTACACATTTTACTGCTACCTTTCTACCCTTAAGACTGAAAAATCAAAACCAAAGCAATATATTATTTTTTGGGTTACCACAGGAGGCATACAAACCCTAGTTGCACTGAAGTCGTGTCGTGTTTGTAAAGGATTAAGTAGCGACATTTATACGCATTCTCTTTCCCAGCATGAGGTTTCTATTTCTCAGGAAAATATAATATGTAAAGGGTCATATATTCTCACGTCGTTTTCCATATTTTAGTGTAGAATTGCTTTACATTTTTCTTCTTAAACAATAAGAACACCTTTTATCTTTTCGATGCAAAATTTAGCATTATTGATATATACTTTAAGTGATAAGAATAAAGGCCATCATAGATAGTCAATACCAGAGGTGTGAGTGCAAGTAATAGAGCAGCAACGTATTTACCAAATCTCTGTTTACTTAGCAAAAGACAAGCAATTATTTTGTCTGGTATAATATAATGCAGAAGTTGTGCAGTGAGTGTAGAAGCCTGAACAGAAACGTCTATGCTGCATCTCTCTCTTTACTGAACCATATTTAAGCAATTATTTTGGCTAACAAATTTTTAAAGTAAAACTTAATTTAAAATGGATTCTACAATAGTGAAAGCGGTTGCTGCAAGGTCCTCATCAACTGGATATTTAGGTAAACGGGATTCACTTTCAACAGCAATTCAAAATGCACTGGTAAGCCAATCACACAAAAGAATAAATTATTCAACGTTGAAATCGTGTTGGAAATAGCTTTGAATCTGTTTGTATTGGTTTCTATAAATACCAGATTGTGGAAGAGATTTCAAAGTATATCAGCATATCCGACATGATAAATTGCCGTAGTGCAAATAACTTCTGGAAAACAGAATGGACGCCTGTCATTCAAAAGCGCTCAACATTTCTGTTGTTCCTGACTGACAAAATTGATATGCTTGTTAAACAATTACAAGTTTCAGTTAAACATTCACCAAATTTGAGATTCGACGAAAGGACTCGCAACAAATTTCTCCGTTTGGGTGATAGAAAGATAAATGCAAAAGCCAGTGTGCTAATCCAGTGGATCAGCGAAAATATTCATAATTTTCCCTGCTCAAAAATTATGGTTGGAACCTGGGCATTCAAGTCAATAGATCAGAATTTACAAGAGAATTTCTTCCGTGCAATTTCAAACATCGTTACTGAATTACAATTAGAACACAGGCATGACAACCCTCCCTTTTACGTTAATGAAATTCAAAATTTAAATCTGGTGTTTTGCAAGTTAACAGTACTCAAAATTGATTTGTACTATGTCACCAACAAGGAACGAGACTTAGCATTGAAGTTTTATCAAAATGTAATACAGCTAGCAACAAACCTGGACACACTAAGTCTGCTAAATCAGGTTCAGCCTGGTTTCCAGTACGATAGCGGTGATGATTTCGGATTTCTTGCCGACTGTGTTAGTGCTATCAGTAATCCAGCGCAACTAAAAACTCTGCACATTAAAGGAACTATAACAGACAACTTGATAGAAAAGCTTATTGAGAAGAAGTTGAATTTGACGGAGTTTCTAGTGCGTTTTGAACACTTTCGCAATATTTCTTACACAACCTTTGAAACTTTCATGACCAGTCTGAGTAAAAGTTTGAAGCAATTATATTTAAAATGCATGGGGTTTTTGTCTCAAAATCAAATTGCAATTGTTTTTCCACGGATGACAAAATTGGAATTCTTGGAAATAGATGGTTTCAGCTGCATAAGGTTTCCCAATTTAAATCTGCATCAATTGTTTCCCAAACTTAGGCGTTTAAAAATGGTAGGTGTTGGGGCAGGAATTACCTCCGATTTTAATCAAAGTTTGCAGCCTGTACAAACTTTGGAGGAATTTTACTTAAGACGTGCATATGGATTGCAAAATGATGTTCTACAAATTTGTAGGCTATTCCCAAATGTAAAAAGGTTAAGCGTTCCTTGCGAAAAGTTTAATTTGTTAGCATTGAACTCTGGTATGATGAACTCTCTTGAAGAAGTTACACTGTTTAGTGAAAACTGGGACATGTTGAGCAATATGAATGAAGCTCTTACGGGGTTTAGCGGAATGCAATTGATTGAAGAGGACCGGGGGAGAATATTGGTAGGAATTGACAGAGGACCTATGGAATTTCTGCATAGTAAGTTTTGAAACAAAATGTCTCTATTGTTAAAAACGGTTGAGAATATTTGATCTAACAATTTATTCTGTAGAAGTGAAGATTCTGCGTCTGGTGAATGGATTTTTGACTGACAGGCTGTGCATTGCCGGACCGATGAGGTTACAATCCTTGCAGTGTTTGGACTTGCGCATCAGCGATCCGAACAAGAAACATCAGGTATTTAGCATTTTAACCTTTTAGTATGTGATTATATTGTAAGTTTTTAGATCAATGTTGACATTATTGACATTTTACAGATTTCGGAGGCAATGCTTGCAAAAATGAGAGAAAGGTTTACTGTGCTGCTTGAGGATTCAAATACCGCGTGCGGTCTAGAAGGACTTATCAATTTTTTGATGCATTAGTTTTTCAAAGTACAAGCCTTTTAGTGTAAGACTTTGTTTACACAAACGTTTTGTTTATCTCTTCATTTACGTAAAACCAATCACTTTTACTTGTTGAGAGATGTTCATTGAAAAACTTGGGTTTTGTTCAGGTATTAAGCATAAAAGCGTGTTTGTTCGTTCTGTAAATAAGTCCAGGTTAGAAACTCAACGAGTGTTTTAAAATAGATTTTGTGGTCAAAATTTTGGTGGTGTGTACTTGCACAGTGCACACAAATCTATTGCAAATTCTCATTAGTGAAAATATCTGTACTAAAATAATTTGTACATAAAACTGTTTGGAATAACATTTTGCTTTAGGCTTATGTTTGAATGTATTTACAAAAAAATATTTGTGACTATTTTACTTTTTATCTTGATTTATCCATTTACATGCGACAAACATAATGATATGCACAATGTCTCAATTAATAGTGACGACGTTGGTTTCTTCTATTACATTTTTAATGGTTAATTTTCTTAAAAATGTTTGGTATCACTTATGAAGTAATTACTTTTTTGGATTGACAAAAATTTATTGTTTGCACACATTTAGAATAATTCAAATAAAATTCTGTATTAAATTAAAACATTTTTGTTTGAATGTTAAGTAACCTAATAACTTTATGTGAAGTTAATTTCACGATTACAACTTAAGTTTGTTTTCTAATAAAACCTAGAACTAATTTTGTACAATAATTGTTGTCATATTATAACATACGAATGCTTCCTGCAGCAAAAAATAATGGTAGATTACTTTAAATATACAATTTGGAATATTGATACAGCTACTTACTGAATTCTAATACAAAAATGCCTGGTATATATTTGAAAAAATTATACAAAGTGAACACAAAAGGAAATTCTAATCACTACAAGTAATAACGGTTTAAAATTACATAAACACAATCCTCAGCGATAGCCTTTGACAATAACAAAATAAGAAACCTGCTTGGTATTTTTACAATTGTTCTAGAGAAAGTAATAACGAGACAAATGTTAAGCAAACTCACTTTTCTGCTCCCTTTTTGTGATCGTTTTTAAATGCGTAGAGCAAAATGAAAGAGAACCATTTTCTTGTAAAAATGAATCAAATCTATTTGACAAAATCTATTGGAGATTGTGTCCATGACAGACATAACAAACGTAGGCTGGTGTAAAAATATTTGGTATTCATACGTACAGTTTTAAACAATTTGCCAGTATCTAATATATTTTTCTGTATTTTACAAACATTTACACTTGCAACATTAGAGCAAAGATTTGAAGACTTTTTCACAAAATCGCTCAACAATCGTTGAAAGTTTTTTTTTGGTTTTTCATTTCACGATACATTTTTTCTATAGCAGCACCGTGAATTTCGTTCTCATTGCTTCAAGTATTGTTTCTGAAATCTGCAAATGTGACAAAACAATCGTACTATCTTCAATAATTCATGAGTATTTTAAATTCATTGTAGATATTTATTATAGGTACAACAAAATATATATACTACCTGATGTTTCGTTTTCAGATTGGGAATGCGCAAGTCCAAACACTGTAAAGAGGATAACCTCATCGGCCCCAAAGAGCACACCAAATCAGTCAACACTGCTTTTTCCAGTCTAAGAACCTTCACTTCTATTGTGGACAATTTTCACAAAAATATTTTAAAAATAATTTTATTTTTTCGTGTGAAAACTTTAAAACAAATTTACTTCTACACTTACTCTGAAAGAATGACAAGGGTCTCCTTTCCGTCTCCACTAGTAGGCCTTCCTGGTCTGCTGCCTCCAACTCCGTTTTGGAATATCCCGTAAGAACTTCATTCAAGTCATCAATCGTGTACTCCAAGTTACAATACAGCGTAACTTCTTCAAGGTTCTTCATTGCCTTTTCATTTAGCGCTACCACAATAGCTTTTGTGCAAGGAATTGCTAATCGTTTTACGTTTGGAAATATCTCACATGCTTGTAAAACGTGTGTTTGTGTCGCTTGCATGGTCCTTAAATCCAAACCCTCCAACGTTTGGAAAGGCTCCTCATTTAGAACAAACACCTGTAGTGCATTTTCACATGTTATTTTCAAATGTTTTAGTTTTGGAGACGACTGCTTGAGAGCGATTTCAGGAAAATTAAGGTCCAAATTTAATTCCAGTTTTTCCAAATTAGACATCAAAGGAACAACAACCATGCTCATACAGAGAGTCTCGCATTTTAGGAATGCTTTACTTGCTCTTAGAGACAACCGTTTCAAGCTAGTAGTCTGACTTTTTAAGAACGATTTGAAGCTTTTGCAGGAAAACGATGAAAGTACGTTAAAACGCACACCAAACTCATTCAAAGCTAAGTTCTTTTCAGCAAGAGTTTTCAATAGACCACCTGTAATGCTTCCGTCTATGTGCAATGTTTTTATTTGTTTTGGATTACCAATAGAGTTAATGCATCCAGTAAAAAATCTAGCATAACCGGTTGGGCCAGATAATTTTAAGGTGTCCAAGTTTGTTGCCAGTTGAATGAGCTTTACGACAGATTTGGGTGTCATGATAAGCTGCTTATTTACAAAATTGCGCATTTGAATTTCCAGTGTTTTAAGATTACAGAACTCCAAATGCAAATTCTCTAAATTACTGAAAGGAAAAACTAGATGCTCACAATTGTTTGTTAAACATAGTTCTGTCACGATACTTGAAATTGCACAGAAAAAATCCTCTTGTACGCTCTGATCTACAATGTTGAATGCTTGAGTTCCAATACTAATTTTTGAACATGGAAAGTTATGAATGCTTTCACTAATCCATTGGATAAGTGAACTGGCTCTTGTATTAATCTCGTATTCCTCCATGGTGCAGAAATAGCTTCGAGCTATTTTGTTCCTTTCTGGAGTTGGGGACACCTTAAGGCTAATGTGCAAATCTTTAACAAGCATATCTAATTTGTTTGTTATACACAACTGAAATTTTGAGCGCTTTTGAATGAGAGGTGTCCACTCATTCTTCCACAGGTTGTTTACACTCCGAAAATTTTTCATATCGAATATGCAAATATACTTTGAAAGCTCGTCCAAAATCTGTAAATAATCAAACAATATTTATATAGTATAGCATACATTGCATAAGGAAGAATTATGTTTTGGTAAAGTTTTCTTACTAGTGCATTTTGAATTGATTTTGAAATAGGGTCTTGTTCAATCGGATTTGCTCTCAGATGAGAATTTTCACTGACAATTTCGGTTACTGTAGACTCCATTTTAAAATAAAAATAGACTAACAAACATTTGTTTGTTATATTTTTTAGCCGTGAAAGAAACAACAAATAATATATCTGTTTTGGGTTTAGAGTAACACTCAGCTGAGGTTTTGAGATTTTTAGAGACCCTTCATCCCTTCAATGTAAATTCAGACAACAATGCGGCCGACTATAGGGTATCCTCAAATGTTCATAGAAAGCGTGGTAGCTTCTCAGCAGTAAAGACTCTGATCGTATAAAATAAGCACAGAATGTGTGAAGGGGTGAAAATATCACTACAGCGTAGCTTGTTTTTGTGCGTTTTTGTTGCCGTAAATTTTCTGATGAAGCAGAACAAAGTATCTCCCCTCAGCATAAAATGTGTATAGAGCTGTACAATACACTCTGAGGGACCAAAGTCAATGCTTTCAAACAGGGTGAAAACTTCAGCTGAGAGAAGACAAATCCGAGTAAACAAACACCGATCATCCTGGGTTGTGCATAGAGCTGTAAACGTGTACACGATTTGACCCTTTAAATTTTCGTGTCGTGTACAAGCAAACACGATATTATTTTTCCGTGTTCGTTTCGTGTACGATCTAACCGTGTTTTGTTCGTTTCGTGTTTCACAGAACACGAAAAAAAACGTGTACAAATCGTGTACAATGTACAATTTAAATAAGACCAGAACGGAATTCATTGCGAATAGGGGTTGAAAAAGTTGAGTAGTTTTAGAGTTTTAATCACGATTTTAACAACTTTCACACATAAAATGGCTTTATATCCAATGAACAATTAAAAATATTACCGTGTTTTGAAACATGATGAGGTTTTGTCCGAGTGTGGCATAAGAATTCAGTAAGTATAAAAACTTGTCAAACACACACGTTTTTCAACCGTGTTCGTTTCGTGTACTGGAATGCCGTGTACAAAACGTTTCGTTTACAGCCAAATTCGTGTCGTGTTTTGCTGTACACGATGTGCACACAACACGGTTTTCATCCGTGTACACGCGTTTACGTGTACACGTTTGCAGCTCTAGTTGTGCATATTGACATTATTGAAAAATATCTGAAACAAAATTGTCGTCAGTGAAATTTTGTAGTAAAATGGAGTCAGCAAATGTTGTAAATGCCAGTAATAGTCACGCACCAAATCAAAATCCAATTCAAGAGGACCCTGTTTCAAAAGCAATTCAAAATGCAATTGTAAGAAAACTAATCATAATATCATTTGGCAACTTATTATGAATGAAAACTCGATTGTTTTGTAAAATTCAGATTTTGGACCGGATTTCAAGTTACGTCAGCACCGTGGACATGAAAAACTGCCGGAGTGCAAATAAACTGTGGAAAAATGAGTGGACATCTGTCATTCACAAGCGGTCAGAATATCAACTGTGTCTGACAAAGATAATAGATCTACTGGTTAAAGAATTACGAACTGGCCTTAAAGAGTTGCCAAATTCAGATTGGAATAAAAGAGCGCAAGAATACTTCTACTCAATGAATAGAAACGATGTTCATACACGAGCAAAATCCATAGTCTTGTGGATAACCGAAAACATTCAAAACTTTCCCTGTTCAAAAATCAGAGTTGGAACTGAAACATTCAAGTTTGTAAATCGGTTTGCACAGAGCAAGTTTCTTCGTGCAATTTCAGGCTTTGTTACTGAACTTGTTTTAGAAACAGCGATAGTAGATCCACCCTTTCGTTTCGAAAACTGGAAAACTTACGAGTTTTGCAATTTAAAAGCACTTGAAATAAGTTGCTGTAGTGATGTGCACTGCGACATGGCATTGAAATTTTTTGGACAGATTACTCAGCTTGCACCAAAGCTGGACACAATAAGACTGATTGATCTCTTTGGCAAATTTCTCAGCAATTATATTACGTTAATTTGCAATCCGAAACAAATAAAATCCCTGCACGTGAAAGGAACTATAACAGAGAACGAATTAGGAAAGCTTGTTGAAAAGAAATTCAGCTTGCATGAGTTTGGAGTGTGTTTTGAATATCTTTCTAGTTTTTCATCGCAAACTTTTGAGTCTTTTTTAAGCAGCCAGAGAAACAGTTTGAAAAAGTTGTACTTAAAATGTAAAGTTCTAAAATTTAATAACCAAATTACCTTTCCACAAATTCCTACCTTGGCAATATTGGAAATTGATTGTAATTCAAGGAGCCTTGATTTTCCGGAAATATGTCTGCACCGATCGTTTCCTGAGCTCAAGTGTTTTAAAATAATAAATATCGAGCCAAAGCCACCATCATTTTTAAATGAAGACATGCAGCCCATAAAAACGGTGGAAGAATTTGAAATGAGGCTAATGTATACAACCAGAGTTTTACAGTGTTGCAGAATATTTCCCAACCTGAAAAAGCTAAGCATCCATTGTCAACTGTTTTGGGTGTTGAAACTGAACGCTGCTACAATGAAATCTCTTAAAGAGCTTACGCTGTGGTGTCATTGGGAGGAAAGGCAGCATATGCTAAATGAAATTCTTACAGGATATTCCAAAGAGGATTTTGTTGCAGCCGAGAAGTGGGGAGGGTTTCTGGGGGTGCAGAAACAGCCCATGAAGTTTCTTCACAGTAAGTTTGGAAATTTGTTCTTAAAAAGCCAATGTTCAAAGTTTTGTAGATTGCAAATGCTTCTTTATTAACTTTTTCAAAATATATTTTGCAGGTGTGAAGACACTACGATTGGTTAATGGGGGCTTGACTGACTTGATCTGTAAGCACGGGCCGATGAAGCTAAAGTCCTTGCAGTGTTTGGATTTACGTATCAACAAGTTACCAACTAAATGCAAGGTATTTTATATATTAATATATTTTATGTAGAAATTGTTTGGAAGTTTTACAGAGGAATATTTCTAATTTTACTGTGATCTTTTTTTGCATGTATACAGATTTCAAAGGAAATGCTTGAAAAAATGAGAGTGAAATTTGCTGTGTTGCTGATGGACGAATGCGTCATCTAGCAATAAAGTCATGAAGAAATTCGAAACTAATAATAAGCTCGTAATTTTACAGTTACGAGGAATAGTATGTATAAAAATAAAATAAAATCCAGTTTTGGAAATATGTTGTATTGTATTGGGATATTATAGTGCAGAATAGTTCACTCTTAAGCCCATCGTATATGATTTATTTGTGTTTCGTCCGTCGTTTGTCTGTTTTTGAACCTACCTTACACTACCTAAGCCTTATTGTTTTGAGAAGTTGATAAGTCAAATTAAGTGACAATAATAGGCAAATATGCAATCACGGTATTAACACTGCAAACAAATATTCATAAAAATATTAATGACAAACATTTGCTTTCTTGTAAAACAAATCACAGAGAAATTAAGTGTGCTCTAATGCTTACTGAAAATGTCCCGAAAATTTTTCTCGGTTGACTTGTCTCATTTGGGGTCATCATCATGGTCAATTATATTGTATCTATCATCATATCCGTTTACGTAAATCATCTCTCATCTATATCTATACATCTACCTGTTCAGTTGTGGTGTCAATATTTTACAAACATTGTCTTAAACAAATACTCTTATCATGTTTTAGGTTTTAAAGATTATCTGAATCCAAGCAAATTTGAGTACCTCAATAAATCAGATAAATGTCAGAGTTTGACTTTAAACATAAGCAAAAACTAATTTGCGTAACAAGTATTTCTGTGTATACTAATCAGTTCATAGGTGGTCGCAAAAGTTATAAACTTGAAATTCATAGAGATAACATGTCACTAAACCATGCATTTAAAATTGATTGATGAACTTGTTTTTAAAAGTTTATTGCAAAGGTTGATAGCTTTGGCCTTCAGATCAGAACTGAGATTTGTGGAGTTAGGACATCGGTTTTGGAAAGAAAAATACCATTTTACAAATAGGGAAAATGAGAGATGGAGAATCGATGAATCAGCTCTAATGACAATGCTCCGGTAACTTGTCGCTGAAAGTGAGGTCATCATCAAGGTAAAACATTTTGTATCAGGCATCATATCTGTTAATCTGTTTTACGTAAATCAACTGATAATATAGCCAGATCGTATTAACTCGTTCAATTGTTCCACCAACACGCTACATTGTGTGTTAAACCAATATTCTTATCATTTTGAGTATCTGAATAAATCAGAACAATGAGAAAGTTTGACATTGAACATAACCAAAAACCAATTTGCGTGGCCAGTATATGTATGGTCATTGGTTATACGTAATTGCAAGGGTAATAAACTGGAAACTTGTGGAGATAACATGTCACTAAACTATGATTTGAAGTTGATTGATAAAGTTGTTTTTCTGCGTTTAAGAAAAAGCTTTATGGTTTTGCCTTTCAGATCAGAACTGAGATTTGTGGAGTTTTGACATTGGTGTTTGGAAAATGCCCATGGTCAAATTGTGAAAATGGAAGATTGGTAAAGAAATCAAATTGAAAAGAATCTGGTGGAGCTCATCAGATACACAACTTGCAATGTGCATCTGCTTTCCCGCTTGCAACAGTGTGGTGCATTAAGTCAGAACGATTATGAGGATGTTGTAAGTTTTGCATAAGAGGTATACGTGTCACTTGGTCGAACTTTATGTTTTTTTTGTTTTAGCAATCCTTCAGGACACCATACGAAAGAAGCAGACGCTTGTACGAAATTTTGCCAACACGAAAAGATGCATTTGGCGCTATTCTCACGGCCCTTGAAGAAGTTAACCAAAGCGGTGCTGCTGGTATTCTTGAGCGTCATGAAACGAATTTGCGAGATTTGAGTCGAATTTCCGTGGATATAAACCATGTGCTTGGAAAAGGACGATCGGGTACACGAGTGTTCAAGGGAAGTTTTGATGGAAGAGAAGTTGCTGTAAAAGTTTTGCATGACGAGCCAAAGCTAGCATTAAAAGAAGTTGACCTTCAGAAAAAGCTGGATGATCACGAGAACATTGTACGCTATCATGTTGCTGAGATCAAGGACAATCAAGTTTATATTGCGTTAGAGCTTTGTCTGATTAACCTTGAGGATGAAATGGAAATGCGGTTGATAAAGCCAGAGCCAGGCTTTGTGCTTGAAAAATGTACACGTGGGCTAGCGTTTTTACACATAAATGGAATAATCCACCGTGATTTGAAACCTGCTAACATATTATTTAATCGACATGGAGAATTAAAAATTTCGGATTTTGGCTTTTCGAAACAATTAGAAATGGGAATGTCTGCGGTTAGTTCCTCTGGCGTGTTTGGAACTGCAGACTGGATGGCTCCAGAAATTTTAAATTTGATGAACCGCAAAACCGAAACCGACATTGAAACAAAAACGGTGCGTTATTAGCTTTTTGCTTCTATTAGATATTAAATATTACTTAAGTAGTTTAGTCCTAATGCATGGGATTTAAATATTCTTTAAATATTTTAGACTGCTAAAGCAGATATATTCTCGTTGGGGTGTATTTTTTATTTCGTTTTAATTGAGGGCCAACATTTGTTTGGCGACCAGTTTGAGCGACTACAACATATTGTCAAAGACGCACCCCAATGGAGACTACCAGATGACTCCAACAAGAATTTAGTTACTAGAATGACTGCACATTTACCAATCCATCGACCAACAGCTGAAGAAATCCTTTGTAGTGTGTTGAGTATATTTCCAAATAGCAATGTTTCAATACAGTACCAGTTTTAGAATACTTCAATTTGTCATTCAAACAACTTGGAAATAAATGTGTCACGGGATTTTTTGAAACAACCAAACTTTGCATCAACGCATTCTAAGAAAAATTCTGAAGGTAATTGCATATGAAAAACTGTATTTTTGCATTGGAGGAATTGCTTGAAAATGTTTTGCCATTGTTTGATTAAATAATTCCAAACATGCGGATGCAAAAGCTTCAATCTTCGGAGACGCAAAAAAATCAAATAGCAAAATGGACGAAAAGAAGCGTAATGACTTTTTAACTGCCTTAGCATACAGGCTAAAAATATCTGACAAGCTTTTAACTGTGATAAAAGCAGATATCAATGCAAACATAGGCAGTGTTGGGGAGACTGTTTTAATTATGGCAACTAGAAATGAACCTGTGGATACTTTAGCCACTTTAGTTGATCTCGGTGCCAACCTGAACGCTGTAGATAACGGCGGTCGAAATGTGCTTCACGTTGCTGTGACCATGATGCAATTGGAAGCAATTAAATTTTTTCTGTCACTGGGTTTGGATATTCACTCAAAGACACACTATGAAACTACGCCAATTCTTTCAATATCAGTTGGCGAGTGCACAAAAAATTTCAAAGAAGTACTTTACACATTGATTGACAATGGTGCCAACGTACATGATACAAACGGGTATGGAAATTTACTTCTTGTTAACCCTGGTGCAACATTCGAGCAATTTGAAGAAATGGTTAAGCTTGGGGTAGATTGGAAAGGAAAGGATAAAGATGGTAACACTCTGCTCCATCTTGCTGCAAAATGCAAACATTTCAAAAGGATCTACCACCTAACCTCTTTAGGAGCAGATGTTAATGCAAGGAACGAAGATCTTGAAACACCAATTCATCATGCGGCCAGTCCAGATGCAGATGCAACATACTTTATGGAAACTGTACGGGCTTTGGTGGAATGTGGAGCAGATATAAATGCAACGGACAAAAATGGAGACAACTTGGTGCTCCTTGCAACAACAAACATGAAATCTACTGAACACTTGATTCACTTGAAAGAAATTGTTGGCATGGGGGGAAATTGGAAAGCTGTAAATAACGAAGGGAAATCTGTACTCCATTTGCTTGATACTGAAGGAAAAGTTGAGCGCATGAAATACTTTTTGGAATTGGGAGCCGAAGTTAATGCAAAGGATAAATATGGGAATGCGCCAATTCATATAATTCAATATTACACATATCGCTTTGTTGAAATGGCCGAGCTATTGGTGGAGTATGGCGCTGATATCAACGCACTTGATAACGATGGAAAGACTCTTTTAGAGCTTGCAATTAAAGGCAAAAGGCCCGAGGAGCAAATACGGGCCATTACTGAACTAAGACGAAGACAGATGTGGCGGAATTGTAGTTTGCAATAATTTACATGTCCAAGAATATTACTCTTGCAAAGGCTTTATTATTGAAATTAATAAATACTTGTCTTTGAAATCATCTAACCAAAACTTTGTGAACCTATGCAGCATCTATGACAAAAATGCTTATACTCGACATGCAAAATAATATTTCCAAGCTAATAATATACCTAAAGGTTTCTGTCTCAACGGTGTGCTTTTGGTTTTTCAATTCATCTTATACCTCAGTTTATAAAGTACGCCAACCATGTGAAAATACTAAACATCTACACCAGTTTCGTTTGCCTAAGAAACCATTCTCACCAATTTGAAAATCTTGAATACATTGCTAGGAGCTAGGAGCTTATGTTACCTAATCAAGTTAAAGAAAATTATAATTTAATTCAAATTCTAAAAACTATTCAGATATTTAATGCATTAGTTGCATAAGCTACTTATCATTACTTCTGCTAAATATCTACGTACACACTTCAAACACTTTTGTGCATTAGGTGCCTAAAACTAAATTTGTATAGATTTTTACCAACAATTTACACAAAACATTTATACGCGGAGTAGGGACATTTTACTGCTAATTAAAAATACATATAACTTGAGTTTTTTAATAAACACACTACAAATGTACTACTAATTGAGCTAAAATTATTCTGCACATACCATATCAAATTTAGCTAAAAAACAAAAAACGTTAAGCTAAAAATTGTACAAATGCAAATTTACAGTAATATGTTTTATAGGTGAAACCCAAATTCACCGTGAATACAATTTCAAATGTCACTGCTTAGCAATTAACATTTTCACAATTTGAGGTTTCTGTAACAGTTTGTTAATTTTTTGTTAACAACATGCATCCTATACCAACACCGCAAACTTTCCTCTCAGTTGTTCAAGCATTGCCTCTGAAATCTGCAAGTGACAACAAATTAATAATAATCCTCATTTTGTAACAATTAATACATATAGCAAAGCTAAACTACAAAATACCTTATGTTTCTTGTTTGGGTAGTTCATGCGCAAGTCCAAACACTGTAAGGATTGTAAATCCATCAGTCCCAACATGCAATGCGTGTCAGTCAAGAATCCATTCACTAGTCGTAGAACCTTTATTTCTAAAGAACAAATTTGATAACAGAATATGTTATTAACCTTGTGTAATGACAAATGTTCAACTTTGCTCAGCCACTAAAAATTATAACTTACTATGAAGGAATGCCAAAGGTCCCCTTCTCATTACCACCAAAATTCTCCCCTGGTCGTCTTCTATCACCCCCGTAAGAGCCTCAATTATATTTCTCATCATTTCCTCAGATTCACCCACTAGTGTAAGTTCTTCCAGACGATTCATTGTAGCAGAGTTCAGTGCTAACATTGTGGATTGTTTGCAAGGGACGCTTAAATTTTTCAAGTTTGGAAAGATTTTACATATTTGTAAAATATTATTTTGGTTTGTATATGAACGCCCTAAACCAAATTCCTCTAACGTTCCTACTGGCTGCAAACCGGAGAAAACGTTTACGTCAATACCCCGCGTTTTTAAATGTTTTAGTCTGGGAAATGATTGCTGTAGATTTAAACCAGGAAATCCAAGGCCGTCATAGGTTTCAATTTCCAGTAGTTCCAATTTACCCATTTGTGGAAAAACGATCGGTAAGCATTGAGGTACTAAAACTTTGCATTTTAAATGCAACCGAGCTAAGCTGTTGTTCTGAGTGCTCAAAAAATACTCAAAGCTTTTACAGCAAACATTGGAAAACGTTTCGAAAAACAATTCTAACTCTGTCAAATGAAAGTTCTTTTCAGTAAGCTTTTTTACGAGATTGTTGGTAATAGTTCCTCTTATGTGCAGGGTTTTCATACGCTCTGCATTTTTGATGGCAATAGTACAACCGGTAGTTAATCTTCCATCATCACCACCACTACGGTTAGCCAGGCTCAACGTGTCCAAATTTGGGGCAAGTTTTATTATGTTTTGGTAAAATTTCAGTGCTATATTTCGTTCCCGTTGTTCTTTGCTGACAAACGTAAATTCAATTTTAAGTATTGCCAAGTTGTGAAACACTAGATTTAAATTTTTTGATTGGTTAAATTGAAATGAAGGGACATTGGAACTGCTTTCTAAATGTAGTTCAGTAACGATGTTTAACATTGCATAGAAAAATTTTCCCACCACGCTCTGATCTACCAACTTGAAGGCCTTTGTCGAAATGCTAAATTTTGAGCAGGGAAAGCTATGAAGATTTTCACTCATCCACTGTATAAGCTCACTGGACTTTGTACCAATTTTGCTATTATCCATTCGGACAAAATTCCAATGGGCTTTTTTGTCCCAATCTGAATTTGGAGATTGCCTAAGACCAATTCTTAAGTCTTTAACAAGCATGTCAATATTATCTGTCAGAGACATCCAAGATTTCGAACGCTTTTGAATGGCAGAGGTCCATTCAATTTTCCACAATTTATTTGCACTCCGGCAATTCATCATGTCCACCAAACTGATGTACTTGGAAATTTCGTCCATAATCTGTAAAATCAGTATAATTTATTTCAGTTTTATTAAAATTGCCAAAACGTAAATTAAATTGTGGTGTGATTTACTTACGAGTGCATTTTGAAGAGCTTTTGACAATGGGGTCCGTTCAAATGGATTTGCACCAGAATCCATTTTAATTTAAACAAAGTTATACTTTTAAAAAATTGAATTGATTGTTTATTTAATTAAAATATTTAAGACAGCAACACACTAGAAAATATGTTTGGTTGTTTGGGACGTTTGGGTTCAACTGCTTTAGTATTCTATTCTAGCGACAATTATACTATTGCTGCCGAAAAAAGTAGCTGTTGCCGTTGTTATGCATTATAACAGAAAAATTCTACACCCAATATTCGTAGTAGTGTTTCAGAATCTTTTTGCTAGAGTGCAGTATGAAACGAACTGGTGTCCTTAGCTATGCTATTGTAGACCAAAAAAAATTGTATATTTTCCTAAACATGCATCATATTCTTGTGAATGCAAAAACATTTCTTTATATTACATATATTTAAGCAATGTGAAAACGGTAGCACATTTAGGATACCAACTTTGAAACACAAAACAGAAGGTTGATTGTATATACTGGGATTTTCTCAGTGACATTTTCTGGGTTGATAATACTACATCACTCAGCCGTCGTTCATTTTTTACACAATAGTCTAGATGTATTTTAAACCGAGAACAATAGAATTATTGAAAAATGAAAAACAGCCAAAGTAGCTTATTGTCATAGTCGAATGTACCTAACATGGGGGCTCAAAAAAGTTGGCACCCAACGCAGTTCATGGTTTGTGCGCATGTTGGAAAAGGTAATAGCTGTGCGTTTGAATGCACATTCAATATGCATGCTCCAGTGCACCAATAATTTTGGGTACTTTCGACCATGTTAATGGCAACCATCCGCTCTTTTTTAATTTTTTACTTAAGAACTCTATTTTCTCACTTAAAAAACCATGTGTACAATTTTAGGAAAATCAACAATGGCTGAATGAAAAACAGCAGTAAAGCTACAAGTGAATAGGTTGCCACCTTTAACTGAAAATTTTACTAGACTTTGAATCACGGAATTCTAAACCTATAAATGTTATAAAATAAATGTAATCAGTGTTTATATGGGATTTGTCAAAGGATCTTTACCTATAAACTGTGGAAATGATGAATAAATTAAACTCATTTTTCAGTTTTTGTGGACCTACTGTAGCATTCCAATGTTTGCCGTCTTTTAACTTTTCAAATAATATTAACTTTCGGCTAATAGCAACATTCAATCAAAGTTACCTAAGCTTGAGACAGAAACTTTTTCCTCTTATCTATTTTACTTCATTCTTATTTTTTAGTATCCTTCAATAATAATTCTTGGTCAAGTATTTACATTAAGAGCAGTTGGCTTAGGGATAAAATTATCTAAAAATGTGCAAAAGCCGAAACTATTTTTAACCAAGTACTTTGTGAGTATATACCTAGAACCTAAGTGGAACTCATGCACCTAACTTTTGATTAGTGTACACAATTTTAATCGGAAAACATGTAACACACAGAGGACTTTGTATTGCACTACCTCAGCAGATAAGGAAAGGGTTCTGGGATGTATTTAAACGCAACATACTTAAAGCTATACTAAAAAGCATTCTAGCTCCGTTGACACTGCATAACTACGCGGCACCATTGTCACAACAAACTCAGCACATTTGTACGCATACGCGCAAGTAGCAGATATTCTCTTTGCAGAGAAAAAAAATGCAACTGATATAGAGTTTTAACGTTGTAGTGAATATTTTACTGGTAAAAAACGTTTTCAAGGGTTTACAAAAAAGCAGTTTTCTGTTGGTTTCATAACCGCTAGAGAGTAAAATACGCCAATTAAACAGCTGAACGCAAAAATACAAAAGAGTTTATTCTTTTGTGTTGCGTTTATTAAAACCAAACCTTATTACCAGCAATTAAAACTAAAATCAAGTGTTTAAAAATGGAGTCAGTTAGATTTGAAAATGTCGGTGTGACTTCCCAATTTCCTGCAAACCCAGTAAACCGGGACCCACTTTCCACAGCAATTCAAAATGCACTCGTAAGCCAAGCACTGCTAAATCATTTTTTCTTTGTGATAATAAATACTGTACAATTGTTTGATTTTCTTTTAAATTACAGATTGTGGAAGAGATTTCAAAATATATCACCATATCCGACATGATTAATTGTCGAAGTGCAAACAACTTCTCCAAAACTGAATGGACGCCTGCCATTCGAAAACGTTCTAACTTCCAGTTGTGTCTGACCGATAAAAAAGCAATGCTTCTTAAAGACTGGGAAATTTGTCTTAACAAGTCACCAGTCTTGGATGGGGACAACCAAGCTAAAAGCCATTTTGACAAGATGAACGCTAACGAGATCGATACGCTAGCCAGTTGGCTTATTCAATGGATGAGTAGAAGAATTCATAACTTTCCCTGCTCAAGGTTTAGAGTTGGAACTCAAGCGTTCAAGCTGGTTAATAAGCGTGAACAGAAAAAGTTTTTTGGTGCAATTGGAAGCGTTGCTACTGAGCTGTATTTAGAACAAACCTATGGGGACCCTCCCTTTCACCCAAAAGTTCTGAAGAACTTAGATGTGGTGTTTAGCAATTTAACAAAACTTCAAATTGAATTGACTTTCGTTACACCCACAGCTTTCAGCTTTTATAAAAATGTAATACAGCTTGCACCAAGCTTGGCCTGTCTGAGTCTGAATAACCGTAACGGTAATGATTACGGACTTCTGGCGGGCTGCATTAACGCTATCTGTAATCCAAAACCATTAAAAACCTTGCAGATAAGTGGAGCCATTACAAACAATCTGTTAGAAAAGCTTGCTGAAAAGAAACTAAAGTTGACAAAGCTTGAACTGTTTTTCGAAACCTTTTCAAATTTTCTCCCTGAAGCCTTTGAGTCTTTTCTGAGCTGTCAGAGTAACAGCTTGAAACAACTCTATTTCAAGTGCAAAGTTATAGTACCTCGAAACTTGACAATTATTTTTCCAGTAATGAGTTCTTTGGAACTACTGGAAATAGATATTTATGATGGCCTAAGATTTCCTGGTATAAACCTGCAGCAAACCTTTCCAAAATTAAAACATTTGAGAATTCGCGGTGTGGAGGCGGAAAATATTCCTGATTTCAATCTAAGTAAGCAGCCCCTAAAAACGTTGGAAGATTTTCATTTCATGCGTGCGTCGGCAAACCAAAACGACATTTTACAGATTTGTGGAATTTCGCCAAACCTGAAAAAATTAAGCGTTCCTTGCGAAAGATCAATTATCACCTTACTGAATTCTGCTAGACTGAACTACCTAGAAGAAATAACACTGCTTGGTGAAACCGTAGAAATGATGCATAATATGAATGAAATTCTTACTGGGTATTCTAGAATGGAGTTAGTAGCACATCAGAGAGGAATATTGGTAGAGATGGAAAGGCAGCCACTGGGGTTTCTTCAAAGTAGGTTTTAAACTTAGTAGTAAACTAAAATAAGTACATACCACAGATTTTTTTCCTAAAGTAGTTCTATTAAATCTATATTATAGAAGTAAAGATTCTACGACTGGAAAAAGGATTTTTAAATGATGTGCTGTGCAAGTTGGGTCCGATGAAGTTACAATCCTTGCAGTGTTTGGATTTACGCATAAGTCGTCCAAACTTGAAACATATGGTAATTTTTAAGTTTTTTTGCGTGCAGCTTATGCAAATGCATTGTGTAAGATAACCAAGAGCTAATTATAATATTTGTCAATTGCAGATTTCGAAAACAATGCTCGAGGAAATGAGAAAAAGGTTTACGGTGCTGTTATCGGATTAAAGTGTCGTCAAGAATGAATGAACAATCAAGTATCATGGTTTAAAACAACTTGTAAAAATATTAAGTATGCTGATGAATTAGCATTATGCTTTGGAAATGCACACACAACGGTTTGCTTTTAATTCATATTTTTTTGTAAGATTGTACTTATACTTTTAGCTTAAGACAGTTTTCTTTAATTGAAAAGCGTTTGATATGAATGATTAGCAAGGCTTCAAAAATGCTCAGAAAACGTTTCAAAAATGCCCAGAAAACGCTTCAAAAATGCCCTGAAAACGTTCCAAAAATGCCAATAAACGTTTCAAAATTGCCCAAATAAGGCTTCAAAAATGCCAAAAAAAAAGCTTCAAAAATGCCCAGAAAACGATTCAAAAATGCCCAGAAAGCGTTTCAAAAATCCCAATAATCGTTTCAAAAATGCCCAAAAAAGACTTCAAAAATGACCAGAAAGCGTTTCAAAAATGCCCAGAAAACAAGATGCCAAAAATATGTTTCAAAATGCACAGAAAACGTTTCAAAAACGTCCAAAACACGTTACAAAAATGCATAAATACACGTTAATACAAATGTATTGAAAACGTTACAAAAATACCCAAAACATTACAAATATGCCCTAAAACGTTACAAAAATGCATAAATACACGTTAATACAAATGTATTGAAAACGTTACAAAAATGCATAAATACACGTTAATACAAATGTATTGAAAACGTTACAAAAATACCCAAAACATTACAAATATGCCCTAAAACGTTACAAATATGCCCAAATAAGTTACCACAATGCTCAAACATGTTACTAAAAGCGTCCAAAAACATTTAAAATATGCTCAAAACCGTTTCAAAGACACCTAACTCAATCGTTCGTCCTTGCAAATTTTTGAAAAGTTGAGCTATAAGCCTGAAAACATGTATATGAAGCCCTATTGACATATGCTATCGTTCTGCCAAATTTGAGCCCAATCTGCCTTTTAGTTGCTGAGATTTTGTGCGCACAAACAGACAGACAGACAGACAGACAGACAAACAAACTGATCACAATATATACCTCAGCATATAATGCCATAATTTCCCACCATTTTTCCAACTTTTTGAAATATTGAGCTAGAAGCCTGAAAATATGTATATGAAGCCCTATTGACATAAGCTATCGTTCTGCCAAATTTGAGCCCAATCTGCCTTGTAGTTGCTGAGATTTTGTGCGCACAATCAGACAGACAGACAGACAGACAGACAAACAAACTGATCACAATATATACCTCAGCATATAATGCCATAATTTCCCACCATTTTTCCAACTTTTTGAAATATTGAGCTAGAAGCCTGAAAATATGTATATGAAGCCCTATTGACATAAGCTATCGTTCTGCCAAATTTGAGCCCAATCTGTCATGTAGTTGCTGAGATTTTGTGCGCACAAACAGACAGACAGACAAACAAACTGATCACATTAACTACCTCAGCTTTGCTTCCGGTAGTTAATAAATTGCATTGGTATATCTTAATTGATTAAGACTTACAGCAACTTAACAAGTTAATACTCAAAACTATTGCAAAGTGCAGTACCGCCACATTTGCTGTTTTCTAAGCTCATAAATTGCCTTTATCTCATTTTCCGGTCTTTTTTGTTTTATAGCAACATGTAAAAGAGTTTCACCATTTTTGCCAATCGCATTGATATAAGCACCGTACACCGCACAGCAAAATCTCGTACAAGCGTCTGCTTCTTTCGTATGGTGTCCTGTAAGATTGCTATAACAAAGAGAACGTAAAGTTAACTCAAGTCATTCCATTACCAATTAATACAAAACTTACAATATCCTCGTAATCGTACTGATTTATAGCACCTCACTGTTGCAATCGGGATAGCAAATGCACATTACAAGTTGTGTATTTGATTAGCTCCACCAGATTCTTTTCAATGTGATTTCTTTGCCAATCTTCCATTTTTACTATTTGCAAATAGGATTTTTCTAGTCTTTCAAAAGCCAATATTCTAACTCCACAAATCTCAGTTCTGATCTGAAGGACAAAGCTATAACGCTTTGATATAAAACGCAAAAAAACAATTTCATTGGTAATTTTCAAGTGTATAGTTTATTGGCGTGTCACCTCCACAACTTTCGGGTTTATTACCCTTGCGAGTTTTTTTGAACAGATAAGCTTATACATAAATTAGGTTTGTCCGGAGTTTCCTGCACCAAATCTGATAGCTTGGTTTTATAGAACATGAGCACCTCACAAACCTGCCACATACGTATTTACTAAGTAAATTAATATTTGGTCTTGTTTACTGTCAAGCTCTGACATTGTTCTGATTTATTGAGGTACTCTAATTTGGCTGGATAAAAATAAACGTAAAAACCTATAAATGAAAAGAACATTGGTTTAAAAGAATGTATGTACCACAACTGAATAGATAGATATAGGTATAGAAAAAGTTGATTTGCGTAAAACAGATATGAGGATTGATAAAAATCACAGCGTACTCATAAACTGTATGCCTACCAAAAATCAAGTCATAATCATATCATCCTTTTTAACAGCCAGCATTATATGATTTTCCGTTGACCGGTTTTCCCAATAATATTCCACAATTGAGCAAATATTTTCCATTGAAAAAGTATTTGTTTTGAGATGTAATACGATGTAAATATATTTTCTTTATTATCATTTATAATTTTGTCGATTTTGTGATTCGGTTCCTTAGAAAATCTAATAAATGCAAGGGAAGTTTGCAAGTTTGGTAAAGCTGCTTCATTCACGCATACAAGTGCATCCAGTGCATTCTTTTGCGTTCAGCCAAATATTAGATGTGGAACAATTCAAACACGCAGCATTTACGTGGACAAACAACGGAGATATGGCAGTATCTAACACGCTTTAGAGACTTTACACACCTTCCACACCTTAAACTCACGCAAAACACCAACCACATTCAAGTATACAACTCCAAAAACTGATAAGTAAAAAAAATTACTGTTATTCATAATGAATTTTTGTTTAAGGAGACTGCGTTTTTATTTAAACTCAAGCTTTTGATCCCTTTCCGTGATCTTTTTCAAGAGTAATAGCAAATTTAGGGGAAAAACAAGTATTAACATTTCTATCTTCTAATCACATATTGCAAAAATAGTAAGTTATATCAAAAATTACTGTGTCAACTTATATGGTTTATACACATATTATACAACTTATATCATAAACACAAACTGCAAGTCAATTATTTACATTACTCAAAGCCAAGAGTTGCCTCCAAAAACTAAGTTTCATTTGGTTTTCACAAACGCCTGCTTGAATTCCATTTAAACAATTATCTTCGCATTTATTACTTTAAATCCAACCATTGCTATAACAAATAACAACGAACCAAAATACCATTGATAAAAACAACGCTGTTCGGCTTAGACAGAATGGTTTTAGACCACTGTGACTCAAATTGCGCCCCATTTTCTTCCATTTAGCTGCTGCAATAGAAGAAACCTACACAATACACAAGCAAAATACACACATCAGTATCATTTCCAATTTCGTATTCGTTCATCTAAAATTGAAGTACCATAAATCTTCCGGCAAAATGGAGGTTTTGTAAATAGTCCATTTTTGTGAAGGCAAATTCAAAGGTTGCATCTGAGATAAGAGATAAAAATCCTTTTTCCCATGGTTCAGCTATTGCTTCCAAGTGCAAGGTTCGTAGCGCTTTATAAACCAAATCATTACAATTCCCAATTACAATCGCGAATTTGTAAATACATTAGCAAAATATATGTTTTACCTACCAGTCATGGATCGTAGGGAACCATTGGGTTTTGCAAATCTCGCTTCATTCTCCATACAAAATAAAGCTCGAATGTTTGCAAGCGTACTTTCTGGTGCTCCAATAAAAAGAGAATCCCAGCGGTCAGAGCATACAATTGACTTACACCCATGCACAAAAATTTTCAAATAAGTCAACTGTGTCATTTCCGTAAATACATATTTCAGTCCGCAAGTCTGGGTTCCTGAAACATGCAGCTGTAGTTTCTGGATACTTGGAAAGGCACGGTGAACATCCTGCATGGTTTCATGGTTAACCCAAACCGCTGGATTACTTTTATTAAACTGCAGTGAAAAATCTGTTACCGACATAAATACAGATTGTTTAGTCCATTTGTGTAACATTTCAGGGTTATGTTCGGATAGATGCAGTTTTTGCAAGTTTGGCAGACACTCCGTTAAATTTGGGTGATCATCAACCAGTTCAAAACAGGCACTATGTGCAATTAGCTCTTCCAATTTATTCATTTCCGGAAACTTCACAAATGTGGTTAACCTCGGCGAATGGCCGTAGGTTTTCCCATTAATGTCAAGGGTTTTTAATGTGTCGCAAAATTTTTCCATAACCCTGTAAAGCGCTTCTGTTGAAAACGGGTCATCGGATACAAGCAGCTTTAATGAAGTTAGATGTGGAAGCTGGTTTCTTGTAAGTGGTTTTAAATCCATGTCATTTCCAAATACTTTAAAACGTAGCTCCAAAGATGTAATCGATATGGGCAACGTTATACCTAGTATGTTTGGATGTAAAGCATTTCTTGGAGGGCAGAAGGGAAAGTTGAGCTCCTTAAGGGATTCACTTGCACTGAGAAAAGTTTGTACTAACAACGTGATATTCGACCAGCCTTGAACTGCTACTGAGGTGATGCCATCCCGGTTATTTATATAGTTTAAAGTAAAATGTATTGTCAACGTTTGAAGCAATGGCAATGACATATTTGCAAATGTACCAAGTAGTTTTCCAGCACAATTTGGAACAAAAAGCTCTAAACTCACAAGTCCTTTGCCACATTCTTGAAGCTTGCGACTGAAACTGTTCTAATTTTCTTCACGAAAGAAATCTTCTAAAATTCTTAAGCTGAATGTTGGAAAGGTCGCTTCTACACGCCGGCTAATTCCAGCTACAAATACGTCTAGCAGCTTTGGCTTTTCTTTAACAAAATAAGAAACAGAGTTGTATTTGGTTAACGTAAACTTAAAACCAGGTTGACGATATCGACGTAATACAACAGACGCCGCTGATAACCAGCTCTTCTGCACCAGACGAATAGAACGTAGGGCTTTACGGTCCCACAAGCTTTTTTGGTCTCGTAGTAGATAGTCCAGAATTTTTTCTAGCAGCTATAATGGTAAAAAAATAAATATTTTGATAAATAGTTAATTTCAAGTCAATGTGATTTTAGTGCTGATGTCTTTAAATTCTTCAAACATTTACCATGGGTAGAGAAAATACGGTGTGTATTGACGCCGGTTGTATTTCCGCGTTGGCCATTGAGTTTGGACGCTAATATTTTACAGGTTGTTGTTCGTAAGTTTAATGAGCGTATTTAATTTATTAGGGAAACTTTTGAAACATGCAAACAACAAATCAAAAAACAGCAGGTTGTGTTTTTCAGCGTAAACAATTATGCTGGTTTACAATGTTTTACAACTGAAATCAGAACAGTAAAAAGGATATTCTATGGCAGTATCATTGTGTATCTGCCATGAATATTTCATATAAACGGTAACAGGAGAGCATTATCGTAGTGGTGTAGTGAATATTGCAATGCTTGTTGTAAATACGTACTCCTGTTGGAAAAGCTGCATTTATGGTGCCATTTTTAGTTTTTCTAACAATAGGGAGAATAGTTTTAGATTTGAGACAATAGAAATCTTAGGAAAATTAAAAAATGAAGATAGCTAGTTTGCATGCAATGGAAAAAGAAAAAAATGCTTTGTATGCGTATTTGAGCAAAGCAACAGCTCTGGGTTTGAATGCACTTTCAGTATGCAGATTTCCGTTCACCACATTTCAGGTACTTTTTTCTGGACTATGCTAGGTAGCTTTTTTATCCCTTTTCATTTTTCCACGAATTCTAATGTTCTCAAATTTTAAAAACATGTTAACCATAGTTAGGAAAATATGATCCCATTGATTCACGACAATGTAACCTAAACATGATTTGTTGTTTCAAATGCATGATATGCTTTATTTAATTTTGTTAGACTGGTATTTGAAAATGTATAAACAATTAAGCAATATTGTGTCGAAGAACAAGAAAAAATACGAAGCAAAACTGGAAAAAACCAATTTGGTGCTTGAAGAAAAAATCAAAAATTTGATGTAGGAATTCCTAATTATCGTTCAATTTTTTACTTCATTTACATGCCACGTGTATATATTTAGTAATTTTACTTTTAATTAAAATAATAACATATTTTGTAACCAAGTTTCATATCTGTAGAATTTAAAGTTTCTATTGTTTTACATTTCTGGATACACTTATTCTGAGCTCAAATACTTGTATCAGGTATGCGTGAGGGCCCCTAAAAAATTTATAAAGCATTGGATATACTTAAGCCTAAAACACTGTACTCAGTACGTTTCAGCAAAGCTACTAACAAACCTTCGGGTCAGTAAAATTCATATAGGTTCATTATAAAAGGACTTAACTTCAGAAAGGTGAATATTTTTTGTGAAAATTTCACAACAGTTCAATTTCCTTTTCTCAAAATTTACTCTTTTGTTGATAAAGCGGTTCAAGGATAATAAATGCACAGACACTATACGTATAGAGTTTTAGGTACCTGGAATTTCTACAAAATGGTTGTCGCTAATCTCGTTTGTGTCAGCAATACATTTTGGGTATTGCGTGTGTAGAATAGTTTGCTTTGAGCATTCGTGTACAATTGAAATGACAATTAGATAAATGTAAAATGGTCAATAAGATCAGTTCTAAAGCAAGCAAGAAAATTAGCGATGGAATTTTACAATAATTTACTTGTTTTCTATTAGTCGACATCACAAAAAAACAGCAGGTGTTTCAGATTTCGACACACAACTTTTAATAAATCATATAGCGTAAGTTATAACTTGGGCATCTTAAAACGAAAACGTTGAGTGTGTACAAATCCATCAGGTTAACTAAAGGTGAATAGGGGACTCAATTGGCTTGGTTATAAGGCCTATAGTTGTGTATTTGAGATTGCTTGTTTTTTCATGGTACATGTATACAAATGCCGACAAAAGCAATATTTTTCCGAAGTTTGTAGAAAAAAGGTTTTTGGTACTTAACACGGAAAAGATAGTGGCATACAGAATGGACGCCTGTAACCAAAAATACCCCCTGCTGTGTCCCTAATCCTGTTTTTCTGTATTCTCAGTTATATATTTGCATGCTTGCCTGCATTATTTGCTTCCATAAATTGTATGGTCAAAGCTGAATGCAGCGTATTAAATAGTGTCATTGTCTTCAGTAACGTATTGTTCTTCCGTAAGTATAGTGCAGGATTATATACGAGTTCACTTATATCTGTTCACCTTTTAGGGTACAATAGACCCACTGGGAAAACAAGAATTATCCCATTTCTTGAAATCCCACTGAGTACCTTTTGTGCTGTTCATTGGGCATTTCAGAAGTGAACTTTTTGGTATCAAGTGAGCTGTATTGTATTGACCCCTAAGATTCCAAAAGAGTATAAAATATTAAAGTAAAAAAGGGAAAACATTGTTAGGGAATCTCGACTGTGTTGACAAACTAATAACCATTGGCGAATGGAGTAATTTGGAATCAATAAAGGGGCCCCCAAACAAGTCGGATTTAACAAATGGACCTCATGTTCGTAATTATGGTTAAACATAGACCTAATATCATGTGTTGCAGAGCATACTTTCATTAATTTTGCGTATTTTGCAATTAAGAGCCGAAATCAGGACCTTAAAAGCAAAATTTGAACAAAAAATCCTCACATTTGTAATCCTGGTACAAAATCGCGTTAAAGTCCTGTGCCGCATGGTATATACTTAATGCGAAAATGTTGAACCGTTGGTGACCTCTGGTCTTTGGAATTGATTTATTGACCTTAAATTCTTAAGGACACTAGCATGTGTATACCAAATTTGTAGGAAATCGGATAAGATATTTTTGAGAAAATCGCATTGGGACGGACGGGCGGATGGACTACAAATTTGGAACGAATCTCTCGGTTCCTAATTATCCTGTGAAAGGAGCCATTACAATACACCCACATTGTTTGATACATGCAGTGCTGATAACCGCACAACTCCACAATACAGACAAACAAGAGCAAGGGATGAGCTTTGGGTTGCTTTCAGCCACAATACAATATAGCAACAAAGCTCTGACTCTGCATCCCCCTGAAACGGGAATCAGCAATGCGTTGTGCGTATAGGGGTGCGTAGCATGTTGCTTTAGTGTTTACGCTGCTAGTGAAAAGCTTCATAATAAAGCATACAGAACAGACGCTCAGCACTACGCAACATTGTTACATAATGGATAATACATTATCGTGTGTGAGTGAGTTCAGTCTGGGTTTTTCTTTTGTCAATGCAACATACCACAACAGCAGTTGTGTTCAATTTTTACAATTTTAAGTTTGTAAATTTTAAACTGAAACAATTAAACGTCAGCGACCAATGTGTGAAAATCCACTTTAAGGAATGTGAAAATATGGACGCGTTGGATTCAGACAACATAAAAGATAATTCTGACGAGGTAAGAATTTTGAAAAAAAAACCGTTTCCACTTTAAAATTACTTTAAATTGTATTGCCCTATTTCAACTCCGTTTTTAAGTAAAAGTCACCAAAGTCTTTAATGATTGCTTTCTCATTTTGTTCTTCAGGTAGGGAACACGGCGGCTGTTTGTAAAAAGCCCTACCGCAATGACCCGTCAGTGATCTCTTTTCAGTTCGGCATTGGTGGAAGTTACGCACTGTTGACCCAAGATGAACAAACTCTGGAAAACTTTGTAAGCCTGTTTGGCTCTGTGTTTTCTTCCAGCGACAAGAATGCGCCTACTTACAGCCTAAGGATTTATAACATTTTTTTTCAAAATGGAAATTTTCGTATCTTACAAGATTGTTTTGTTCAGTGTGGAAATGGTTTGGTTGAGCTTGAAATTAACGTAGGGACAGGGAGCCACCTGCCAAGTGTGTTGCCAAAATTTGCATTTCCAAGCTTAAAAAAGCTTCGATGTTGCAGGATGGGGAACATTTAATACTCCAGAAACCCAGAAGATCATAATTAACACGGGCAATTTATTGAGGAATATTTTGGAGGGCAACAGTCCTCTAGAAGAGCTGACATTGCACAATGAAGTTGGATGTGCTTTTTTGGGACTTGACAACATCCTACTACCTTCATCACTGACAAAGTTGGGAACGCATGCTCATAGTATTACAGACTTGGAAAATCTTGCAAAGAATCCATTGCCAGAACTTTCCTATTTGTTCTTAAGCATTCCGAAAACACCAGTTCCACAGGATTTTTTGTTGAATATGTTGAGTAAATGGCGCAAATCCTTGAAAAACTTATGGCTAAACTTTATTCAGATGCCAGGTAAACCACCAGTTAAAAAATATTTCCCAGTAATGGAAAAATTGGAAACATTGGATTTTTTCGTGAATGGTGGACATGATTTTGAGCTGAACCATGAAGATGACGGTGACATGGTTTTGGACTTGGGTTTGAGTTTCCCAACTCTAAATCGTCTAACACTAGGTCTAACTGAGTCCAGGTTTCAACAGTGGTGCGAAAAGTCTGTTTATCATTCAGTGAAAGAACTTAAGACTGTCATTTATAGCAACCAAGGAACGGAGCAATTTCCTGTGAATTTGCATAACATTCAACTAACCAGCTCGGCTTTCCCAAATCTCACATCTCTTTGTATAGACATATTGGGAACTGAAAGTTCTGTACTTCAGCACATTTTTAAGGAAATGATTCAACTTACACGATTGACTTTACATGTTCTTGGGACTGAATCAATCAAAACTTCCAACTTTTGGGATGCATTATTAATTGGGGCTACCCCAGAAACTGTTGAGAAATTGAAGTGTGGTTTGGAGGATCAGGATATTGGAACATTTCTGGAAAATTCAAAAATGCCATCCGTCAGATGTCTTACAAGTACGTTTATCTTGAGTAATATTGTCTTTATAAAAATGCGTCATTTTCTTTTTTTGCGGTTTTCCAGGTCTGGATTCGCTAACTCTTATGACCTCGGGACCCAAAAAAGAAGAGCGGCTTATTTCTGAGATTTCCTATACGTATGCCTTTTCCAGAATGCAAAAACTTGTAAATTTGCATTTTTTTGGAAGATTTAAGGTACATTTTAAATTTATGGAGCTTTAAATAACTGTCTGATGAAAATATTATGATAGATATTATTAAAATGATGTATATTAACAAATACACAGGAGGCTCCAGTTCATGTTACGAAGGCGATGGATTATAAATGGGTAAGATGTTTCCAAAAAGTTAAAAATTCTGTTTTTTTTTTAAATACATTACCAATTTTCTTAGAACCATATTAGCTGGGAATAAGTTTACTGAAACAATAATACTAATTACTTGATATCGTTATTTGATATTTCCTTAAATTTCAGAGATTTAATTATTCCAATTGCGAAACATTAGCCTATTGTGAGCGTTTATTGTCCAAGTGTAAGGTCTCTTCCGTGTCAAATGTGCTCCAACAAACTGACGCTCCAAGGTATCAATTCAACTTTCTCCTTTACTCGACTGCTGGAAATACTGCTGAAGGAACACACAATTCTGAGATTTTGGAAAACTTCGTGAAGGAGTATGGCCCTGCATTTTCTTCTAACAAAAAGGATTTGCCTACCTACAGTCTTCAAACTACATCGCGGTCTGTGGAGTTTAGGAATTTTAGAATTTTGCAAAATTGTTTTGTTCAGTGTGGAAACGGTCTTGTTGAGCTTACAATACAACTGACGGTATACAGCAACTACCCCGACGCGCTTCCAAAATTTGATTTTCCCAACCTTAGAAAACTAAAATTTTATTTACCGTCTGCATTTTATGTTGGCCCCTACCAGCAGAATTTTGACTTATGCATACCTAACATTAGAAAATTAATGCAGAATTTGTTGGAGGGCAGCAGTTCTCTACAAGAGCTAACATTGCAAAATCCAGCTGAATTGGATATTTATGAACTTGACAACATTATACTTCCTTCATCGTTGACTAAATTGGGGACTCGCGTTTGCAGTATCAGAGACTTGGAAATCCTCGCAAAAAATCCACTGCCAGAACTTTCCTATATTTCATTCAGTATTCAGAAACCACTAGTTTCAGACGATTTCTTCTGCAATATGTTGAGTAACTGGAGTAAATCTTTGATGACATTATGTCTGGATTTTTCTGCGCGGCAGTCGATGGATCCCATAAAAATACATTTTCCATTTATGGAGAAACTGGATACATTAAGTTTTGGCTCTAGTGGGATTAATGACTTTGAGCTAAGCCAGAGAGACGATGGCTTGGAATTTTGTTTTCCAGGTGTAAAGTGCTTAACGTTGCGGTTAACCGAGACCGCTTTTCAGCAGTGGTGCATGAAGTCCGTCTTTTGGTCTGTAAAAACTTTGCAAATTAACCTTTTTGAAAACCAACAATTAGAGCATGTTCCAGTGAACTTGCAAAACATTCAACTTACCAGCTTGGCTTTCCCAATTGTCACATCACTAACGATACACATAGAAGGAAATGAAACTTCGGTACTTGAACACGTTTTCATGAAAATGATTCAGCTTACAAAATTGAATTTATTTGTTCATGGGACTGAAATTCAGTCACTGAATCAATCAAAACTTCCAAGTTTTGGGATGCCTTATTAATTGGAACCACCATAGAAACTATTGAGGAATTTATGAAGAAATTAAGCTTGGAAGATCAGCAAAATACAGCAATTCTGGAAAATATAAGCATGTCATCAATCAGATGTCTTACAAGTACGTTTACCTTAATCTTTTGTATGTTGATGAAGCAGTTCCATTACCATTTATTTGTTTCTAAATTTTTCAGACCTGACGTCCCTATCCCTGTTTAAAGGAAAAGAAACTGAGCCCGAGTACGGCGAGCGGCTCATTTCAGAGATTTCCTTTGTCAATGCATTTTTCAGAATGCCGGAACTCAGAAGTTTGCATTTTAATGGCAGGTTTAAGGTACATTACAATAGATATTTTATGAACTATTCGACAAAAAATGGAACGAAAACTTATAAGGAATAATATGTGATATGAATGAACATTGTGTATTTTATGAATTCATACAGATTCCTGATGAAATGCGTGAATCACTGAAGCCTAAAATGGGACCCAATTTGGAAATTTTTAATTATTGAATCATCAAAGTCAAAGGACTTTTAGTTGCTTTTAGCATGGTTAAATTAATTTACAAAACACGGTGTTGAATTTAAACTTGAATCAGATCAAGTTTTAACATCCAGTAAAACCTGGAATCTGCAGTGGGCTGGGTTTTAATATATTATGGTATTGTTAGATTGTTCCACAGCAAAACTGCGACTTTCATTTTAATTCATCAAATCATTTTTTCTGGTTTAGTGTATAAGTTAAAGGCTTGAAGGAGCAGTTAAAGTTTGTATTAGACTTGGCAGTTGTATTTCTAGGAGACTCACGTACATGTACTTAGAGCTGTATCTTTAGTTTGAAATGTACATATACAGCTCCTTAAAATATTCAGTATTGCTAGAATATAAAACGTTTACTAATTTAAGTAGATTGGAATGTTATAAAGGATACATTACAAGAATGTGTTATGAGTTTTCAGGAAGTGCCAAAAATACATTTTTTGTACAAAAAGATACACAACAACGTTTGTTCTTTTCTTCCAAAAGCGTTTTCTCTTTTTAGGTATGTGTATAAAATATTTATACCATTTTCTAAAAACAGGCTAATATTTAAGTAGGTGTGCTTTCTTCAGATTTGTCTAAAACTAGAAATGTTAAGATCAAAGCTACATGGGTAGGTTAGCCATAATGCTATTTGCTTAAAATTTTAAGCAACTTACGAAACTTGATGTAAGGATTTTGAATGTTCTAGTGTGTACTAGGATGCAACGCTGGTATAGCGACGCAACAAATGTGAGAAATTGTAAAACATATATGTAAAAAATGTGCCATTTCACAAGAAAGGTCAATGCATTCTAGTTCAAGTAACAGTTTGGTAAAAAATGCTCATGGGTAATAGGTTAAACGGAAGTGGTTTAGTAATACCGATTATAACATTAACATTTCACTAACACAAGTAAGCATTTTGTAACAGTATCTCTGATTTAAACATTTTTGCAATTGTTGATTTTCCGTAGACAAATATTTTATTTTTAGCAGTACTAGGTTATTCACAGATTTATTAAGTAGTGCAATAGTAACCATGCAAGTTTTTGGACATTTAGATAGTGCTTGATGAAGCCCTAATGCCTCTAAAGCCATTTTTATTTCATGATTGAACTCATTTGGCATTTGGAAAAACTTTCATAAATTGGTTCTGTGGTTAACAGAACAATATGTTCATATAATACATTTAGATTATTTCTGTAAAACTAAAAATAAGTAACCAGAAATAAATTGTTAATAATTAAAAAAATACAAATGCCATTCTTGTTTTTGTTCTGTCGCACATAATATTCGGTTTCGTTAACAGTGTTCGCATTTTGATCACGGTAAATTTCAATATGCTTGCAAATCCAAAACTGCTGAAAATTGCACTACATCAAACAAAATCACAATATGTTCTAGCTGATATTTTTGCACAAATAGGGATACGCCCATAACTATATTAAGCCTATACATGATTACATCCAACACAAATTGTAATTCTGTCAATAATATTTTTTAACCCGGCTTCAACCGTGAAACTAATGCTGAAATACATTTTTCATTATAAACCAAATATTATCCTAAAAATAATCTCGAATCCCAATAAATAATATTTTAATAGTAACTATTATTTACTTGATGACAGCTTTGTCTGTATAGGTTTGAGGGACAACATTTGTTACACACGGTTGACTCCCAAAATTAATAATAATAACATTGTATTAATAGGGGACGAATATTTTAAAAGGCATGTAGTTTCGTTATCGTGACAAATGTATATATACAGCTAATCCAAAACAGTTTTGTCTAGATTTTATAACCACGTTTAAATGAAATCTTTACACAATCACACAGAAGTACATTCATGCAGGAAAATCAGTACAAATTACGATTTTTTTGGAGAAATCTGGCGAACAAATACAATGTATTCATTAACCATTTTTTACAAAATATAAAACGAAGTAAGTAAACAAAATGCCTTCTAAGTCAAAGTGTAAACACAGATTTAAAATCAACAACACATTTGTGTAAAACAAATTCTTGGTGTTCAGTTTACACTATAAAACTTCAATTTTGTTGTACCAAGCATTTTCACAAAACGCTAACGCTAAGTGTTTGTTGAAATCTACTTGAGGCATATTTGTATTCTAGCAGCACCGTAAACTTTTCTTTCATTTTTCTCAGCATTTCTTCTGAAATCTGCAAATATCACTATTATTAATAATAATATTCTTCATTGCATATACACTGTAAAAAGCCAAACTACAAATTACCTTATGTTTCTTCGGGTAGCCGATGCGCAAGTCCAAACACTGCAAGGCAGGTAACTTCATTGGCCCCAAAATGCACAGTCTATCAGTCAAAAATCCATCCACCAGACGGAGAATCTTTACGTCTGCGGAGTATATTAAATTGATGCATTAGTAGAAAATTTTTTACCTGAAGTATTCTCAACTGTGCGAGTTTAGTGCTGACAAAATATACTCTTCGCAGGGAACGCTTAGCCTTTTAAGGTTTGGAAATAGTCTATTTATTTCTAAAACATCGTTTGGACTTTCATAACACCCATATCTGAAATAAGGTTCCTCCAAAGTATGTACAGGCTGCATACATTGATTAAAATCGGAAATGATTTCTGCATCAACATCTAACATCTCCAAATGTTTTAGCCTGGGAAACAATTGCTGCAGATATAACCCAGGAAATCTAAGGCCGATGTAATCATTTATTTCTAAAAGTTCCAACTTCGTCATCCGTGGAAAAGTAATCGCCAGGCTTTTAGATGCGGTATAAACCCATTCTAAATGCAATTGCTTTAAGATATTTCTCTGACTGCTCAAGAAAGTCTCAAAGGTCTTGGAAGAATTGTCGGGTGAGGTTTCAAAAACCATTTTAAACTCCACCAAATTTAATTTTTTCTTCATAAGCTGTTTCACCAGATTATCCGTAATAGTTCCTTTAATGCGCAGCGTTTTCAAATGCATTGGATTGCTAATTGCAACCAACAGCCGGTAAGAAAGCCAAAATCATCTCCGCTACCTAGAACATCTTGAACCTCATTTACCAGATTTAACGTGTCCAATTTTGTTGCTAGTTTTATTAAATTGCGATAAAATTTCACTCTTAGGTCTCGTTTCCGATTGTTGACATGGTACAAGTGAATTTTGAGTACTGTTAACTTGCAAAACACAAGATTTAAGTTTTGAATCTCATTAACGTGAAAAGGAGGCTCGCCCTTAGATTGTTCCAATTGTAGTTCAGTAACGGTGTTCGTAATTGCACGGAAGAAATCATACTGTAAATGCTGATCCACCGACTTGAATGCGTTGGTTCCAACCCTTATATTGGAGCAGGGAAAATTATGAATATTTTCACTGATCCACTGGATCCATGTAGTTTGCTTACTAGTGTATTTTGAATTGCTTTTGAAAGTGGATCCCGGACATCTGGAGAAACTCTAGGTGGAAAAGTCACATTTCCACTAACAACTTTTGCAGACACCATTTTCAATACGTTAATACAAGTCCAAATAAAGTCCATTGCTTATAAATAAAAGTGAATTAATAAAGTTTCTTATATTTTTTCTCCTTCAGGCGAAAGTCCACGCAGAGGGTTGCTTCCTTGTTGAAACGCTTGTCTTGTCTGTTGTGGATAATTTTGTAAGACACTTGATCCTTCTTCGCGTGACTTTAATTCTACAATTCTGAGAATAAATGGGACGACAGCAAAACAAACATTACTTGTTATGTCTAAATTTTTACACATTGCGTTTTTTCCTAGGGACCTGTTTTGTGCGTGCATGTGTGTAAATAAAAGTTGCTACTTAATCCTGCTCTGCTTTAATGCCAAAGGAATCAAAGTACTTTTTCCTGTTGTTTCAGCATACCTATAAGCATTAAGAAATATTTTTGTACAGGGTCCCAGAACTGCGCATTTACATAGCTAAAAAATAAACCAAACGACAAAACAACCATGGTTTGGGCTACCTGGATTAAGAATTCTAAAAGTAAAAAATGTGGATTTTACTTGGAATCGTGAAATTTGTGTTTTTCAGGGACCTGTGAATACAAGCTTTCAAGCATGTCTAATATTCCACAGAAAATGATAGATCTTGGTTTGCATTAGCATAATACAACAATAGAAAAATTGAAACAACTTACAGCAATGTAACCAATTCATCTACAACACAATATGTTAGGCCATAGAAACTTATCTCAAATAAGAAATGCAAAATTTACACGTACACAATAGCTCCAATCCTGGTGCTCCAATGTCTAAACGTGTGCCTCAACGTTATTTAGTTATTTATTTCCGTACTACCTTATTTAAATACTTTATGAGAATCTAGAACTTGGTTAATAAAAATGTTAATCCCAAATGTGTATTTAAGTTTGTTTCATGAAATAGACAACAGTTTGCGATTTAACTAGAATAGAATTAATAATAATTAATAATAATGATAATTCTTTCCCAAACTAGCTAACATTTGCGGTTACCTTCAAAATATGAATTTGTAAATAAAAATTGTTTGCTATTTTTTGTTTTCTTGAACCAACCAAATTTGGGGAGAGTTTGAGGCCAATTTTTAATTCTTTAATAAGCTTATAGCGTTTCTGCAGTTCAGTCATGCATTTGCTTCCTTCACTTGATAAAATGTTAGTCTGCATGTTCGGAGCATAGCAGTTTGCAAGCGATACCCTCTTGTTGTTTTTACAACAAAACAGGGCAGTATAGAAAACAATACTGATATCGAGGGACCTTTTACGGAAAGATATAAGTGCAACCCAGTTCAAAATACGGAAAAATATAAGTGCAAATCAAATTCAAAAACGGAAAAAGATATGTGCTCGCCAGACTTCACGACGGAAAGAGATAAGTGCAAGTTGATAATATTAGAGCAAAACGAGAAAAACTTTTGTACGCATGTTTATGCAGATAATGCTAAAGTCACTAACAGTTAAAATTTTAATCGTCCGGATATGATTATAAATTTGTAACAATGAGTAAATTGAAAGAAAAGCATGCTTTTTAATTTCTTGTATTTTTGTTTGGCGATTGGTTACCGATTGGAGTAGAGATGTGGAAATAAAATTGACGTGCAGAGAACCGAGCTTGTATGTTCATCATTCAACTGCATTTTGCAATGCAGACTCTCAATGAAAACCATATGATATGGGTATGGAAATGTAGAGAATTTAATGGCGGTTCTTATTGTGTGGTCATCTCAATTTGCCCCAACCATGCACATATATCTTTCCGCGGAGCATTCTGGCGAGCACATATCTTTTTCCGTTTTTGAGTTTGAGTTGCACTTATATTTTTCCGTATTTTGAACTGGGTTGCACTTATATCTTTCCGTAAAAGGTCCCTCGATATGCATCAAAGGTATAAAGTGTGTAAAACCCTTACAAGTCTTGCTTTCTTATTTACTGCTGAGAAGTTCCGACCTTTTTTGGGAGCATTATGAAGGAACGGATGCATACCCTGACCCCAAAACCCCGGTGCCAGTGATCCCCCTCAGACCAGTGCCCAACAGATACGCCTATCTGTAATGCTTATGCCCAATGGATGCGGAATGACTAGACAGAGCCGTCCGTGGTTCATGGTGGTTGTAGCCAGACTGAAGTGTTCTGGCTTGGTCTTTATTGTACTGTACACTAGTCAATATATATTTTGTGTTAAAGCTTACAGCAGAAGAGTGTACATGGACAATCCCATGCATAACTATGTACTTAACAGTATAATATATTACCAAAATGTATTTTATTTCCCCATATAACGCAATATAACCGTAGTATAGTGACGTATCCGTCACATCCACCCCCACTAGCGAAAGATAAGCCCTAGCTTCCTCCCCGGGGTAACAAATTTATTTTACTTTTACGCTTACAAATATCTTGAATGCAATAGATGCAACGTTTCTTTTTACGCGATCTTGGTTAATCAACAGATGACAAATCTTTTTACGACAATTTCTCAACTTGTTAATAACATGTTTTGGCATCTTTAACTGTAACATTATACCGAAATTATTCAATAATTCATTATTACTGATCTTTTGATTAGAACAAATATTACCATAATGATTTTTCTCATACATGAATATTCTTTTCTCAATGTGCTCTGTTAAATCAACATGTACAACAATATTATCAACTATCATACTTTCTTCTTCAATCTCCGTGCATTTTTACTCATTTGCTGTAGTGCTAACAGCATTCTTGCTACGATTACCGTCGGCAGTGTAAACCGAATCAGTAGAAGTGTGCGCCACATCATTATCATCATTACTCTCGTAATCAAAAAAAAATATTATTATCTATTAGGATATATTCAGAAAATAGCTTTACTAAACTTTCCTTCCTTTTACCTAATTTTTCCTAAATCTTTACAATCTTGATAATTTTCCTTTGCGAATTTCCATACACCATCCAGTAATTTGATTGTGACTGGTCTCATTTTACATAACATAACCATGTCTTGCTAATTGATTACATGATTTGGATTCAAATTACGCAATGTTGCCGTGTTATCTCGCCAAAGATATAACTTTAGTAAATATACCGAAATATTCTTTCTTTGAAAATGATTTACAATGTTCATTGAATAGATTAGCAACACAATTTTTCCATGTTCTACTAACTGATTTTACCTTGAATTCATATACACGTAACATTCAGTACTGATAATGTTTAACATCAAATTTTTCACTCAGAAAATTACAATAGTTTTCTTTAACTTTTTCTGTCTCTTGCGTACTGTTTAATGTGAACTGGTAACGGACGTAAACGAAATAAGAATTTTGACCACTGACTGACTTACTGCAGTTTGCATCTACAAACCATTAAATAGCTTTCTCAAACGATACATCTTTTTCTTTGCAAATCTGAAGAATTACGTTTTAAAAACCAATTACTGAACAGCAAAAAAATATCGAAATCACGTTGCAGTGCAAGCAACTTTGAAGTACCAAATACAATCTTAGCATGTTTTCACCAAATAGGATCTAATAGGATCAACAACATAGGATCTAACTCAAGTTTTATAACTGAATGTGGAGCTATAGCATCAATAAGAAAATTGTCTGTATCACATGATATTTAAATCAAAACAGTTAAAGTGTAATTACTAAACTCATTATCAAATTCAAAATCGATTGAAATTGTATTTCTGGTTTTCAAAATATTACCATCTCAGCTTGTATTTCTGTTCGGCAATAGACCAAAAACTACGATCTTGACTTTCCACAACGTCTACTGCTTTAGGCATTTCACTCGTCATCTTGAATGATGCTGCTACTTGATGGTTGATGATTGATGATGATACTAGATGATTCCTTAGCAATCCCAGGTTTAATTTGACTCTTTTGATGAATGACTGTTCGTCCAGTTGAATTACTTCTAAACCCATTTTCTCGCAGTGTAAGCGAGCTTTATAGTACTCAATACTATTCTGTCGCCTATTTGATATTACGTTACGCAAATCAGTCATTTTCTTTAGCAATGAATACACATCAATTAGTAATTATTTCTTTCTAGTGTTTACTCTGAATCCAGCCAAATACGATAATTTACAGCTTTCCTGTCCCGCAATTTTCTGACATTCTTAATATCGTATACTTTAATTCTGAATATCTTTACAAGTATTTTGATAAAAGCAAACTGAAGAATAATATGGTTTCAATTTGGAAATATGGCATTTCAAGCTTATACGATAAATCTTGTTTTTCTGAACTTTTGAAAGACCAATTCATTTACACACTAACTTGTGATATGTGACGAATTTTGAGATTCGTCTGAATTCTGGTGGTAACGCACCATTAATAAATTACCAACGTTAAAGTGGAAATCATGTCTTGTTTTGTCGAAAAGAACCTTACAAACATCTCTAACTTTCTGATTATTTTTCCGGACGTAAATCAACAATGAACTAAGAACTTTTGGCATCTCTCTACCTATATCTTTTGCATTTTGCGATTCTGTATCATCAATAACTTAAGGATTAAGAGTATTATCAATTGGAAAACTTAATGCTAACGCAGATCTTTGAAAATGCACATCCTATATTTTATGATTTTCATTCTTTTATTTCCTGTAATTGACATTCTACTAATATCATTATTACTGCGTTTGCACTTTGATGATATGCACTAACCAATCTATGCTCGATTGACCAATCTCAACATAACTTTTCATCGTTTTACCTATAGAAATTTGAAGCGTTATCTGTCACTATAACCTTCGGAGGAACATACCTATAACAATTGTAAATCTTCCAGAAATGAAATAACCCTAAATTCTTTAGCGTTTGGTATTTTCATCATTTTAACCCAACCGCTTAGCTGATCAACAACAACTAAACAAAAACAATTTCTCCGCTGCTTACTCGGAGGAAACGGAACATATAAAACCCAAAAACAAATTCTTCCTGACTTCATCAGAAAGTGGGACTTTTCCCATTAACCTTTAACCTTTAACTTCTCCTATTTCAATTTTTTTACGAAACAGAAGTGAGAACCTTTAACCAAATTACCAATATCTCAATTCATACAATTCAAATAGAATCAAGACTTTGCTGCAAATTTAATCTTTTTATTTCCAACATGAGGAAATTCAGGAGAACAATAAAAATAACTTGAAACTTCTTCCTTCATACAGAAGATACGCAACTAATTCATGTTTCAAATTTTAACCACAAATACAAGCAGCATTACCATTAACCAATTTCCATTTTTCACAAACAGAAACATTCCCATGACCTACAGACTCTAACTGGACCGTCATATAAGAATTATCACGTGGAGTGCACTTTTCACGAACGGAAACATTATCATGAACTACAGACTCTAACTGGACCGTCATATCATATTAAACCAAAAAAATCATCGAACTACAATACGTTACTCTGACCTTCAGAATTTAACTGGATCGTCAGCATAACAGTGAAAATCAAACGAAACTGTCGAACATAATCATTAACCCGAAAATATTTCAAAACGAAAAATCAAATAAGGAGACTTTAAAACTTAAATTCCCCATCAGATTCCAATCTGAAAATACGAACATACCTGACGATTCAAATCTTAGGTATCCTATCGAAGGAGACCTCGACTCTTAAAACATAAACCTTATCATGGAACATAAACCTAACCTAACCATTTTCTGAACATCTTTCCAAACATAACATATTCACAAGAAAATCGACACATCAACTAACGCACTTTTATATGAGGCTTACTAATAAGGTGATCAAGCTTACTAAGAAAACCTACATTCATGCACGTTGCAAAATATCTAGAATATTTGAAACGTAAAACAAACTGATGTTCCCTTACTACGCATCTTGCATCGAAACAAAATTCTCATGAAACTAAAACTCTTGTCGTCCGTAAAGACAACAACATTCAACCAAAGACATTCAGAAAATTTAGTCAACCGAATAAAAGAATTAAAACCATTTTAAAAACTAGCAGACTCGCATACAAAGTCCACATTCATTCATTATCTCAAATCAATGTCTCAAAAAAAATTCCTCTTTTACTGATTCAAGACACTATACGCATACCTACAAATATCATGGTTGTGCAAACCATTATCCATTCTGTTCGTGTACCTGCAGCGAAGGCATCGAACGAAATTACAGCTCCTTAATTACCATAAAATAATCCTGATTTTTTTTCATTTTAAAAATTCTACTTTAATTTTTGCAGAAGAACATTTTTGTAAATTAACTGTCAATCCTGATTCTCTTCGAATTTTAAAAACTGAATCAATGTGTTTCAAATGCTTCTCAATTTTTTAAAAATATATAATTACGTCATCCACGAATATAACAAAATACAACTATGAATCCTTTACTGCATAATATTTAAAACAACGTTGAAACCATAACGAGACGTTTAATACCTAATTCCTTTGTCCAATAAATCCTTTCATTTTTTCCTACCTCAGCCGAATCACTAGGCAGAAAATAAGTAATAGCATTTTCTGTCAATTTTCTTTTATGTTTAATCAAATTAGGTTGACCCAGCACACTAGCAGTTCGACAAAACCATTGAAAATCTACTAATAAGCATATTTAATTTAACCTCATTCGAACTTTGGAAAATAACTGATCAAATCATTCTGAACATTGTATATTATATCCAATCTATCTTTAAAGAAAAATGTACTTGTATTATAGCCTGCCACTAAACCATAATATTCCCAAACTTTCTAAATCACGAATATGCTAATTTAACGGTAACTAAAAACCAATGGCAAATTAACGTTTGTCCTATTTTTATGGCCATGTAAGCCAAACATATTGTACAGAGAGGAGTTTCTTCGGCGCAACGCAGGCGCTTCTTCTCGTACGTTACAACAAATCTCAACGCTTTAGCTAACTTGAAAGTAACTAGAGAGTATTTTGACCCTCAATCTAAGATGGCAGTAAATTTTGAACAATTAGTGATAAATCTCAATACAGTAGTGAAACTTGAGGCTAAGACCAGAAGACGTCTAGGTACTAAAACGCAGTTTTCTGAATGCTATCCTTATCCATCGAAATCTGACAATATACCTACTTTAAATCTATAATAATATAGTACTGAACGGAAAGTAGTAAACTTGTAATTACTTTGCATTGTGTACAAGTGCCGCAATATGTTTATTTACCTTGTTTAACTTTTGTAGTTCACCGTCATGCGTATAGAACCATCATGCATAATATCTAGCCTATTCATCAACAAAGTGAAACTCGTAGGAAACCCTGTTAGACCAAACGGAAAAAAACTAACCATTCATACAAAATACCATTACCATAATTCTTCTCATACCTCTCCTTGGAGCTTAAAGTTCTGACTATTGTTAGAATAATTACTTCGTGTAAAAGTACTTTGACCTTGATTTGCATTGTGACAACGTCTATCATGTTGACTACCTAGATTTTGACTGAATTACTGTTATTCTGACTGTGATTGGACTATGAATAACCTGCACCTATAGTAACCATTGCTATTGCAGTTGCATTTGGACATTCACTATTCATGTGAATAGTTACATTAATGAAACCTAACATTCGACAGATTTATAGTCGGAGCAGAATTCATACGTATCCTAAACCGACTATTATTCCCTTGTACCTTGTGTTTTGTGGAAAATTTTTACTTGTGCTCGGCTGCGTACTATTGGAGCTATTTGAATAATCAACATTGACATCAACATGTCTAAGCTGAGGCTGTCCCACAAACGCAAAATAAAAACGATCAAATGCTTATCCTCTGACTTTCTAATCCAATATACCGAAAGCAAAGGACTGAACTGATTTTCCATCCTATCACTAGCATGAATAGACTTCACCGCTTAACTAGCCTGCTCAATATGCAAATACACTAGACGATCCATTTCTGCATTTATATTATGGTACGCCCTATCCAAAGATATTTCTTCACGTTCCTTAGGATTAACTTGCCTACATAAATTCACCACCTCGTAAACGAATTTTTCAACGGAGTCATTTATCTCTTGCATTCTATTATTCAAATGCCTTTTCCTGTCCTTTTCAACAGAAACGCTATCACACTTGTCCTTGAAAGCTTCACAGAAATCTGAACCAAGAGAATATCGAGGTGGCAACATAGTCATGCCATAATCGCATATACCTACTCAAGATGGCACAAATATACCGATGATGCACGTTAGGTGGATAACCTTGACTTTTAAAATAACTGACACATTCGTTAAAGAACATTTCAAAAGTCATACTCTTGTAATTGTAGTACGGAATCTCAATTCGAGGATTATCCCCTGTCCCACTCATTCTGCTAGGTTTCCGAACAATTCTCTTCTAAACAGGAATTTTTTCCTATCTCTTTCTGATTTCTCAAAGTTCTATTGAAATTATCCGACTCTGGAGCTCATTTGCTATCTTTTAGTATCTACTTCAGGAATATTATCTACCGCAAAATGAAATACATCCATCTAACTCACAAATGTTCAACCTGGGTTACCACCCAATTACTCTTAACACGATGAGCATGATAAACTAACATTGCGCACAAATTGAAAAGAAGAACTATACCAAAACTATAAACTTGAAATAGATCTCCGAAATGAAATTAATGTGGACAAAAAGACTGTCTAAATTCTCAAAAGACGTGATTAGATACTATCAAATTGACACGGGCATAAAAGTAGCTATTAATTATCGTCGTGGCTGATTCATTGAATTTACCAATTTTGTGCAGTGCAAGCACGTTCTGCAGCGGAGGCAGAGAAAATTTGATGTCTGCAGTGTAAACAGACGCTATTCTATAATTATTCACCATTTACGTTGTATAGTAGGATGAGCAGTGCAAACTCAGTTTTCTATCGGCAGTAGCAGTGAAAGCTACAGAAATTAAAGAAAAACATAAATTTTCATTAAATTAGGCACATTCATTACTTGTTGGCACATAATAGTAAGTTAGATATTGTTGAATGGAGGTAAATAGAATTTACGCCAGGTTAATACACAGCGGTGCAAGCTGTTAGGGATTCCACCTCAAAATTCTGCAGCGAAGGCAGTAGGACCAAAGACTAGAAAAAAAATTGATAGTAACAATTAATTCACGTAATTTTCCATTAAATAGTACAAATGAACATGAAAATATAATATTATGTCCTGTTTTCCCTGTCTGGCGCACTAAAAAAATCTCAAACAACAATTTTAACCACCTCCAATAAAATATTATGTACCACCACAGCTGTTACAAAAAATCACCTATTTTTCACCCAAAATTCCAGTCCGGAAAAACGTGATTATCCACAGGAACTTGTCCACAGCAGAGTTCGCCAAGATATGAAGGAAAGATATGCTGTACCCTGACCCTAAGACCCCAGTGCCAGCAGTCCCCCTCAGACCAGTGCCCAACAGATACGCCTATCTGTAATGCTTATGCCCAATGGATGCGGAATGACTAGACAGAGCCGTCCGTGGTTCATGGTGGTTGTAGCCAGACTGAAGTGTTCTGGCTTGGTCTTTATTGTACTGTACACTAGTCAATATATATTCTGTGTTAAAGCTTACAGCAGAAGAGTGTACATGGACAATCCCATGCATAACTATGTACTTAACAGTATAATATATTACCAAAATGTATTATATTTCCCCATATAAGGCAATATAACCGTAGTATAGTGACGTATCCGTCACAGCATCAGAATATACCTTAGACCTGGCCGCAATTTAATGAATTTACATTGAAGGGTTAAAGGTCTCACCAAAAGCCAAAACCACAGCTGGGTTTGAAGCAGTCTATCGAACAAAACACGCATATTATTTGTTTGTCTTCACTGATAAATAGCAAAACTATATAACAAACAGTTTTTATTAGTCTAATCATATTTAAAAATGGAGTGCATAATAACCCAAATTGCTAGAGCAAATCTATTAGAACAGGACCCAGTTTCAAAAGCAATTCAAAATGAACTGGTAAGAAATTTATAACAAACATAATTTTTATTTGGACAAAGTTTGTATTGCCAAATAAACCTTGTTTGAATTTTCACAGATTGTAGACGAGATTTCAAAGTGTATTAGCATAATGGACATGATAAATTGTCGGAGCGTTAATAACTTGTGGAAATATTATTGGACGCCTGTCATTCAAAAGTGCTCAACATTTCAGTTGTGCATATCTAATAAATTACATATACTTGTTAAAGATCTACACATTGGCCTAAAGGTGTTCCCAACTCCAGAAAGGAACAAAATAGCTCGAAACTATTTCTGCACCATGGAAGAAAGCGAGATTAATACAAGGGTCAGTTTAATTATGCAATGGATAAGCGAAAACATTCGTAACTTTCCATGTTCAAAAATTAGTGTAGGAACTCAGGCATTCAACAATGTGAATCAGAGCCTTAAATACGATTTTTTCTGTGCAATTTCAAGTATTGTAAGAGAACTACATATAACAAATAATTGTGAGAATCCTGTCTTTCCTTTTAAAAATTTGGAAAATCTGCACTTGAATTTCTCTAATCTAAAAGTACTTGACATTCAAATGTATTATTTTGTGAGTACGCAAACTGATATGGCCCTAAAATTTGTTGGAAAGCTTATACAACTGGCTACAAATTTTGACACTTTAAAACTATCCAGCCCAAGCGGTTATGCTAGACTTCTTACTGGATGCATCAACGCTATTGAGAATCCAAAACAAATAAAATCACTGCACATGGACGGAACTATTACAGGTGGTCTGATAAAAACCCTTGCTGAAAAGAACTTTGCCTTAATGGAGTTTGGCTTGCGATTTAAATTACTTTCTTCGTTTTGCTGCAAAAGACTCAAATCGTTCCTTAATAGTCAGGCTAGTAGTTTGAAACAGTTGTCTTTAAGAGCAAGTAAAGTATTCATAAAATGCCACTATCTATATTTGATGTTTTTTCCTTTGATGCCTAATCTGGAACTATTGGATATAAATTTGGATCTTGAGTTTCCAAAAATCACTCTCAAGCAATTGTTTCCAAAACTAAAGGATTTGAAATTAATGTGCGAAAGTGGAATACAGGTGCTTGGGCTAAGTGATGAGCCATTAGAAACGTTAGAGCACTTGGATTTAAGGATCAAGCAATTATAACAAATTCACGTTTTACAAGCATGTAGAATGTTTCCAAACGTAAAGCGGCTAGCCATTCCTTGCACAAAAGCTAATATGGTAGTGCTGAACGAAAACGGAATCAAGAATCTTGAAGAAATTACGCTGAATTGTGATTTGGAGTACACGCTGGATGATTTGAATGAAGTTCTTACGGGATATTCCAAAACAGATTTGGCGGCAACCAACCAGGAACGAATACTAGTGGAGACGGAAAAGGAACCCTTGTCATTCCTTCAGAGTAAGTTTTTAAGTAAAAAATGGTTGAAAAATTTCAAATAAACGAATTGCAATAATTTCTTGGATAATAATAACTTGTATAGGAGTGAAGATTCTGCGACTGGAAAAAGCTGTCTTGACCGATTTGGTGTGCACTCTGGGGCCGATGAAATTATCCTCCTTACAGTGTTTGGACTTGCGCATTACCAATTTGAAAACAAAACATCAGGTACTAAATATTTCTTTCAGTAAACATACCACAATCATTGTAAAATGTTGTTGAAATATAACGATAATGATGTTATTATTAATAAACTTGTAGATTTCAAAAACAATGCTTGAAACAATGAGGGAGAAATTCAAGGTACTGCTCTAGAAAAAACAACTCTTTAAAGAAATATAAAAACATTCAACATTCTTTAACTATTTTGTAAAAATGTTTGCAAAGTTGGTTGCAAGCAAAAGTGTATATAAAATACATAAAAATGCATTTTAGATCTTGGCTATTAGTTTTGAATTTTACGGGTTAATTTCAATTATCCATAAACCAGCCTACATTTGTTATATCAGTTATGTATGTAATCTCCAATATCGTCAATTTTATCAAATAATTTCGATTCATTTTTACAAGACAATAGTGTCCTCTAATTTTGCTATACACATTTAGAACTAAGAGGGATCAAAGTTTGAGTTTTACAAAAGTATGTTTTCGGTACTACTTTTTTACCTAAATTGTTATGTGTAACAAAAACAAATAGTTTCTATAATTTGTTTTTGTTAAAACATATCGCTGAGAATTATGTTTATCTCTCTTTAAACCGTTATTTGTAATGATTAGAATTTACTTTTGTGTTCGTATTGCATAATCTATTGTAATATTATATTAAGCATGCATTTTCATATAAGAAATCAATCCTTATCAATACCACAATTAGTACATGCAAAGTAATTTACCATTATTTTAAACGTTGTAAACATTCGTACGTTATAAAATGAGAACAACTATTGTAAAGAACCTTTGTCAAGTTCTTCCTTATTTTGTTGTGACTTTGTTCAGTTTATAAAATGTGACTTATGCTGCCACCTTGGCTATTTATTTGTAATCTGTAAAATTGTTTGACCTAAAATATTTAGAAATGTGTATTCATGAGTTGTGTGATGTATTTTTGATGTGTGTGATCTTTATCATTTTGAGAATGTGTGCACCTACCTATTAAGCAGAATATATGAATGGATCTGTAATTTTAAGCCAATATTATGCATTGTAACAAAATTCAACTTTGTAAGCCAATGTGATGTGATGATACAGTTTGTGGTAGAGTCTTGTAGGGTCTCGTGTAGTTCTAAAAAAGGTAAAGCATGGTTTTCTAACTACCTACGTGGCAATGATGTGTAATTTTTAGCTTGAAAAGCCACAGAAAAATATTATAAATGAAAAGTGCACCCATTCCTCTGTGCCCAGTCCGTATTCTACGCTCCTGTGTGATGGAGCTCTAGCATTTTAAGAAGCTGTAAAACTCCGTACTTTGTAACATTTTAATTGACAAGCTGACCACTAAAAATCGCTAATTGTGGTTTCAGCAGTTTTAATAATAACTAAACCCTTTTCTTTTGATTACCATAAACTTTGTGTTTTAATCCTGCATTAACTTTTATTGCATTGCCATCGTTATCGTTCATCGCACAAAAAGCCACACAACCACCACCACCATCATCATCATCATTTTTACCAACTTGACTCATCAGTTAGTTTTTAACCTTTGACATAAAACGATTGACTAGCGTAACTAGTCTGGTCCTTCCTGTCGTAGTATAATGTGTGATTATACATTTTGGTCCAATTCGAGCAAGGACATGTGAAATCCTAAGGATTGATAACCAGCAGTGAACTTTGTGAGACGACGTGTGCACCATATGGACAACTTGTGAACATCGTTTGTGAACTTTAAGCATCTTGAGTGAACTTTAGGCAACGTGTGTGAACATTTAAACATTCTAGTGACCTGGTTTTACTTTTGTGACATTTTTAACAATTATTTAGTGGTTTTGTGCTTGACATATTGTGAACATGGCACATGTACGTGTACGTAACGGTTGGCTTGGGTCACTGAAGGGACTACTAGTTACCGTACAAGCAATTGATCAGACAACAGTTACCTCCGGGGAAATAAAGGCACATCTGGACAGTGCTGATAGGATGTGGAATAAGTTGGATGCTGCACATTCAGCAGGACTGGCAACATCAGTAGATGACGATGCATTTCTCCTCCAGCAGCAGACTTTGGAGCCCATGGAGAAGTGCTACACTGACATCAAGTCAAAACTTTATGACATGAAGCCAGCCAGTTGTGTAGGACCATCCGGTCATAAAACAAGTTTCAAGTTACCAGAAATGTCGCTTCCCAGTTTTGACGGGAAGTACGAAGACTGGGCCACATTTGAAGACTTATTTAAAGCCAGCAGTCATCGTCATCCACATCTGTCGGGCTCACAAAAACTCCAGTATTTAACAGCTTGTACGAGAGGAGAAGCAGCTAGTGTGATAAAGTCATTTATCATAACGGACGCCAATTACGTAGCAGCCTGGACAATGCTAGAACAGCAGTACAATAATCAACGGGAAATCATCCATTCCCATGTGAAAAAGCTTTTGTTTCAGCCTACGTTAAAGATTGAATCTGCAACAGATTTGCAAGCACTATTGACGTGCACTTTGGAATCCATGAGGAGTCTGAAGGTCTTGGGCCGACCTACAGACCATTGGGATGACATTTTGACAGTGTTAGTGATAGAAAAGTTTGACGGGGAAACGAAGTCGGAATGGGCCAAGACGCTCAAGGGCACTCAACCCCCAACTTTTGCTGAAGTTGAAAGCTTCATTCGGCAACACATTCGGACGCTACACGCAAGAGGAACTGTGAAGCCAGTGAACACAACAAGACAACAACAAAATAGTGGAAAAGTGATCAAGACTCATCATTCTTCATTCGGTTCCTGTCAGCTTTGCAGGGGCACACATGAGCTGAGTCAGTGAGCAGAGCTGAAGGACATGACCACGAAGAAGAGGGTAGCAGCCGTCAAGGAAGCACGGGTGTGCTACAACTGTCTCGTAGAAGGCCACCGAGTGGCGGAATGTCAGTCCTCCTCATGCAAAAAGTGTGACCAGAAGCATCACACTCTTTTGCACTTTGAGAGGATGAAGAGCACCCGCACCACCACCAGCGGCGTGGAGGGGGCAACCAGTAGTAGTGATATAGAGCAGCAGCCATCATCGTCGTCGTCCGGCGGCATCAGGATCAACACATCAGCATTCTCATCCAGTGTCCCAACTCTACTGAAGACAGCTATAGTGGATGTTTACGACAACGCGTACGTGAAACACTCCATAAGGGTCTTCATCGATGAGGGAGGGGAAGGAAGTCTCATTAGGCTGCCGGTGCTAGGGCAACTTGGGGCTACAGCGGAATCGTGTGATGTGACGGTTACTGGGGTTGGAGACACATTTTGTACCAAAGCAGTGCTGAAAGCAGTGATAAGACTTCACTCTCAGCACTCAAGTGAATCAATAGAAGTGGAAGTGTTTGCCGTTGACACGATAACGGGAACTATCAACAACCTTACCCTGGGTCAGAAGCACGACATGAGAAAATGGAGTCATCTGCGGGGGCTACAGCTTGCCGATCCCAAATTCTACAAATATAGAGAAATCGACATTTTACTTGGAGGAGATGTGGCCCCATACATTCTCAAATCAGGATTGAAAATCCTCAACAAGACCTCACCAGTAGGTCAAGATACCATTTTTGGATGGGTACTAAGTGGTAAAGTAGCCCCATCACCACAACAGCAGACTTTTAGGATGAACTCCTACATTTGTGGAATCGGCAGCACGCTGACAAAGTTTTGTGAAGTGGAAGAGGTTCCTAGCTACCCTTCCATATCTATTGTGAAAGAAAATTGTGAGCATCATTTTGTGAAGACGCACAGTGAACAATTGCAAATAGAATGGTGTGACTATGTGCAAAACTTGGTTGAGATGGAACAAGTGAAAATTCCTCGGTGTGTGATAACAGATATTCCAGTGAAAGTAGAATTGCACTCTTTCTGTGACAGTTGTGAGATGGCGATGGCTTGCGCCCTGTATTTGAAGTGTAATTGGGCAAGTGGAGGGGTTTCAGTAAACCTGATAACCTCAAAAACTAAAGTTGCACCCTTAAGAAGCGTGTCCCTACCAAAACGTGAATGTTGTGCAGTTAAACTGCTAGTAGAGACTGTGGACGAGCTGATTCCTCCAGATTTGTGGCGTCATGTAAGCAGTAGAGACAACCCAGCAGATCTTCCAACTAGAAGAATGACCATGAAGCAGTTAGCGGAATCATCATTGTGGTGGCGGTGGCTTGGGCCATCATGGCTCCAACAGGATAATTATCCTAATGTATCAATGGAAATGGATGACGAGGAGGTGATGAAAGTGGAGGAAAGAGCAAAGCAGATTGTCTACTTTCATCATGCTCAACTTGCATCACAAACTCAGCTGTTTACCCAATTCTCATCGTTCAGTAAATTATGTCGTTGTGCTGCTTATCTAATCAGATTTGTTGTGTTTTTAGTGAACAGAAAAACAGTTGTGAAAAACGGAGCAGTCAGTGTTGCAGAAATAGAGAATGCAAAGCGGAGACCAGCATGGGTCCAACGGTCGTCGTTTCCGGAGAAAGTTCATCGACTCAAGAAGGGCAAAGAATTACCTGCATCCAGCAAGTTAAGCTCGTTAGCTCCTTACCTTGACGAGAATGAAGTCCTCAGAGTTGGGGAAAGAATCGACAAGGCCGAGCTGCTAGTGCAAACTCGTCATCCCTTCATCATCCCTCACAATCATTTGCTCACTCAGCTCATCATTGCAGAAGTTCATCGTGTCCACCTCCACAGCGGCTACAAATTGACATTGTCAATCCTGATGCGACGTTACTGGATCATTCGTGCTCGTGACACTGTGCGTCACTTTATCAACAAATGTGTAACATGTAGGCGTGCCAGAACAGCAATAACTCATCAACTAATGAGAAATCTACCAAAGGGAAGAGTAACCGCCAACCGGCTATTTCTCCATGTGGGAGTTGACTTTGCGGGCCCCTTCTCAGCAAAAGTGATGAAAGGACGACAATTTCCTGGGACAAAAACGTGGTTTGCTATTTTTGTGTGTTTATCCTCCAAGGCTGTCCTCCTGGAGGCAGTGACAAGTTTATCGAGTGAGGATTTTATTGCGTGCTACGAGAGGTTTGTAGCAAGAAAAGGAGTAGCTGCGCACATCTACAGCGATTGTGGCACCAATTTTGTGGGTGCATTTCAACCCACCTTCAGCTCCACACCAAGGTGGACTATGGAAAGCGGGGGTAAAATCGGTTAAATTTCATTTTAACCGTGTGGTGGAACAACGAACACTCTTCTTGGAACAGTGGGACCAAGTCAAGCAGATGACACAGCATTTCTCTAAGTGGTGGAAAAATGAGTACCTGACTTCTCTCCAGCAACGCTTCAAGTGGAAGCAAAAACGTGACAATGGTCAACCTGGTGATCTTGTTGTTGTGGATGATGACCAACTTCCAGTGACGAAGTGGAAGCTCGGGAAAACAGTGAAGACATGCCCTGGTGAAATGGGGTAGTTCGTTCTGCTTGGGTGAAAACAGTTGGAGGAGAATTAAAGAGGCCCATAAATAAACTGAGTCCACTAATTTCCATTAACGATCAATAATGTTTGTCTTTTGTGTGTGTACTAAATTTGTTCTGTTTTGTTTTGTATTGTAGTTGGAGTTGATTCATGACTGGTTTCAGCGGCTCGGACAAGGGATCCTCACAGGGAGTTCGGACCAGCTAATCCCGTAAGGCGTGAGGCTAATACCCTTAAACAGTACTGAAAGGGTTATGTTGTGTTTGGGCTGCTCTGTGTTGTATTCCACAAGGTCCATGGGGAAACCTGGGCTGCCTGGAGCCGAAAGTGGATCATTCTCTCTTCTAGAATACTTGTTTGTTAGTACACTACTCTTGTAATAATTTTAATTGCAACAAGTATGCAATGGTGGGGAGTGTAAAGAACCTTTGTCAAGTTCTTCCTTATTTTGTTGTGACTTTGTTCAATTTATAAAATGTGACTTATGCTGCCACCTTGGCTATTTATTTGTAATCTGTAAAATTGTTTGACCTAAAATATTTAGAAATGTGTATTCATGAGTTGTGTGATGTATTTTTGATGTGTGTGATCTTTATCATTTTGAGAATGTGTGCACCTACCTACTAAGCAGAATATATGAATGGATCTGTAATTTTAAGCCAATATTATGCATTGTAACAAAATTCAACTTTGTAAGCCAATGTGATGTGATGATACAGTTTGTGGTAGAATCTTGTAGGCGTGTCTAAAAAAGGTAAAGCATGGTTTTCTAACTACCTACGTGGCAATGATGTGTAATTTTTAGCTTGAAAAGCCACAGAAAAATATTATAAATGAAAAGTGCACCCATTCCTCTGTGCCCAGTCCGTATTCTACGCTCCTGTGTGATGGAGCTCTAGCATTTTAAGAAGCTGTAAAACTCCGTACTTTGTAACATTTTAATTGACAAGCTGACCACTAAAAATCGCTAATTGTGGTTTCAGCAGTTTTAATAATAACTAAACCCTTTTCTTTTGATTACCATAAACTTTGTGTTTTAATCCTGCATTAACTTTTATTGCATTGACATCGTTATCGTTCATCGCACAAAAAGCCACACAACCACCACCACCATCATCATCATCATTTTTACCAACTTGACTCATCAGTTAGTTTTTAACCTTTGACATAAAACGATTGACTAGCGTAACTAGTCTGGTCCTTCCTGTCGTAGTATAATGTGTGATTATACAACTATTGTAAAAAATTGGTTTTAGGATTTATTAGAAAACAGGCTTTTTTGAAATCTGGAGTAACATTTTCACAAAACTTATTAAGGTACTTTAACATACAACCATACAACACCTTTTAATTTAAAATAAATTTTATTAAGATTTTTTAAAATCAATGATATCAATAATTTTATGTCCATTCTACAAGCAATTATTTGATAAGTGACACTTATTATTTTTAAGAAAATATACCATTAAGAAGCTAATCGAGGAAACCATCATCATCTAAAAATGACACGCTACGCACACTATGTACCTGGATAAAATAAAATGAGTAACAATTAGAAACAAATGTTTTTTGTAAATACGTTCAAACACAAGAAAAATGTAATTCCAAACAGTTTTTCGTACAAATTACTTCGATGATTTTCACTAATGAGAATTTGCAATAGATTTGCATGTAATGTGCAAGTACACACCACCAAAATTCTGAACACAAATACCATTATAAAACACTATTTTGGTTTCTCACCTGGAATTATTTACAAAACAAAAAACACCTTTTATGCTAAATACATGAGCAAAACTTGCGTCTTCGTTTAAAAATCTCGTTTATTTCAAAAACTGAAAGCAAGCTTACTACCCCAAATTTGCATGCAAGTTGAAATTTAGTTGTTGATTTTTGAGTTCTAAAGGTCGACGCTTGACCACACCAAACATTTTCACATGTTTCAAGCCAAGGTAATTGGCTACATATTCTTTTTCGACATCAAATTAATCCGGCAGCAATACTTCAAACCTTTTTCTCATTATTTTCAGCATTCTTGTTGAAATCTATACATGTCAAAATGCAAAAACATTATTACTAATCCTTAACAATCTGAACCATTAATTAATATTGCAAAGATAAACTATAAATTACCCGATGTGGCTTTGTCGATTTGCTCAAATCCAAGCAACGTAAAGATTTTAACTTCATCGGCCCCAACCTGCACAGCAAGTTAGTAATAACTCCATATCTCAGTCGTAGAATTTTTACGTCTGTAGAATAGAGTTGGCAAATGGTTAAAAGAAGTAATGTTCAAATTTAATTAACAATTAAAAACAATTCCAAACTTACTCTGAAGAAATGCAAACGGTTCACCTTCCGGATATACCCCTTGCATCTCAAATAACCGGAATGCCTCCGGCCAGTTCGCTACCGGAATCCCCGTAAGAGCTTCATTCATACTTCCATCAGAGTTCCTCCACAACGTAAATTCTTCAAGTAAGTTCATACTAGCAGACCTCAGTCCTGATATAATATGCTTTTCGCAAGCAATGCTTAACTTTTTCAAATTGGGAAATAATCTACCTATTTGTAAAACATTTGTATTTCCATACGAACTACTGAACTCAAGTTCATCCAAAGTATATACAGGCTGCACACTTTGATTCCAATCCGAGATACCTCCTGCCCTAATACCCGACATTTTCAAATGTTTGAGCGTGGGAAATTGTTGCTGCACATTTAAGCCAGGGAACCTCATACCGTGAGAAGTTTCTATTTCTAAACTTTCCAACTTTGTCATCAGTGGAAAACTAATTTCAAAGCTTCGAGTCGTGTAAGCATGGCAATATAAACGCAATTGCTTCAAAGTTTTACTCTGATTATTCAAGAATGTTTCCAAAATTTTCGAGGAAAAACAGAAACGGTATTCAAAACTCAAGTCTAACTCCGTCAAACTTAAGTTACATTTAGAAAGTATTTCTGATAGATTTTTTGCTTTAACTCTGCTAATGTGCAAAGTTTTGAGTTGTTTTGGATTACTGAGAGCACTAATGCAGCCGGTGAAAAATACAAAATAGTCTTGGTCATACATACAACCTAATGTGTAATTAGGACTCAATGTTTCCAAATTTGGAGCTCTTTGTATTAGGTTTTGATAAAATTTCAATCCATTTTCAAGTTGAGTTTGAGAATCATTGCATAATGCAATTGTAAGTTTTGTTAAGTTGCAATACACCATACTTGAATTTTCAACTTCTTTAAAGTAAAATGAAGGGTGTCTAGTACCTTGTTTTAAATATAGCTCAGTAACAATGCTTGCAATTGCTCGGAAAAAATCTTCCTGTACACTCCGATCTACCGACTTGAATACTTGTGTTCCAACACTAATTGTTTTTGTACATGGAAAGTTGTGGACATTTTTACTTATCCAGCGCATAAGCAGATTGAGTCTTATTTTAGTTTCTGCATTATCTAATCTCTTAACCAGATCTGGGGACTCTCTACGGCAAATTCTTGCGTCTTTCCTAAGCAAAGCTGTTGTATTAGTGAAACACAACTGAAATTTTGAGCGCTTTTGAATAACAGGAGTCCACTCGTTTTTCCACAAGCTATTTGCACTCCGACAACTTATCATGTCTACTAGACTGATATATTTTGAAATCTCGTCTACGATCTGTAATTTTGAAAGAAAGTTCGTTTGTGTTATAAAAGTTACAAAATGAGAAATATTTTACAAGAGATCCCAAACATGAAATTTTATTTTGTATAGTTCGCTTACTAGTGGATTTTGAATTGCTTTTAAAAGTGAATCCCGGTCATCCGGATAAACTTTTGGTGGTGACCTCACATAGCCACTGTTAACTTTCGCAGACTCCATTTTAAATAAATTAGTACTGGTCTATTTTGCTAGCAAATAAAGTTGGTTGTTTTTTTAGTCTTCAGCTGAGTCCATCTGGATAGTTCCTTCCATGTTAAAATGCTTGTCCTGTTTGTTGAAATTTTCTTTGCAAGACCCTTGATCCTTCGCCGCATGACTTTGACTTTACAATTTAGTAAATAGCTACATAAGAGGATTGTAAAGTGTACATTGCTAGGTATATGAAAACTCTATATCTCTTGAACAATGCATTGTCTCTAAGATACCTGTGTGTGCATGTCGCTCTCCAGTCCTGTCCTGTTGTATAGTGAATAAACCTGAAGGACGTACCCCTTAATTTTAAACCAAGAAATATTTTTCTCAATGTCCTTTTGGCTTCATAATTGTGTATAGCAAAAAAAGAAGAAAACACGTTTTTGGGTACGTACATTCCGTATATCTGAAGTGAAGATTGTGTTTTCTGCTTGAATTCAATGTATTACGTGTACATGTGCGTGCATTATTGCTGTCGAGCATGCCTTTTTTTCCATTTATTATTATAGTTTATTTGGATTGCACTCGCTTTATGCATCAATAAAGTCAATGAAACACCTTACAAGAATGTAACCAATTTCTCTACAGCAAAATGTGCTAAGTCAAGCAGGCTTATCTCAATTTATAAAACATGCAACATTTACACGCAAAACAAAGCAGATGTACACCAAGTTCTAAACGTGGGCTTCAATATTATTTAGCCATTTACATTGACAAGTTTTTATTTACTTGCTTTGTAAGAATCTAGAATTTGGTTATTAAAAATAATGATTCCAAAAGCGCATCTAGGCTAGCTTTTAAAAATATATAACTTCAAAGTTTTGTTTTATTGAATATCACTAAACGTTTGAATAAGAAGATTCAAACTACAAAAGGTAACTCAAAATATGGAACGCCAGAATTTTACACAATGTCCATTTCAATTTTTGTATTTATACAAAATAATCATAAATTGCAAAACAATGCCTTTATCTACTTTATGCTCTAAAAAATTAGAATAGTCTTTGAAACAATTTCATTTGACATTTACCAATTTTGAATCATCAAACCTATATTTGTGCATGCATTTCTACCAACAAAATCCGTATGAAATAATATAAATTTCACAACTATAAGTAGTTAAATGCAAGTTATATAATGTCATTTTTAAAAACGTTTTTCATAAAATATTAGAAACGTCCGTTCCGGCATGTTATTCTTACCACACACCTTTCACAAATCATCAGTTTTTTTCAATAATGTTTAACAATAACATTTTCATGCGTAAACAATTTCAAATTCTAGTGGGTACTGCATCTGATAATTGTAAATTTTATGAAGGAATTTAGTGTACTGCTTAATTTTGTGTTTGTGATTTTCGGGCTCCCCACACTTAATTACAATTAGTAGCAACAGTTTACGCAGGACGCTTTACAATTTTCACTTCTTCAAACGACACAGATATCCTAAAGCAACACCGTAAACTTTTCTCTCATTTTTGTAAGCATCATTTCTGAAATCTGTAATTATCACAATAAAACAAGCATGCATATTAATCTTTGAATATTCGACAAATTTACTAAGAGTACAAAAAAAGATTATTAAGTACCTGATGTTTCCTATTTAAATTACCGATCCGCAAGTCCAAGCACCGCAAAGATTGTAATTTCATCGGCCCCAAAATGCACACCAAATCAGTCAAGACTGCTTCTTCTACTCGTAATATCTTTAATCCTACAGTAACCAAATGACAGATTTGTCACAAATCTTTCAAATCTTATTCCATAATCGAACATTTTTAGCTATATATTTAATTGCACTACTTACTCTGAAGGAATGTTAAGGGTTGCTTTTCCATTTCCACCAGTATTCCCATTTGTTCGGCTGTCGCCAACTCATCTTGGTTAAAACCCGTAAGAACTTTGATCATGTTATCCTGCATGTATTCCAAATGGCACCACAACGTAACATCTTGAAGAGAGTCTATGGGAGCAGCGTTCAGTGCCAACAAACAATCCGTGCTGCAAGGAATCTTTAGCCTTTGCATGTTGGGAAATATCCTACAGGATTCTGAAATTGCAATATGGTTTGCGCGTAAGGTCCTTAAATCTAATTCCTCTAACGTTTGTACGGGCTGTGTAACTGGATTCAAAACTGTCATCACTTGTTCTTGGTCACCTATTAGTTTCAATTTCTTTAGCTTAGGAAAAGATTTTTGTAAACTTAGCTCAGGAAATCTAACGTTTCCGTAACATTCTATTTCCAGTATTTCCAACTTAGACAACCTTGGGAAAGATATTGCATGGTTTTGTGATGAGAGATAAACTGTTATGATTAAATACAATCGCTCCAAACTCTTGCTCTGACTGCTCAGAAAAGACTCGACGGTTTCCGAAAGAAAGTTTTTAGGTATATCAAGGAACATTCTCAACTCTGTCAAGTCAAACTTCCTTTCAGGAAGCAGGTTTATTCCTCTAAACCTTCCATTTATGTTAAGAGTTTTTATTTGGTTAGGATGTCTTATTGCGCTGATACAGCCATTTAATAGTATATCGTCACTACTGCCTCCATCACGGTTTATGAAGCTCATGGTGTGCAAGTTTGGTGCAAATTGTACAATTGTTTCAAGAAATCGCAATGCTTCGTCACGATGCGTACAGATGACTAAAGACACTCCAATTTCAAGTATTTTTAATTTCCGAAACTCCAGATCTAAATTTGGCAAATTTTCAAAATGAAAATATGGATTGCCTAAACAGTAACCGTTTTCTAGTTTCAGTTCAGTAACGATGTTTGAAATCGCTTGGAAAAAATTTCCCTGTACACATTTGCCAACCAGGTAAAATGCCTTAGTTCCAATTCTAAATTTAGAGCAGGGAAAGTTATGGATGTTTCCATTTATCCACTGGAAAAGCAGAGCAGTTCTTGCATTAATTTCGGTACTGTCCATGCTGTCAAAATAGATTTGGGCTCTTTTGTCCCAATCCACACTGGTGTCGTTCAGACCTATTTTCATCTCTTTAATAAGCATAGCTTTTTTATCAGTCAGGCACAACTGAAATGTTGAGCGCTTTTGAATCACAGGTGTCCACTCATTTTTCCACAAGTTGTTTGCACTCCGGCAACTTATCATGTCGACTGCCCTGAGATATTTTGCAATCTCATCTAAAATCTGCAATTTTCCAAAATAAAATTAATATTATGCTTTGAGAAGTATTGCCAAAAACAAAATTGTTGCAGGTATCTTACCAATGCATTTTGAATTAATCCTGTAATTAGGTCGGAATTAATTGGGTTTCCCTTTGGTGGGAAAGCAGCTACGCAAATTGTTGACTCCATGTTTTAAATAAAAATATAGTAATCAGATTATTTCTTATTGTTTGTTATTATCACTAGAGAAACCATTGGTTTGTAGGTGTTTTTGTTATAAGGACTTTACACTCACGAATGTTTTTACATACCCTTGATCCTTTACTCTGGATCGTGTATGCCTTTCATGTTGTGGGTGCAGGGGATGTACCCTTGTAATGATATAATTTCAAAAAAAGTAAGCTGAGAAAAAGTACGAAGCAGGATTTCTATATCTTTTACGTTGCGTGTTATACACCTTTTAAGTGTAAGCATCGGTTATCTTCTCTATTCCCTCTTGTAACAATGTCTGTGATGCAGGGGCTCGACTCCTAACACAATAATTGTTGTGTGATCACTACACCTTGATCTGGCGAAGGAACGGTACACAATCTTAAATGTCAATATTTTGTTCATAAGTGAGCTTTCGGCTTTTTCAGGTGGTGGACTAGGCATCTTCATCATCATCCCTCCTGTCATTATCTACGTGCATGTGAAGTGTATAATACTTTGTTGCCGAAACCGGCACAGAATTAGCGTGGGTAAGATTCATAATTTTTTATCAAAATTGTAAATCTTCAATTTGTATCATCTATATAAGCAAAAACTTATTCTAACTAGTTTGAAATTAAAATATTTCTCGTAATTCAAAATAAATAACAAGAGACGAGGACCCATATCATGACATGTCCAACTAAATGCTTGCAAAATTAAAAAATTTGAAAGTATGAAATTACGGTTTTCTGTTGATTTTAAAACTCTAATAAAAATATATTCTTTAAATATTTTATGTTCACATGCGGATATTATTCTTCATGGTAAATTGGCTGTTATATTGTGCGTAGTAATAAAGCTCAGAAGCTCTTTGAAATACAAATGACACACAAAATGTTAGGGACGGAGCAAATTACCTAATGTGTCTTTACACTTGGTGGACATTCTAGTTGAATGACATGACAGGAGTGGGATTTGAGGATGTGGGTGAGAAAGTTGAGAGAAAAATGAGATTTGGTATTGGAAGGTGAAGAAGGGCAGGGATCTATTTGGATGAAAAGAAAAATAATGCGGAGTTGAAAAAAGTTAGATTTGTACCAGTACTATAAGCGATTTGATGGTGGCGTTAATTACTTTGAAAATTTGGAGGGATTTAAAGCTGGAGTGAACCAAATGACAAGTTGATGAATGGGATTTTTGAATCTGTTATATCAAAACCGCAATTTAAAACGTAAATATTATTATTTGGCTTTTAAAATTAAATATGCTCGTTAGGGTTTGATGAGTATTGGGTAGTAAATAAATTCAATTTTGACCACTTCTGAAATTCTGCTCGAAAATATGTAATGTTAATTACCTTCGGATATTACGAAAAACTTGTTGTTTTACATGACATAATTTTTAAAAACTGATCAATAAAAATTTATAGAAATTATAGTAAATTCTATTTTGCCAACGCATCTCTCAGTACTAGAACATAAATTTAAACACATGTTGTTGGGAAACTGCATGAATAAAGTAAACTATACGCGTATCATAGAAATTATTTAGGAATTGTTTTGTCGTTGATTTTGAAAACAATTGCGGAATACGATATAAACTCCAAAGAATGTGGTGAAATAAGTAAATATGGGTAGATCTACTATTCAATTTCAAAATGTCCATTTGTAGTCTAAAATTTTACAAATATATAAATTTGTGATTAAAAAAATAAGAATAAGTATGCATTACCGTTGGCTGATTATAAAATATTTTCCTAACAACAAGTGTCTTCTGCTTAAGCAAATTGACACAATCCCAATTTGTGTAATTGCTTACATTTAAAAATAAATCACCAATTTCTAAATAGTCATGATATTGAAAAACACGAGGTGTATTTTAACCAAAGAAGTAAATTTACAACACATTGCTACTGGTCCAGCGGTGCTGGATTTGGAACTTAAATAATACACAATGTTCAGTACTCAGTTCAGTTCAGTAGTACAAAGTTTCTAGACACGAATCACTTGACGCTTCATAATATATTGATTTCTGGTGTTTATTACGCACAATTTGATCCTATAGAAACACAGTAAACTTTGCTTTCATATTTTCAAGCACTGCTTGAGAAATCTGAAAATTGTCAAATAAATATGTTTTATCTGGGTAACACATAATACGGTTTTAGTTTATGCTTCAATATGAAACTATAAATTACCTGATGTTTTACTTCCGAACTGCTAACTCGCAAATCCAAACACTTCAAATTCTGTAACTTCATCGGTCCCAAAATGCATAGGAAGTCAGTTAAGGCTGCATTTTCTAATCGCAATATCTTCACTTCTACAAAATAGGTATGATTATGTTAAACTTGTCAAAATATACATTCATAATTTTATTTTAGATACAAAATCTGAAACAGCTTATAATTGAAAACCTACTTTGAAGGAATGCAATGTTTCCGGTTCCCGTCTCAACCAGTATTCCACTTTGTTCGGCTGCTTCCAGCTCAATTTTGGTCATCCCCGTTAGAACTTTGATCATGTTTTCTTGGTATTCCTGATCAATACACAGCGTAACTTCTTCAAGAGATTTCATTGAACCAGTGTTGAGTGCCAGCATATTATTGTAAGAGCAAGGAATGCTTATCTTTCTCAAATTTGAAAATATTCTACACGCCTCTAAAACTGTATTTTGGCTTGCATGTCGAAGCCCAAACTCTAATATTTCTACAGTTTGTATCGGTTGCATGTCTGAATTAAAAACTACTTCTTCGTCCTCCTGACTCACACCCAGTATTTTCAATTGCTTTAGACTGGGAAACAAGTGCTGTAGATTTAGACCAGGAAATTCCATCCCATTTCCATCTAACTCTAGTATTTCCAGCGTAGTCATTCGTGGAAAACCAACCCTTAATTCTGACTTAAAAACTCTTGGTTTCAAAGTATTCAAACGTAACCGGTTTAAGCTGTTGCTCTGACTGCTCAGGAAAATGTTGAAAGCTTCCGAAGAAAGAATTGAAAGTGGTCTAAAAACCAGCTCAAGCTCTTTTAACCTTAACGTCGTTTCAGTAAGCAGGATGAACTGACTGTCAGTAAAATTTGTTTTTACAAACAGACTTTTTATTTGTTTTGCAGTACTAATTACGCTAGTACACCCACTGATAAATTCTTCGTTACAAGCATAAAGGTTAACCAATCTCAATGTGTCCAGGTTTGATGCAAGACTTGTAATTTTTTGAAGAAATCCAAATGCCATCCAAAGGTGCATGTCACCAATGGTAAACACTCGTAATTCAAGTACTTTTAAATTGCAAAACTCTTGGTCTAATTCGTTAAGATTTTCAGCACAAAATGGATGGTATGGATCTTGTGTCTCTAAAACAAGCTCAGTGACAAGACTTGAAATCCCACGAAATAAACTGCATTGTTCGCACTTATTCAACAGGCCCAACACCTGAGTTCCAATTACAAACTTTGAGCAGGGAAAGTTGTGGATATTTTCACTAAGCCACTGAATAATCCAACCAGCTCTGGTATTGTTCTTGCTTTCATCCATTGACTCAAAATAGCTCCGAGCTCTTTCCTCCCAATCTGAATTTGGGGACTCTTTAAGCCCAATATTTAAATCTTTAACAAGCAGGGATATTTTATCAGTGAGAAGAAACTGAAACTTGGAACGTTTTTGAACAACAGGCGTCCATTCATTTTTCCACAAGTGGTTTGCACTCCGGCAATTGATCATGTCCATTGTGCTGATATATTTTGAAATTTCGCCTAAAATCTGCAATTTTTTTATACAAAATTAATATTGCTTTTAGAAAGTTTGCAAAAGCAAAAAATTGTTGCTGTTTTCTTACCAGTGCATTTTGAATTGCTTTTGTCAGTGGGTTCGAATCAACCGGATGACTGCTAAATACAACTTCACTAATTGTTGATTCCATTTTAAATAAAACCACAGTAATGAAATTATTTCTTAATATTTGTTTTTTATCAACGGAGAGCTTTTAAGGTATTTTGTTGTTTTGCTTCTACCGGCTCAGCTGTATTCTTTACCGTGGAATGTACATCCCTTTTATCTTTATGCTGAAGAGGAGGCACCCTTTTAATGCCACGAAAAGTGTAAGCTGAGAATTGTGTGAAGCAGAATTTATACATGTTTTCCGTACTGTGTTGTAAAGCTTTGAAATATACATCCCTTCTCTGTTTCCCTTCTACAATGTCAATGAAGTAGGGGCTTGTATGCCCTATCTGTAATATATTATTATACGGAAAACAATACAAAAACCTCACATTTCCTGCATAAGAAAGCTGTTGAGCTTTTTCTGGTAGGGTTCTAAGTGCTTGGCATTTCCATTTCCATCTTCTTCATTATCAATGTGCATGTAAAACGCACAACACTTTGTTGCCGAGTTTAGGACCATAAGCGTGTGTCCTCCAAATTGAGGAGAAAAAAGTCTGTGAGCAAAATTTAGCATTTAATCTCAAAATGTTATATGGTTTATGATTGGGGAAGAACGTAAAATGAATGCATGCTATTCAACTCTACTCATTTTTTCTCGCTTACGTGTGGTATAAAGTATGAATCAAACGTACCTGTAATATTGAACACCTGCTATATAGATAATTAAACAATGTAGAGTTCATATTTCTAAAAACAACCTTATCGTATAACTTGTTACTAAATTACAGTATGTAATACGGTCGCTATAAGAATGAAAAATAGGATTCAGCATTACCAATAGCAAGTGCAAAGTTTGACGTAGAAGATAAGAAGGTAAAAAAACTTGAGTTCGTCTCTCCATTCTTTACATTACATCATTTGTACTAAAAATCTGGTTTATTAAATTGGCTGGGATCACAACTTTTTTTATTTGTGTTGCCAACAGATTCAAGGAAAAATTGCAATCTAAATGTATGGTACACAGTTCGGTGTATAACTCTCAATAAACTCACTACCTGATTTATTACCTATTTTCATATGATATCTATTTGCTTCTGACGATCAACACCGACTTATCAAAATCGGTAGTAAACAGGTATGTATTATGCATAAAAATAGATTTTAAGGTAAAAAACCAGCACATTTTCCTACAAACGTTCACTGGGTTTGTTTGAATGACGCAAAAATACTGGATTTAGAAAATATTATTTTATTGATCAATTATCATGATTAGACGTACAAAAATATTATTCCAGTTTGTGTGGATGTATGCTAAATGTGTATAAAGCCATGCATAAGAAATTTTCCCACGCCAACTTATTCGATGAGAAGTCAAAACTCCTGGTGTATACATATGTCTTTCAAGCTGTGAGAATCAATGCGAAACATGTAATTAAAACGTGATACCATCTTTGTTCATGTTATGTTTTTGCGTCATGAGAAAAAAAATAGTTACGCACATTGATTCAAAAATGCTTTACTACAACAAAATTGGTCCAGTTGCAAATTTGTGTCAGGCATAAACTCTTGAAACTCAGAAATGATATTTCACTCTTCCTGTATAAATACGTGTTAATAATAAAAGAAAAGCTATGCAAACCTGATAGCCTACAAATCTGAACTGAAAGAATCATATAGTCTGAAGTGTGTTTGCTAACCAGTTGTTCACTTGTTCGAAAAATGGAAGGGAAAGAGAAAAAAGAATTGAATAGCTCCGTTGGTGACAACGAGCTTCCTTCTGTATTTACACAATATGATAAACCGTTTGGCGCAGAGCAGCGTCATATCAACATTTGCTTGTTAACATTTGCCCACTTTAGTTTGTTTTATTACGTGCTTTATCTCCTGCCATTTGGATTTGTCCCAAAAACAACAGTGCTACTGGGTAAACATTTGATTTATACATAAGACGGGAATTTTTATTTTATTGAAAAAGTGTATTTTGTGGTTATGTATAATTTAGGGCTTGCGTACGGGTATTTCACTGCCTTTGGAATCACAGCTGGAGCACATAGGCATGCACAAACCTATTTCAAAGACATTATAGCCCTTGCCATTTAACATCGTCAACACAAACCATAATTTACTTTCTATAATTGCTATAGATATTGGTGCCACAGATCCTACAAAGCTAAGCTGCCACTACAAATTCTATTAATGCTGGCCCAAACAGGCAGCTGGCAGTACCCAATTTTTAAATGGTGCAGAGTAAGATCAAAATATTTATAACTTGACTTTTGAAAAGAACTTTGAAAATATTTAATTTTTTTTTGATTATTTTGAATTTCAGGAACATCGAATTCACCACAAGGTTAGAAGTAGTTTCCAGTATTATTATTATTGTTTCTTGTACACTTTAAAACTGCATTTTTTGTATGTAGTATTCAGACACTGACGCAGATCCCCACAATGCCTCCCGTGGATTTTGGTTCAGTCATATACTATGGCTAGTTAAGCTTCCCCATCCACAGTTTCAGGAGAAGTTGAAAACTGTGGATGTCTCTGATTTAGTAAATGATCCAATTGTCCGATTTCAAAGCAAGTACTACTATCCTCTGGTTCTTCTCATGCCTCACGTTGTGCCTATGACATTCTGTCATGTATTTGCTCCGGAAATGTCCCTTTGGCATTTAATCGTTTGGAACCATGCACGTTACTGTTACACTCTACACATTAGCTTTCTAGTAAACAGCGTGGCACATATTTGGGGAGACAAACCATACGACAAGTACGTAAACGCGCTCTCATTTAAAAAATTTCATTTCAATTTTAAAGCAATTATATATATGTTTTTGCAGATATATCCTTCCAGCTGAAAATAAACTGGTTTCAATATTTGCAAGTAATTAGATTAAAAGTTCAAACAAAATAGTAGCTTGTACTTTTCATAAATATTGTAAAAATTAATTATTTAGTTGGTGAAGGCTGGCACAACTACCATCACACATTTCCCTGGGATTATAAAACTTCCGAACTTGGAATTAATCTAAACTTAACCACTTTGGTTCTCAACTTTTTTGCCTGGATTGGATGGGCGTATGACCTTAAGACGGTTTCGCATAAAGTATTAGTGGACAGAATCAATAGAACTGGAGACGGTTCTCATTCGTTTCATCGTGTTTGTGATAACGTGAATACAGATAACCCTGACAAAACTGAAACGGGAGCTTGTTGGGGATGGGGAGATAAGAACCTTAGAAAAGAGGACGTAGAAGTTACTGAAACTTTATTTCCTATGAAACGTATTGTAAAGTAGTGTCAATATTGTTGTCAATAAAGTGTTTTGTAGGAGTCGGGGTTCCACAGAGATAATGTGTAAAATTCACTAGTGGCATTGCCTCTAATGTTTTATGAATAAATTTGTTCACCATTTTTCAAAATCAAGTTTTCTTATCATTCTGTCTTTAGTATAGAAAAAAGATGAGTATTAAAAGTACCCCCACAGTAATCGTTTCATAAACTGTGTTATTCAAACACCCACGATACAAATGACAAATTACATTCCAAATTATCTACAACAGTAAGTTCATGGTCTGACTTGAAAGATAAATGGGCACATTGTACAAATTGTGCTCACCACCACCTCGGAATTTCCTATATCACGTCACTTCTTTATAAAAACTGGTTTACCAGATAGTGTCTACTTCTGCTTTACATACATTCCATTTGATCGTACTGATAAAAGGTTTGTTTTATAGCTTCCAGTAAAATTCATTGCTTGATTTATTATCTATTTTCATGTGAGGATTGTTTGCTTCTTATTTTACAGACACGACTGGTTTGATTCAGACCGTCTGAAACAGTAGAAAACACGCATAGATGGATAATCCTTTTACCATATAATTTGAACCATATTTCAGAAATTGAGTTAAAAATAATTTCCGCAAAAAACTTTGAAATTGCTTTTATTCAAGTATTATTCGTATTTAGTGCGTAATTTTAAAGGAAGAAATATACAATATTTTTAAAGACATGTATTAACAGAGGTAACTACTTGACCAATAGAATTAAACTAATTGCATGCGTTAACACATTCTGACTGAAATTTATTGGCGTTTCTTCGTCAAACGCCGCAGTTAAATAGTATAATGCAATTGGTTGCAGAGCTTTTAAATTCCGATTCCAGACTTTTCTTTACACTTTTTCAACAATTTGCATTAAATTTTTGCATTGCTTGCTTGCGTGCCTCGCTGACTTTAGCGTTTTAAATGGCAACACATTACAAAGTAATACTTTGCTCAATTTATAACAAAAACATAAATTTGGTATTGTTACCATAACAAATGTTGCTGCAACAAATACTGTCATTGAAGTGATGATGTACAAAGGCAATGGAAAAATCCTTCTTCCGTTTAGAGTCGTCCATACTCCCAAAATGCTAATTAAAAACTCCATGTCCATTAAGCTACCACCCACAATCTATGTTACCGATAATCCAATCTTGTGAATGCACTGGATTTGTACATATAGACTAATGTTTTTAAAGGTGAAGATTCTTTTTTAAGCCGCTGAAATAATGTAACATAAATACTAACAAAATTAAGGGATGGCAGAATAATTAGGGTAATTGTTCATCCAGTGTCCATAGACACAAGTTCAACTATTATAAGACGAAACAATGTTGTAGCCCAGCTGTCACGAATATTATCAAAATACTGCATATGTTGCATTGCGCGGTAAGGCAAGTCAATTTGTAGATATACCAATGCAAATGGAAAAAATAGCCAGAATTAAAACAGTATAGCAAGTATACACAACATTAACAACCCAATGTAATCGATGTCGCGCATTTTATTCTTAGTACTGGTTCTGTACATTTCTAAAAATTAGGAACCAAATAATGTGATTATGCAGCAGTATTAAATGCATATAAGTTTTTTATATAGTATTAAACATTTGCTTGCAAGATTCCAAAGAGAAAATTTCATCTAATATCCAACCGTCCTTGTTTCGCATGTTACGCGTCGATTGCTGTTTGTGTACGTTTCAAGTAACTGCTCACCATAAAAATATGTGACAAATTTACCACATTATGCACTTAAAAAACAACCAAACTAGAAAATCTGCTATACGCTGGTTAATGGTAAGTACCCAGGTTTGTATTGAATATAGGTAATCGTTGCGTAAATTGAGTAGACTACGTGTAATACAAGTAGACAAAATTGTATTGCAAATGGTAGTGTAGTTTGCATATTACGTTTTGCATTGAATTCTTCATTGGCAGCGTTAAATGATACAACTGGTTTGAATAGGTATTTGTCGTAAACTTTGTCAAAAATTTCGTAGGATTTCCAGACCCAAGGGGTTGCCATGTTGTATGCTTGCTTTATATTCTAGTTCCTTGGAAACGTTTCAATTAATGCTATTGAACTAACTTTTTACTGGAAATTATTATGTGTGAAGGTCTATCGAACTAAAGCTATTAGCTTGAACAGAACGCTTCAGCATATTAATAGCATGCGAGCCATTAACTAATTGAATGGTAATTTTCTCCCGGATATTCCGCTTCCCGTATGTTTATTTTCCCGTTTCCCGACATTTGATTGATAGTATTTGTCCAAATCGCACATCTTTGGTTTCTTTGTATTACATTCATTTATTGCATTATACTCAAATGCATAGAAATTGTTGATATGTAGTTTTATTTTTAAGTTTAAAATTGAATAATTAGCAGTCATTATAAAATTGACTTATTTGTATTATTTGATCGTAAAGCATATTATGGCGTGTTTATTGAATTTAAACGTGCAAAACTAAATTTCAACAGCAAGGACTGTTTAACGTTATTTTTATGATCAATTTAAAAATGTTCTATAAATTAATAGCTATTGTAATTAAGTACATGCCTCCTTAGTAATGAATAGCCAGCAGCAACGAATTCTGAAATGCAAGTTATTATTATATATACTCAATAATTATTATTGAGTTTTCCAGTAACATGATTATAATTATAATATATGATTGAAAACTTGACAGCTGTAAATTTGTTATCAAAGTGTCCTCTAAAACAGTCCATTTCAAAAATAATAAGCTCTGTTGTCATACTGAACTGGTTGCTGCGGATATTTGTCAACCAACAGTTTAGCCATCGCAAGCAAAACTGTTGGATTTCCATACATATTAATCAATTTTATAAAACGTACTAATGGTACGATTGATAACCCGGTATCATGACAACCATATCAGTTACAAACATTAAACTATTTAGATAGAACGCTACAAACTCAACTCAAACATATCAAAACAAATCAAAAAGTATATCTATTGTTGCGAATAGCGATTTAGTCCTGAAGATGAGTTTAAAATATTTTTAATAATATTATTTATCTTTGCTGAAGAAATCCAAAAATATATAATATGGTGTATCAGCTTTGCACTTGTAGTATCCATTTTAAAAGGTTTGGTCGGGTGTAATCTACTAGCTAACTATAGTGTCAAGTAGTCTCCATATGTCCTGTACAAAGTCAAAGCTCACGGTCCTGGCAAATGTTGAAAAACACTAACAAGGTTTTTTATTTTGCGATTTATTAGTTTATATTTTACGTATATCAATTTAGAAAATCCCACATGTTTGAAAAACTCCTGTGTTTACTACCAGGATGTTGCAATTCCTCCATATCTTTTTGGTGTCAACTTATTTATACACATATTAAAGCTGATTTTTAAGGTTTTTCCGTAACCATAAAACTATTGTAAATTAAAGTTTATTAAAGTGTAATTATGGAAACTGTCTACAAAAAATAATTTTTAAATAGTAATTTATCAATAGTCCCAAAACATTTAGACACAGTCATGTTTCCGGTTTCACCGGCTTCAGTTTTGTAAATAGAATCTTTACTATATCTCTCTCTGATTGGTATCATTAAAATGTTTGTCAAACTTGAGACGTCTGTAATTTGTTCAAGCTAAAATCAAAGAACCGTGATAACTGTTTGGATTACAGCAGTTAAAAATCAAAGTATTTCATTACTTAAGTTTTTGTAGATTGAATATATTTCATGAAATGTTTCATTAACTCTGAATTGCTCGGCAGCTCCATGCACAATTTGGATTCCTTTTGGGTCACTTTTAGATCCATTGCAATATAATCCGTAGTCACAGTGAGTGTTTTTGAAGTTGAATTGACATGGCATGGCATGCAGCAAACCTAGAATTTAAAGGTCTTTATATTACATTTTGTTTAAATGAAATAGTACCTAGCACCAATACTTACCTTGATCAAATCTTAAATAAGTGTTCAATAGTCTCTAATCGTTCATCGTGTAAAGCCAATGGTAGTCATCAAACAAGCGCAGAATTTTAGACTCCCAGTCATAAATCTTCATTGCGGACAAATTCATAAGCAGCACTCCAGAATTTATCCCTTTTGGTGGAGGATGCGGTATATCTATGAACAAAATACATGCAATAAAATCATTGCTATCAGAAATCATGTTCTAAAAACATACCAGATATACTATTTGACTCTAACCTGCAAACCACTTTTTATAATCCTCCGGCCAGTTAGGATTATCTGGTTCGTTGTTTTGCACTGCTCCAATTAACTGTTCTCCTGTCATATTTCTGAGGAGACTCCAGATATCAGCAATACTTCCGGTTACTATTGTGTCAGTATCCAGATATAAAATTGAGTCGACGTCCTCTAGAAATTTCTGCAAAAACAAGTAATCACTACTTAATTTTTATTAAAAAAACTAACCAATAAATTATTTCAACTTACAGGTAAAAATATTCGCACGTAACCACATCTAAATCGAGAATCATATATCATGTATTGCTGTGGCACCGCAGCCACAGCCGAATGAGTTTTTATGCCAATGCACACTTTTGACAAATGTTTCGAAAATTTCTGAATACGGTTAACAGATTAACTACTATATTATGACGTCACGGCATTCGATATCGAAAATGTACAAAAGCGTTGGTTGAAGATATGGATAAAATTACCTGAATTTCAGAGATAATTTTGTCTGCATCATCCAAAAGTTCCACAAATAGGTGAAATGTTAACCTAGGT
>CM056170.1:579705-605448 GCA_029691765.1 Entomobrya proxima
TGCAACACACGCGGCAATTGACACTAGCAAAAATTTGTCTTTATTACAGGGTGTCCTAATAATAGTAAACATAAACGTTGCTTGTGCGCATATTGTGCCCACTGTTGCAAAGGTCAGACATTCCATTTGTTGGATTTCATTCATTAGAATTCCTAGTGTTTGTAGTGTTCTGTATTGCAGAGTTAGACTGTACAGATTCTCAGTTTTGTTTTTCCAAGCTTCTCCACATCTATACGATTCCAAAAATAAATTGGATTGAAACAAGTTAGCTTTATTTACCCACATTTTGATTATATGGACATACATTTTTAAAAACTCATGAAGTGCAATAGAGCATGGAAACATAACAACACCTAACGCTATACCAGCGCCACTTAAACTAAACGCCCACATCCTCCAGTTGAAAAATAAGATGCCAAGTTTTAGAATTTCGTTTCCAGCGCTTAATAAAATTTTCCACAGGACATCCGTATTTTGGAAGAACTCAGGCATACTTTCTGGTATGAACCAGTGAAATAATATATGGGGTTTACAGGGATCAATCCAATGGGCCCCAAATAAAAAGAGCACTGGTACGATTAAAATCATCGGGTAAAATCCATAAATTAAAATTGTGCACAGAACTAAGCTTATTGAATTGGCAGGTGTTGGTGGGTATCTATAACCCTGAAAGTTTACAGGAAAATCGAAAAGCCCGTTTAAATAGCAACAAATGGATTCTGTTCTTTTGAAACATGTATGAATGTACACATGTGAACTTGTTACCCAAAGCAAAGCAAACGCAAACAAAAACTTCTCCAGTGTTGGAGTTTCCGTTGTAAGCTTTAAAGCCCCGGATACATACATTGCACAAATGAAAATAAAGTGTGATTTAAGTTTCAAACGAAATCTTTTTTCTATATGATGGTGTTTTCCTGATACTGTCAATCTATTTGATTGTGCGCCCCAGAGAGGAAATGTACAACCAAATAAATTACATAGTCGGACACTTTTCTCAACCAACCAGATATGTTTTTGCAAAAATGGTAAGTTGACTGAAAATGATCCGGACGTGTTAAATATCGGACAGTTCATTTCAGTTATCGATAAAACAGACCGGTTGAGAAACGTTTGAATGACAAAAGCACAACTGTTTTATCTATTTCTGCTTTAACCTTTAGATATAATGTTATATAAGTAACAGGATCTTTGCTCACCGAATTGAAACTTTTCTTTTTAAATGAAGCCCTTGTAATATAAGTTTGCCATTATTCAAAATATATTAATACTTGTCAGCTTACGTCGGCAAGGTTTCGCCTACATATTTGTCCTTGTAAAATATTTGCATTTGCAACACATACTTGTAAGCAATGTTTGCACAAGCCATTGTGGTTACCAATTCTATAAACATTTGGATTGACAACATAATTGATAATATCTGTTGCGTAAGCTCCTATATACATAGATTACGCTAAACATATATTTGTAGTATATATAAGCAGGAATTTTGTGTGAGCGAACTGTATTTGCTGGCGTAGGCATAAGAATATTTTGTTAAATAATTCAGTATGTGTAAAGTGTTGAGTTAGCCTACGCTTTAAAATTTTTCTTAATACGTGTAGTAGGTAATAGATAATTCTGATAAAATAATTTATTACAAAGCAAATTTGCTTTGCTTGAGCAAACCACAAAGTTCCAAGCAAAAGCTCGCATGTATCTGAAAATCTGATTTTCAAAGAGTTTTGAAGAACTTTTGGCGAAAGTCAAGTCAAGCGGGACAGGCCATATTTCCGATTTTAAAACTGAACCAAATGACTTTATTTGGGTGAAAGTAAATTACTTGCTGACTTAGAAATAAAAAGAATTTTCAATATTGGTTAAGGCGTTGCCAAGTTATGAGCATTTTAAATTTAATTATGATACGACAATTAGCAAAATATTTTAACAGTTAAGCATTTTTAACAACTTTGGTTATCTTGGATCTGTTTTTATAACCTAATTCTACTATTTAAAACTTTAAATTAAAAAAAACTTTAACTAAAGATAATTGCCGTGTTAATTGTAACCCTAATTATCTCGTTTCCCATCAGAGTGCTAGAAGATTTTAAACACAGATTTGATAGAACTTCTTATGTAGATTCAAATTACGATGAAAAATTTTCTACCACTCTGATGGGATACCAGATAATTAGGGTAACATTTAACATTATAATTAACTTTAATTAAAGTTTTTTTGCAAAAAATTAAATTTTAGTTAATAGAATCAAGCTATTAAATCATACTGAGGATAGCCAAAGTTGTTGATAAAGCCTAATTGCCGAAAAATATCAGTAAAATTGTTGAGTTTTAGCGACCCATTGGAGAAAAATTAAGATATGGCTTATGTATTTTATACACACTTCGCGCGTTTTACGCGTTTGACTATTTAGTGAATACAAATATAGTAATTTTGAATCCAATGTGTACTAAAAAACCTTGGCAATGAATCCTTTGTCATAACTACCAGATTTTTATTGCTTTATCCTTTATAATTGCGGATGCCAAATCTCTTTTCAATAGCAATGTCCAAGTGTTGGATCTGTCACATTGCAAGTTAGCATGGTATAAGCTTGGAATACTACACCTTATTCATTCATTTCTTTTTACATATTTGAATTTGAACTATATGTATGATCAGGAAAAGTTTTAAACACCACACACAACTCAACGGAATTTAATCAATATGTACAATTATCAAAAGAAATGGATCACACTAGTCAGTCAGGTGTCGAGATAAGGTTGACAGAGACATGTGTTGTAGTATAACAAACATTGATTTAGGTATTCATCAAAACAAAGTCAATTATTTTAAGAATACTAAAATGTTCATGTTAACTTTTACCTGCAATAGACTATATTTTCTCTTTGGTCATCAAAATATTATCTTGTTTATACTGTAAACAATCGTTAGCTACTGATAATGGTAATATTCAACTGGCAATAAGGATTCTCAGGATGTGCCGCACGTGAACATTTAAAGCTGTTGTGATAACAATCCAATTTAGTACGTTTACCGTACGAAGCATAGTTTTTATGATTAAAGCTAGGCAGACTATATACAATATTTTCAAATAAATTATGAACATAAACAATTAAAATGAAAACGACTGAATAGAGCGTTTTTGCATGTGTATTGTGTAAATTCATTAAAATCACAAAACCAAGTAGTACAATCTAATGTGAACTTATAGAACAATCAGTGTCAAAGTGTGTTATATCTTCAGGCTGGATTTACATTATCCTAATGCCCTCCTATCTGTGTCACAAACTGATAATAGATTCTCATGTGTGTTTTGATAATACTACACAAACACGTCATTTAAAAGGCTTATCAGAAGGATTTATTAAATCATGAGACTCATAATGAGTTGATCACGTAACTCCATAAAAACAAAAATGTCTTGCAGTATTTGGGCACAAATGGTAAAAATACGGCTTTGTGAGAATTTCTAAATATGTCGACAAGATTCAGATACTTTTTAATACTGACTGGGTTACTGGTGGTTTTTGGATATATTGTTCTTCAACCGGGAGTGCAGAAGCGGTTGTTGTTCACACAATGTCTCAACAGCAAGTAAGCTAACATTACCATAAAATATTTTTGGGTCTTTTCAGGCAACGTAAATAAGGAGAAAATTTTTAAGACAAAAATCTGTTTACCAGAGGCAGCTGGCTAGTACCAAGTTTTCAAGAAATTACTATTGCCTCAGTAATATGCACCACAGAAAACAATACGCTTCCCAGAGAAGAAGCTATTGTAATGATCAAATCAGCTATTATATCTGCATTCCTGTATGAAGTACCTAGGTTAACATTTCACCTGTTTGTGGAACTTTTGGATGATGCAGACAAAATTATCTCTGAAATTCAGGTAATTTTATCCATATCTTCAACCAACGCTTTTGTACATTTTCGATATCGAATGCCGTGACGTAATAATATAGTAGTTAATCTGTTAACTGTATTCAGAAATTTTCCAAACATTTGTCAAAAGTGTGCATTGACATAAAAACTCACTCTGCTGTGGCTGCGGTGCCAGAACAATACATGATATATGATTCTCGATTTAGATGTGGTTACGTGCGAATATTTTTACCTGTAAGTTGAAATATTTTATTGCTTAGTTTTTTTTAAACAAAACTTAAATAGTGATTACTTGTTTTTGTAGAAACTTCTAGAAGATGTTGACTCAATTTTATATTTGGATACTGACACAATAGTAACCGGAAGTATTGCTGATATCTGGAGTCTCCTCAGAAATATGACAGGAGAACAGTTAATTGGAGCAGTGCAAAATAACGAACCAGATAATCCTAACTGGCCGGAGGATTATAAAAAGTGGTTTGCAGGTTAGAGTCAAATAGTATATCTGGTATGTTTTTAGAACATGATTTCTGATAGCAATGATTTTATTGCATGTATTTTGTTCATAGATATACCGCATCCTCCACCAAAAGGGATAAATTCTGGAGTGCTGCTTATGAATTTGTCCGCAATGAGGAATTATGACTGGGAGTCTAAAATACTGCGCTTGTTTGATGATTACCATTGGCTTTACACGATGAACGATCAGAGACTATTGAACACTTATTTAAGATTTGATCAAGGTAAGTATTGGTGCTAGGTACTATTTCATTTTTAAAAATTGTTATATATATGTCTTTGAATTCTAGGTTTGCTGCATGCCATGTCAATTCAACTTCAAGAACACTCACTGTGACTACGGATTATATTGCAATGGATCTAAAAGTGACCCAAAAGGAATTCAAATTGTGCATGGAGCTGCCGAGCAATTCAGAGTTAATGAAACATTTCATGAAATATATTCAGTATACAAAAACGTAAGTAAAGCCGTGCACTTATTAGGATTGTTGTAACCCATAAAATTATCATTTTTCTTCGTAATTGTAGGTTGAAAGCATTACAGACGTCTCAAGTTTGACCAACATTTTAATGATACCAATCAGAGAAAGATATGGTGCAGATTCTGTTTACAAAACTGAAGTCGGTGAATCTGGAAACATGACTGTGTCTAAATGTTTTGGAACTATTGATACATTACTTTTTAAAAATTACTTCTTATAAACAGCTTTTATAACTTTAATAAATTTTAGTTGTTGATATCCAAATGCTCTGACGCACTCTCAATCATACACTATGATCCTCATGAAGACACTGGAAAAACGTGTTCACTGCTGTGTCAGACGGTTTGAATCAGACAAGTCGTTTCTGTAAAAAAAGAATGAATAATTTTCACATGCACATAGATAATATATCAAGAAATGAATTTTATTGGAAGCTATACAACAAACCTTTTATCAGAACGATCAACTGGAGTGCATGAGAAGCACAAGCAGACAGTGTTTGTTAAACCAGTTTTTATAAAGCAGTGACGTGATATAAGAAATTCTCAGGTGGTGGTGAGCACAGTTTGTACAATTTACCAACTTACCATTCAAATGAAACATTGAGTTTACTTTTGTGGAATGTACATTTGTATCCTGGGTGTCTGAATAACACCGTAAATGGAACGATTACTATGGAGGTATTTTTAATACTCATTTTTATCTATGCTATAAACAGAATAATAGGAAAAATTGATTTTGAAAGATGGTGAAAGAAGTTATTTATTAGAAAACCAAAGACTATGCCACGAGTGTATTTTGCACGCTATTGCTGTGGCGCCCCGACTTTTACTAAACACATTTTTTTGACAAAATTATTGACACTTATTCACAATACGTTTCATAGGAAATAAAGTTTCAGTAACTTCTACGTCCTCTTTTCTAAGGTTTTTATCTCCCCACCCCCAACAAGCTCCCGTTTCAGTCTCGTCAGGTTTATCAGTTTTCACGTTTTCACAAATACGCTGAAATGAATGAGATCCATCTCCAGTTCTATTGATTCTGTCCACTAATACTTTATGCGAAACCGTTTTAAGGTCATACGCCCATCCAATCCACGCAAAAAAGTTGAGAATCAAAGTGGTTAAGTTTAGATTAATTCCAAGCTCGGAAGTTTTGTAATCCCAAGGAAATGTATGATGATAATTGTGCCAGCCTTCACCAACTAAAAAAATTAATTTTTAAAAAATTCATGAAAAGTACAAGCTACATTTTTTTAAATTTTTTAATCTAATTACTTGCAAATATTGAAACCAGTTTATTTTCAGCTGGAAGGATATATCTGCAAAAACAAATATATTATTGCTTTATAGTTGAAATTAAATTTTTTTTAAATAAGAGCGTGTTTACGTACTTGTCGTATGGTTTGTCTCCCCAAATATGTGCAACGCTGTTTACTAAAAAGCTTATATGAAGAACGTAACAGTAACGTGCATGGTTCCAAATGATTAAATGCCAAAGGGACATTTCCGGAGCAAATACATGACAGAGTGTCATAGGCACAACGTGGTGCATGAGAGTAACCAGAAAATAGTAGTACTTGCCTTGAAATCGGACAATGGGATCGTTTACAAGGTCAGAGACATCCACAGTTTTTAATTTCTCTTTAAACTGTGGATGGGGTGGCTTAATTAGCCATAATATATGACTGAACCAGAATCCACGGGAGGCATTGTGGGGATCTGCGTCAGTATCTGAATACTTTTTAAAAAATTCAAAATACAAAGTTTAAAATTTGTGAGGTAAAATCTACTTACAAAAATAGAAATTACTTATAACCTTGTGATGAACTCTATGTTCCTGAAATGTCAAAATTATCAAAAAGTAATAAATAATTTTAATTTTTGTATACGATTGTTCATATGTCAAAATTTGATATATTATCTTGCTCTTACCCTGCACCATTTAAAAATCGGATACTGCCAGCTAGCTGTTTGCGCTAGCATTAATAGAATTTGTAGTGGCAGTTTAGCTTTGTAGGATCTGTGGCACCAATACCTGAAACGATTAAGGAATAAAAAATAATGGCTTGTTTTAAAGAGTAAAATGACAACTTGTCATTGAAAAGGACTATAGGACACTTTTGAGTAGTTTTGTACATGCCTATGTGCTCCAGCTGTAATTCCAAATGCAGTGAAATAACCGTAAAGAAGCCCTGAAGTATAAAACGTCACAATTTACACCTTTTTCTGTAAAATATAAATTCTTATTTTATATATAAATCAAATGTTTACCCAGTAGCACTGTTGTTTTTGGGACTATTGCAAATGGCAAAAGATAAAACAAGTAATAAACCAAACTAAAGTGGGCAAATGTTAACAGGCAAATGTTGATATGACGCTGCTCTGTGCCAAACGGTTTATCATAATGTGTAAATTCAGAAGGAAGCTCGTTGTCACCAACGCAGCTATTCAATTTGTTTTTCTCTTTTCCTTCCATTTTTTGAACAAGTGAACAACTGGTTAGTAAACACACTTCAGACTATACGATTTTTTCAGTTCAGATTTGTAGGCTATCAGGTTTGCATGACTTTTCTTTTATTGCTAACACGTATTTATACGAGAGGAATGAAATACCATTTCTGAGTTTCAAGTGTATATGCCTCAAACGAATTTGCAACTGGACCAATTTCGTTGTAATTTTGATCGAATCAATGTGCGTAACTATTTGTTTCTCATGACGCAAAGACATAACATGAACAAAGATGGTATCACGTTTTAATTACATGTTTCGCATTGATTCTCACAGCTTGAAAGATATATGTATACACCAGGAATTTTGACTTCTCATCGAATAAGTTGGCGTGGGAAAATTTCTTATGCCTGGCTTCACAAACAAACACAAAAACTGGAATAATATTTTGTACGTCTAATCATGATAATTGATCAATAAAATAATATTTTCTAAATCCAGTATCTTTACGTCATTCAAACAAACCAAGTAAACTTTTGTAAGACAATTTGCTGGTTTTTACCTTAAGACACATTTCTATGCATAATACATATCTGTTCACTACCGATTTTGATAAGTCGGTGTTGATTGTTTGAAAAAATTAATCTCACATGAAAATAGGTAATAAATCAGGTAGTGCGTTTATGGAGAGTTCACACACCAGACTGTTTAATATACATTTAAATTGCAGTTTTTTCTTGGTTCTACTGGCAACAAAAACAGAAAATTTTGATAACAGCCACATCACAAAACCAGTTTTTAATGTAGAATGATGTGTGATGAAGCAAAGAATGGAGAGATGATCAAATTTTTTTTTTTACCTTTTTATCTTCTACGTCAAACTTTGCACTTGCTATTGGTAATGCTGAATCCTATTTTTCATTCTTGTAGCGAACGTTTTACATACTGTGATTTAGTAACATGTTACACGATAAGGTTGTTTTTGGAAATATGAACTCTTCATTGTTTATTATACCATATAGCAGGTGTCCAATTTTACGAGTATGTTTGATTCAAACTATATACCACACGTAAGCGATAAAAAATTAGTAGACTTAAATAGCATGCATTCATTTCACGTTTTCACGTTCTTCTCAAATCATGATCCATATAACATTTTGAGATTAAATGCTAAAATTTGCTCACAGACTTTGTTCTCTTCAATTTAGAGGACCCACCGTCCCACGCTTATGGTCCTAAACTCAGCAACAAAGTATTGTGCATCTTACATGGATAATGAAAAAGATGATGCGCATATAAATGCCTAGCACTTGGCAGCCCTACCAGAAAAAGCTCCACAACTATGTTATGTCTGAAATGTTGAGTTTTTTGCATTGTGTTCCGTATATTAATATTTTACAAAAAGGGCATACCCCTGTTTCATTGACGTTATACAAAGAAGAAATGAAAAAAGAAACGACATGTACGCTTTAAAGCTTCACATGTATAAATCCTGCTTCACACATTTTTCAGCTCACCCTTTCCCTGGCATTACAAGTGTATCTCCCGTTTAGCATCAAGATAAAAGGGATACACACTACACGGTAAAGAATCAAGGGTGTTGCAAAAGACCAAATTACAGCTGAGCCGGTAAAAGCAAAACAACAAAATACCTTAAAAGCTCTCCGTTCATAAAAAAACAAATATTAAGAAATAAACTCATTACTGCAGTATTATTTTAAATGGAGTCAACAATTAGTGAGGTTATATCCAGCAATCACCCGGTTGATTCGGACCCACTGACAAAAGCAATTCAAAATGCACTGGTAAGAAAATAGCAACAATTTTGTTTGCTTTTTGAAACTTTCTAAAAGCAATATTAATTTTGTATAAAAAAATTGCAGATTTTAGGCGAAATTTCAAAATATATCAGCACAATGGACATGATCAATTGCCGGAGTGCAAACCACTTGTGGAAAAATGAATGGACGCCTGTTGTTCAAAAACGCTCAAAATTTCAGTTTCATCTTACTGATAAAATATCTCTGCTTGTGAAAGATTTGAAAGTTGGACTTAAGGAGTCCCAAAATTCCTATTGGGAGGATATAGCTCGGATATATTTTGAATCGATGGATGAAAGCCGGAAGGATAGCAGTGTTGGTTGGATTATTCAGTGGTTAAATGAAAATATTCAAAACTTTCCGTGCTCAAAGATTGTAATTGGAACTCAGGTGTTGGGCCTGTTGAATAAATGCGAACAGTTCAACTTGTTTCGTGCGTTGTCAAGTTTTGTCACTCAACTTGTTTTAGAGACACATGAACCAGACCCTCCATTTTGTGCTGAAAATCTTAAAGAATTGGAGCAAGAGTTTTGCAATTTAAAAGCACTTGAATTACGAGTGTTCACCATTGGTGACATGCACCTTTGCATGGCATTCGGATTTCTTCAAAAAATTGTACGTCTTGCGCCAAACCTGGACACATTGAGATTGGCTAACTGTTATGCTTGTAACGATGAATTTATCAGTGGGTGTACTAGCGTAATCAGCAATGCAAAAGAAATAAAAAGTCTGTTTGTAAAAACAAATTTTACAGACAGTCATTTCAACATGCTTACTGAAACGACGTTAAGGTTAAAAGAGGTTGAGCTGGTTTTTAGACCAGTTTCGGTGGGAGTAAGGTTGCAGTGGCTGAAGGGCTATTGCACGTCACCTGATAACGCTTTAATACACGTCACCTTATAATGCCATAATACACGTCACCTGACAATATATAATACACGTCACCTGACAATATATAATACACGTCACCTGACAATATATAATACACGTCACCTGACAATATATAATACACGTCACCTGACAATATATAATACACGTCACCTTACAATATATAATACACGTCACCTGACAATATATAATACACGTCACCTTACAATATATAATACACGTCACCTGACAATATATAATACACGTCACCTTAAAATATATAATACACGTCACCTGACAATATATAATACACGTCACCTGACAATATATAATACACGTCACCTTAAAATATATAATACACGTCACCTGACAATATATAATACACGTCACCTGACAATATATAATACACGTCACCTGACAATATATAATACACGTCACCTTACAATATATAATACACGTCACCTGACAATATATAATACACGTCACCTTAAAATATATAATACACGTCACCTGACAATATATAATACACGTCACCTTGCAATATATAATACACGTCACCTGACAATATATAATACACGTCACCTTAAAATATATAATACACGTCACCTGACAATATATAATACACGTCACCTGACAATATATAATACACGTCACCTTACAATATATAATACACGTCACCTGACAATATATAATACACGTCACCTGACAATATATAATACACGTCACCTGACAATATATAATACACGTCACCTGACAATATATAATACACGTCACCTGACAATATATAATACACGTCACCTTAAAATATATAATACACGTCACCTGACAATATATAATACACGTCACCTGACAATATATAATACACGTCACCTTAAAATATATAATACACGTCACCTGACAATATATAATACACGTCACCCGACAATATATAATACACGTCACCTTTTAATACACGTCACCTGACAATATATAATACACGTCACCTTACAATATACAATACACGTCACCTGACAATATATAATACACGTCACCTTACAATATACAATACACGTCACCTGACAATATATAATACAAGTCACCTTATAATACATTGCATTGGTTAAAACAATTAATTTTGAATGGCTCGTGTAGTATATATATGCATAAAATAGGTGATGGAATACTTTACAAAATGGATAGCATTTTGCCAATTGAATTGCTGGTCTGCATTATTAGCGTTAACTATTAGTAGGGTGAATTATTTTACATCACAAATCGTTGGAATGATATGATGAGAGTACAAATCTTGTGTATCACGTTTATTTATGTGCGTTTATTATTAATGCAAAAATTCTCGTTGATTTAACTGTTGGTGACAAAAATATATATAGTCTAAAAATTTAACTCATTCTCGTCGCCATATATTGTATCTTTGTGTTGCTTCCGTTGTTGTGTGAGATTTGGTGCTAGGCGAAACGGTAACATGTGTTTGCTTGCAATGTGGCATTAATGTGTAATAGGGTGACGTGCTATAAGTGCACGTTTATTTCCAAAGTACTCAGCTTCTGGCACTTATAAGGAGACAATTCTGTTATACATGTTTGCGCGTAAGCCAAAATCCAATTGTGCTCATTGGCATATCCTAGAACTAATTTAAACTAATTTTTAAAAATTCCCTATGGTCCAAAAATAGCTAACATAGGCAACATTATGTAGGTGATCTAGATGTTTCCAGCATGGATTATGTTTCCTGCAGATTCAGTTCCTAGCAGTTTCAGTTACCAGCATATCGAATTCCAACGTCAACCTCCAATTAATCCATCCTGCCGAAACCGTCCTAGCCGAACTGATCGCCTTTTAGCCCATTTCTCAGAATCCTTTACCAAACATTATGGGGTCACAAAGGCATTAATTATTTACCGAAAGCTACTGACAATCGGTACCCATCAATTGTTAATTGAATACATTGAATATACCTTATTATTTTGTGCTACAAATGACAAAACTGCCAGTGTGAAATGACGCTTGTATGTTTTGTGCGTAAACAAAGGAATTTGTCTGAATGCACCATGAGGTGCCAAGATGCATTGTATGCCAGCACACTCCCAGGTCGCGTGTGATTGAAAATATTAGGCCGTTAGCCTATTTTCAGTTTTTGTAATTTTTTGTTTCATGCGTTGGAGCTTATCAGCTTTTAGTTGTTTACTTCTTCGTACAAAATTAAGACGTACATAGATTTATTCCTGCCTGCGAGCAGTAAAAGTGTAGTAAGTTGAGTTGAGCCAAGTGGATTGTTAAGCTAATTTCCCTTGGCATTATTGTAACTTTAAGAGAAATAAGGTTATTGAGTTTGTTGAAACGATAATTTGGTACAGATAGCTGGACATTTATTTGCCCATAAAAATTGGAGAATTGCTAGGGAAATTAGTCTAGTAGTTGCGTACCACCACCATCACTGTGGAATAGCCGTATCGTTGAACCTGTGAGACGGACATAGTGAATCTTCTGAAAGAAAGTTAGATAGCACCCCGAGAAAAAAGTAGTTTTAATAGGGCATTTTTAGGACACTGCCCTAGTACAACCTTCATAATGCATTTGCCAGCAAACTCCAGAGTACCAGTTTAATGTATCTATACATTATGTTTTATGAATTCATAACAGCAAAAGGTTATTTCCTTCATCCGGGTTAAAGCTATTTCATAATAAAACTTAAATAGGTGACTTATGCACTATGGTTTTAAAAAATGCACCACAACTGCGGCCCAATTTTAGGCCAAACGATTGGGATGTGTTCGATTTCATCTCGAATGTGAAATGACAGATATATTTGGTTTCCCGAAATGTACTAACGTACGTAATTACACTCTTTCGATTGCAAAGTAAATAATAAATAGATAAAATGCTCTAGAAGTTCATGTCAATAATTTACAAAAACAAGTTCATGTCAACAATTTACAAAAACTTCCCCAAGGAAGAATATGATACTGGCTGATACAGCTTAAAATTTTTCACGAGGTTTACAAATTTGTCGTATTTAAGCCCAACCAACAAATGTAATTAAATAGGTATATATATATATGCGTTTTATTTTCACTTTTTCTTATTGCAAAATATTTATAATGCACAAATACTCACAACATCTAGGAGAACGATTTGACCCTTGTACCAAATGCCATACACTTGACTGGTTATAAATCAAATTTAAGAACTATGTAATTGCAAATTAGAGTTTCCGGGAATTAGAAAATATATACTGATAATTATGTTACATAAAAGTTATCACTGTATAAACCATACTATTTGAAATATTAAACTAATACTTATTTCTTAGGTAGCGCATCTCAGTATCCTCCTTGAAAAGTTAACGTATTTGTGGCAGGATAAAGGATTAATAAAGGATCATGGGAAACGGGCTAGCTGGCGACTTGTTTGACTGGAACTCCTGTCGGTGGAGAAGTGAGGATTAGAAAGAGGGATACACGACATGCTGATAACTGCTTCTTCTGGAAGCTTAGCCATCTTGGAACTGGATCTGCAGGAAAAAAACTCATGTTGGGGTCATGCGCCGCGGGTAACTAGCCGAATACATAGACCGTTAATACCAGGAAACTCCGGCACAGTTTTTTACATTTACTTGTTGCACTTGATCCCAAGAATCAAAAACCACCATCACTTTCATTCATAACTTCAATTTGCTTTTACTAACAAGCAAATTATAAAACGTGAATCTGGAAACTAAAAACTCAAAGTGCTTTCTTGAGTCAAACTACTCTAGTCAGTATTCATTGTTCATAGTATTACTATATTATTTCAAATAGTTCGGAACTCTAAAGTTTGACAATTTGACGTTTGTCAAAATTTAAGAATCACAAGTCACTAAAAAATTTTCACAAAAATATGAAACAACAATCATTAGCTTAAATCAAGAGCATTAAATAGTAAGAATACAGCCTGACATTTAGCTCTGTCACGACAAGGTTAACTTGAACTACACTACATATAACCATAAAACAAAACAAAAAAACTTTTAAAACCTGCATGTAGCTCCGTGCGCATGGAAAAGTAAAAAATAAATGGAATTTGCTTCCGATTTCTAGTAACAGTAGGCGTACAAGCGGTCAGTGGCCCATGATAAGGCCAAGTTATCTTGGGCCACTTGGGGTTAACACATTCAAAAAAGGAAAAACGAACGTAAAGTTAACTGTTTTGAAAATTTATTTTGCCTGAAGTCGCAAGTACGCGAGAACCCATCAGATCTGAAGACCAAAGATTTGTTGGAAGGTTTAAGAATAAAATATACTACCATAAATCACCAAATTTTAAATATGTATTAAGAAAATGTGTTTTGAATTAAGACCCAAATTACAACGACCTTAATGATGTGGTCAGCTCATATGTAACGGAATCGACAATGATTCAAATGCAAAATCTTCCGTTGTTAATTTTGTATACGAGTTTATACACTCTCGTAATTACAGTTTAACATCAAGTAAATGTAAATTGCATAGTAAAAGCAGGTGAATGCAAATGTATCAGCACCAATGTTAGAAAACATGCAGTGATTGTATTGGAAAATGATGGAATATTACCATCTTTTAAACTGGATTAGACATTATGCCATTCTAAATTAGAGTTTCTAATAATTAAAGTTGGCTTGAGTTTTGTTTGAGCTATTAGGCAGTGGGGGTTGGATATTTATTTATCACTGCCATCAAATTTTACATAGAAACTGAGAAGTGCCCGGGTGTAAAGTTACGACAGTGCTACATAGTGACAAATTGTTTATCGTTTTTTCATGAAGTACTTCACCGGTCCTTCAGGTCGCTAACTTGGATTTTTTCGGATATCGCTGCTTGACTTGAAGCTTGGTGTCCATGTGTCCGTGTTGGAACAATGTAAAGTGGTACAAAAAGGATGTTGCATGATAATGAAAATAATGATAATACACAAATTGATTTTGTATCCGTAAAATCATCTATGAAAGGCATTTAGCAGCTAGTAAGTAACCCTATAAGTGCATTTATAAATTCATCGAATATCAAATTTCGTGCATGCATTTTTAGTTTTTACACCACTTTCCCTCTAGTCATCAAGCATACCAACATATCAGTAAGTATTTTTAATTTTGTACCACTTTCTCTGTAGTCATCAATGCATACGACCTTATCATTACATATTTTTAACTTTTGCACCATTTTTCCTTTTATTCACCTTTCATAGATGATTTTATGGATACAAAATCAATTTGTGTATTATCATTATTTTTATTATCATGCAACATCCTTTTTGTACCACTTTCCATTGTTCCAACACGGACACATGGACACCAAGCTTCAAGATAAGCAGCGATATCCGTAAAATTCCAAGTTAGCGACCTGAAGGACCGGTAAAGTACTTCATGAAAAAAATGATAAACAATTTGTCACTATGTAGCACTGTCGTAACTTTACACCCGGGCACTTCTCAGTTTCTATGTAAAATTTGATGGCAGTGATAAATAAATATCCAACCCCCACTGCCTTATAGTTCAAACAAAACTCAAGCCAACTTTACTAATAATATGCACAAATCAATGTGATTTTATAGAATTAAATCAAGTGAATTAATTAAATTAATCCACAGTTAAAGACAAAGAAAGGTAATATTTTGTGTCTATGCATCCAAGTTTTCTTTGTCTCTCTACTCAAGTAACTTGGCGTTATCAAGGGCCACTGACCGCTTGTACGCATACTGTTACTAGAAATCGGAAGCAAATTCCATTTATTTTTTACTTTTCCATGCGCACGGAGCTACATGCAGGATTTAAAAGTTTTTTTGTTTTGTTTTATTTTATACATTTTCCGCAGCGTTAGTTCAGATATTAAGAAACAGATGCTTAATTACTTTGCAAAAATCGGGCAATGATATGAGATTATCTATCTAATGCTAATGACACAGCAATATTGATTTCTCCGTCACTTTCAGAAAATATTCATGGAAAATCATATTAAATGAATTCTGGTTGTTAGAGAATCATAATAAGAATGATATCCATAGGTGCATGAAGGTGCATTAAAATGCATGTAAGTGGCTTGGGTGTATCATTGCTTTGAGACTAAACCGGTGGCGTTATTCAAAGGCGTTTGTACAGAGTATTATTGTTGCTGATGATAAGTCTTATCAGATAAGATGTTAATACGGATTAGGGTATTTTAGTGCGGAGTATACGCCTATTTCCGTTTTGTTACCGTAAAACATCTCCTTTATGAAGTAAAAATTAAAAATTTCGACTTTCTTAAATTTTCTGATTGAACCAAGCCACTAGGCGTCAAAAATCGCCGATTTTACATTGGAACCATATTAAAAAGTTGTAAGGGTTCTGAGATATAGTTGACGTTACGTCTGTCGAGGGAGACGAAATGCATACCAGTAGCTTCGGTAGCCCTTCCCTTTTCTCGATGGCCGTAACTAGGGCCATTCGGTAACTACAAAGGGGGGTACAAGCTACATGCAACAAGGAAGTTGGCTCCTATTTGCTGAACTTGACCTAGTTGAGAATGTAGAATTAGTTCCGCTTAAATGCAATCTAAGGTGTTCCTTCATCCTTCAAGCAGTCTATTCTCAAAGTTTGTAGATTATTTAGGGGCATGTAATTTCCCGTGTATGGAAAAATCTGGTTTTAGCTATGGGATTTTAACTTTTAATCCTAGAAACGAAGTTCTCAGCTAGCACTGAGTTGTTTCCCATCGCTAAACGAGTAATCTGTGTAAAGTTAAAATATTCTGCATTAAGTTATGTGCATTGAACATAGGAACATTAAAAATTTGCAATTTCTTTCATAACTTTAAGGGGTGTTGGCCAAACTTCTAATGTGATACCAAGTTTTTCTTTGGTTGTTTCAGGCGACTTCCAGACCTACTCTAATCTAAAAAAGGGTATAACTGAACAGTGTGTCCATCTATGGTCATGCCTTCTTGATAGATTACGATAAAACATGATAAGGAAAAACAACAAAGAAACAACATACATACTACTGAGAAGTTTCAAGTATAACTGGCTTTGTTTGGGTTACACACCCGCTGTTTTAAAACCTGTCGCATATACTTTTTTCGTTTGCTTAGGGGTGCAAGTGTTTTTCTAATTGCACTAAGTTATTGTGCGAGTCGCATCTACGTTACCATCCCTCAATAATTATGTACAAATAGTTTAACGTAGATGTAGACAGTGAATTAGAGTGCATGTTCCTGCTGGCGTTCATAATTTCATAAACTGTTTAATCTCGATCTCGAAGCTTGTAGCTTAGTATTGTCAAACCAATGAGTCTAATGAATCTTATCCAAGGGTCATGCCGCGTCGGAGTACGTTCATTTCCAAATTTATTTCAAACCGTTTTGCTCATAGTTAAACCGTGATAAAAGTTTTGATCTCGATAGAGATAGGAATATACGTATTTGTAATTGTAATTAATTACAATTTCATTTACAATTGCGGTAATTGAGTAGTTGTAACAAATACTTTCAATTAAAAAATCAGAAGTATTTTGTAAATTGTAATTGAAATATTTTTTTGGAATGTATTTGAGTATTATTTGTGTTCGCATGTAAAACCAGAAATGTTTAAGCATAATTACAATAAATGGTTCTGTGGTTTTTATGTGTATACAGAGAGCTTGTCTCTGAAATCGATATACAAGCTAATAACTCAGTGCGGAAATCTTATTTGTAAATTAACCTACTGATACGAAGTAATTGGAAAGTATTTGAGTAATTTTATTTCAAAAACGTTTTCGCCCAAAAAGTGTTTTGTAATTTATAATTGATATACTTTTCGAAAAATCAAAGTAATTGTAATCGAAATACTGTTTTTGAAAGTAATTCGAATTTCTATTACAATTTAGAAGTATTTTCTTATCTCTGGATCTCTTTCTCTCGCTGAAGTTTCAAACCCAAGACGGATAAAGTTACTGCTGGCTTCATTGATTTAACATCTAAACGTTGCATTGGGAAATCGAGAACGTTGTTTCGAATCCTCTAAACGATTGTTTTCAAAATAGTAAATAGACAGATATATTTGTTCCAGGGAATTTATTCCTAGCGCAAAAAAAGATGCAGTCGAATGGAAAATGCTTTAGTAATTAATATGAACTTTTCCTCATCAAGAAACAAGAATAATCAGTGGTACTATGCAAGCATGCTAAAGTCTCATATAATGTCGCCAAAATGTTTTAAAGGAGTTGGAAAAAGCTTGTGTTGCTACGGAATAGCATAAACATTGCCAGTTCAGTTTGATTTCCATGTAGGAATAGGTATACAACAGGAATAGTTTTAATTTTAACTATTTCTTTACGGAGCCAACAGAATAATTTGAATGTCAAACTTAATAAACGCATGGTTGAACTGCAAAACGGATGAACAAAACATTGCTGCACCAGCTGCTGTATTGATAATAATAAGTAGGTAGAGACTGTCATTAAAGAAAACCACTTGAGACTTCCATCTCTTGTTACAGAGTTTAATGAAATTTGTGAACTGATAGACTTGGCACATCTTTAAAGGGCAGGTTTGGACTTCACCTTGATAACTTTGAACGTAAGTTTAATAAACCTTTTCTTCACAAAGTAGATTCTTAACAGCGTTAAAACGTAATTCGAAACCTTTCTGACATTTTTTGTCATTTTGAATTGTTTTTAGGAGTTCAGTTTCTGACATGGCTCTTGAAAAAATATCATTAAGCTTTGCTGATGTTCACCAAATTTTGAATAAGGACGGGTTTGGGATAGCTTCGTTTGCAAGGGCAATAAATCCGGACAATCCGCTTGATAGTTTCTCGTTTGCAGTTCACACAGGACTTGTCGACTTATCGAATCCACCTATTTGTTCATGTGGACAAGCCAAACGTCTGAGCATCCGGCAGGAATATGCAAACGCCGAAAATCAAGGTCTCCAATGGGTATGTGATCCGGTTCCTGGAGCTCCACGTTGCCGTATACGCCGTTCGGTAACCTCTGGCACTGTGTTTGATAAGGCTAAGGTTCCATGGCATAAAATTCTTGAGCTGATTCTTCATTGGTACTTGCGGTCACCAGTTACCTACGCAGCAGGTCAAGTTGGAGTTTCTAAGGAATGTGCAATTGAGTATTATTCAAGATGCCGTGATGTTTGTTTTGAGGTGATTACAGAGCAAGATATTTGTATCGGTGGTCCCGGATTGCATGTTGAGCTCGACGAAACACATATTCGCCGGAGAAAGTACCATAGGGGACGAGTTTTAGCCAGTGAATCAATCTGGGTTTTTGGAGGAATTTGCCGGGAAACCAAGGACGCGTTTTCCTGTGTTGTGGAAAATAGGAAAGGTGAAACCTTATGGCCAATTATCAAGAGAAAAGTTGCACCCGGTAGCATAATTATGACTGACAGTGCAAGAGTTTACGATAATCTGCATCTCCGGTCCAGAGGAGGCTTTGAACATTACCAGGTGAATCATAAACTCCACTTTGTTGACCCATATGACCGGAACATTAATACAAATACAATAGAGAGACACTGGGGGCTGGGTAAAAGTGGAATGGTGAGAGGAATCGTAGACGGGGAACATGTTGAAATGTACTTGACCGAATTTGAGTATAGAAGACAGTTCTTAGGAATTTCAACAGACCGTGAAAAGCGACATCTTGGAATACCATTTAAACATTTTTTAAAAGATTTGGCAAAGATGTTTCCCGGAGCAACGTTTGATGACTAAATTCGTTTAGAAAATGTTTTGTGAAATGAATTGTGTTAATATCAAAGACTAAAGTATCTAACTACCAAATTGCGATTAATAATTACAAATGTTTTAAATAAAACTGTTACAAAATCCCAAAAGTAATTACAATTTATTTCGAACTCAATAAGGCCAGACAATTCTAGAAAATAATAAAAGCTGTTACAAAATTTGGTGGTTAAATTTCCTGGCATGAACTTTGAGGTTGTTTTTTCGGGCAAATGTTTTTCCACAAGAGCATTGAACTGGTTGCTTACAACAGTTATATTTACCCGTCCTGGATCCGTGAATCTTTTGACAAGTTCCACACGTGTACTGATGCTTACTGCGACTTTCCTTTGGAACTTTCTTTGGACCAGTCTTCTTGAAGGCAAGTCTGTCTGTTTGCTTTCTAGTATACTTTCCAGAAGAACCTCTCAATTTTGATTTTACGGTTTTAGTAATACCTCTTTTCAAAACTCCACCTCGGCCTGACCTCTCAAATGACGGCATATTTCCAAGTATTTTGGGCACACACCGATTACCCCCAGTTTTAGACAAAGCTGCCATTTTTACAACATTGGATGATGTAGCCAACAGTCCGTTTCCATTTCCTGGCACAACCTCTGAACTTCCGGTTCCAGATTTTGGAATTCCGGGTGAAATAGATTTCAGGCCTATAAATCCGCCTACATCTCCAGTACTATCTCCAGTAATCATATCTTCAGAATCGTCATCTGTCAAATCATCAACCTCCGTATCAATTTCATCCTCGTTTGAAGTACTCGGAGAAAGTGGAGTTTCACCAGTCTGTCTTATATCCGCAACAGCTGAATCAACACATCCGGAATCGCTGACAATTACACCACGCCCTTTGCGGAAAACTTGACCTTGGCTGGTTGCCGGACTAGCCTTCTTTTCAACTTGTAAAGCTGTCGTTGAGGCCATTAAGGATCTTCGATTTCCAAGGAAGCCCTTTGAATCTTGAGCCCGTTCGGATGTGGAGCCTGGCATTTCCGGAGTCATTACATCCACAAAAGGTCCTAAGCAGATTTAAAGTGAGATTTAAGTGGAAAATTAGTAAGCCATGAGCTTCAAAGATAAGCTTAAGTAATAAAAAAATTTACCTGGTGTGTAACAATATGGGCATTTAGTTACATTTCCCGACGGTCCACATTCAGGATGAAAGTAATGCTGCTTTTGAATGCAAACAAGCTTTTCGGTCACCATTAACCCTGATCCCCTCTTCTCTTTGCAAAAGCATGCCATTTTGCTTGAAAAGTTTACCAATCGAACTATCAAAATGTCGATTTAAAATCTTTAATCTGTGATGTTTTAATCAGTCAGTCATCAGCAAGGTGAGATGGCCAAATGACGGAGACCTGTGAGGATGTGTTTAAAACAGATGATTCTGAGGAACGACCAGCTTGCCGTGAACCACGACAACAACCCGTGAAAAAATCATAATGCTGACACGAAAATATAAAACCGGCGTTACTGAATACACTAGAAGCTGCTTGTCACTAATCAACTTAAGGACTTAAATCACTCTTCAAAAACATTAATCCATATAAAGCGCAAACAGTTAGACAATACATACTTTAAACGTTAGAGCAGTGATGGGCACTCCACTCCTAGAGGGGCAGTGAGAGTGGGGAAAATGAGTGGAGTGAGGCATTTTTTGGCTTTGAAAGAGTGGAGTGGAGGAGTGGGTAGAACTTAGCTAGCAAAATGAGTGGAGGGGAGGGAGGGGTTCAAAATGAACACAAAATTAAAGAATTTTGTGTACTTTTTGCCCCAAAATGCTAAATTTTTCTATATTTTTGTGCATAAATTGCAGTTTTTGTGGGGTTATAGCGCATTTTCGGCACAAAGCTTGCAATTTTCCACATGTTTTTCTTATAAAACCACAATTTTAGCACCATTTTTGCTTTTCTTGGCAATATATGACACATTTGGGCCTCTTAAAATTTGGAAGAGTGAGGGAGGAGTGGAGTGGTCCAATTTTTTCCCCAGGTGAGTGGGAGTGAGTGATAGGATCTGGGCAAATATTGAGTGGAGTGGGAGCGAGGGGTTTGTCTCACTGACACGGAGAAGTGGGAGTGGGAGGGGAGTGAGATTTGAATGCCCTTCACTACGTTAGAGTACATAGTTTATTGAAAATTACTTATGTTATGTTTATGAGTCTAATTTTGGTTACCAGAAATAAAAAAATATCTCTTTCTTTTCAGAACATTCAAGTTTTGATCAGTTTATCTGGTATGTGTATGTGTACCAAATTTAGTTTATGTGAAACACTATTTCAATAATTACCATAATTGTTTTGGTACCAAGATCCTGTCGATTGTTCTTGTAAGAATTTGATTTAAAAAATTTGGATTTTCTATTGCAACCAATGTTTTCGAAAATGTCAGAGGAATTTCCCGGATATATTTGAATCATTCTGCACAGTCAACGAGGTTCATAGCATATTTTTAAGGTTTTAATAGTATACATATTGTATGGAATATATTGAATTTTGCACCGGTTCAAAATCTTTTAAGTTCAATAAACTCTGCATTTTCCAAACTTCACAACAGTTAAGGGATAGTATACACTAGTTAAGCACACGTGTTCTAACCAAGCGCTGTCTCAATAGACATTAAGTAAACTATTTTTACACACAACACTGCACCTCCTTTGTCCTTGTATTTTTGCAATTACAAACGATCCTTTTTAACGCTCGTTGGTGGCAGTTTTCTGGGATTTTAAAGCATGACATACAATATCATGCTCTGCATTCGTTCAACAAAATGTGCCTTCGAAAAGGCTATCTTTCGGCATTCAGTTTACTAACTTAAAAAGTAACAAATGAATCAATTTATAACAGGCAATCATTTAAACCACCACGACTGAAACTGACCTTTCCCTTACCACCATTTACTTTGCCGGGAAATCCAGATGTTTAGTTGAAAATTCATGCAGCAGACTCTTATCTTTAGATCTTTAAAACTTCCATGAAAAAAATGGAAAAATTGTGACGAAAAGATGGACATCTGGAAAGTGCTGATTCATACTATAAATTTTTAGTTTTGAAACAAAGCACATATTAATTATCTTAAGAATCCTTTCTCTCGTGTCACGAGAGTTCCTTAATTACTATATCTGAAGGACAGAACTTATATATTGAGTGCTAGTGCTACATTAGCATGTTTGCATTATTATGAACCGAAACCCTTTGTTTGGTCGGTATAAGCTGTAAGAAACTGGCTATTATTCATGAAGGCAGTTAACGGTAATTATAGTACCAATTACTTAATGAACACTTTATTTATCCATAATACCTAACTCAATAGAACTAGCCCTTGGTAACAACACGAGAATTGCATGCTAAGCTATCGTTTCCTATAGATTAGTATGCGTAAAATTTCATGTAAAAACCCGTTTTCCTAAGTGAACTTTCCTTTTTGCTGTACATTAAGTTTATGACTTTCGTATGCTTTGGAATTCAATTTGCATCCTTGCCATTACTTGCGACTTCATTTTCTTTATTACCTGAAATTAGGACGTATGAATTGCTTGAGGGGTTCATAGTAAGCTAAGCAATTTATTTGATTACCGTTGCATCAGTCACTTACCAATTTCATTTTCGTTGTCTTCGATAAAGTCGTTTTTACGGGCAATTCTGACAAATTACGAATATAGTTCATCTCATGTTAGCTTTCCTTGAAATTGGGTGCATCAGAATTATCATTATCACTAAAGCAAACTTGCAGTAATTCGTTGAACGCTTTCCTAATCACCAAAGGATAAGTAAGGGCATACGATTAATCCCGATTCCAAAACGATTTTCGATAAGATTTTTGATGAAAACGTTTGGATAATCGGAAAAACCAATTTAATTTTCCAAAGATTTTCGATTCCAATCCGATTAGTGTTTGAAGCGTTTATTAATCGGCAAAAACCGATTTTTGCAAACCACAGAACTTATGTCGTAAAACCTATTTAAACCATTAGAATTATGGAATCAAATTACAAATGTTAATGTTAATGAAGTTCTCAACATTATGGTTGAAGTTTCCAACATTCCATGATCCCCGCTTTATCCACATCCACTAAGATTTACAAATAATTAAGATTCCAAAATAGATAACCAAAAGAAATAGTGCAAAAAGTATAATCTTGTTTGTTCAAGTTCCTGATCCATATATCAATCAAGGTTTTGTGTTGTATGTATACCTAGCTTACAATTTGTAAAATCTGTAATTAAATACGATTTTGATCGCAAATTTTGTATAAAACCTTTACAAACAATTTTTCACAGAGCAGACCATATCCAATTTAGGGATAAAACGTTTAGACAAAAATCGGTTTAATCCCGATTATTTGCGATTCGTTTTCGATTTTTGCCATCACTACAAAGGATTAATGTACTCTGAGTTCTCAAATTCACACAAATAACATTTCAGCCAAAGTTTAAAGACACTTTCTTCAAAAACTAGTAACTCTTTTAAAGAAAAAACATTCTTTAAAAGTTTGAATAATTGTGACTTTAAAACGTTTTGTTTTGTTTAAAAACTGTACGCCGGACTCGTTTTCTTTTGGAAGCGGCGGTGAATAAAGACATTGATTTCTCCGAATCAAAACAGCAAATTTAAATTTGGGCACGTAAGTTTTAAACGTAACAACTTTTTATGATCATAACATTTAGCATTCATTTTCCGGGAATACAATCTCTGTTGGTTTTCTACAGCTTTATTTACGCCCAGCGTATATGAGATTGTTTGAGTGTCCCGTCCTGTCCCGTCCCGTCCATTCACAACAGCTGATATAGTAGCAGTACTACTTTTTTCAGATTTGGACGGATGGAGCTGATATTTGGTATGTAGACCAATTGAAGGGTGGGAAATTCAGCAAAATTAACTAATTACCCCTGGGGGTAGGGCTCATCCCCCAGGGGTAGTTTTTTACAGTTTTGCTCGGATTGAGCTCAAATTTGACATGTAGACTAATTGAAGGGTGGGGAATTCAGCAAAATTAACTAATTACCCCTGGGGGTAGGGCTCATCCCCCAGGGGTAGTTTTTTACAGTTTTGCTCGGATTGAGCTCAAATTTGATATGTAGACTAATTGAAGGGTGGGGAATTCAGCAGAATAAACCAATTACCCCTGGGGATAGGGCTCATCCCCTAGGGGTAAATTTTTACAGTTTTGCTCGGATTGAGCTCAAATTTGGTATGTAGACTAATTGAAGGGTGGGGAATTCATTTTTCACCAAAATTGGCGCCAAAAATTTGTCGCTGTGTGTACTTTTATAACTTTACTAAAGCTTTATTTTTTAACTGAAATCTTACACCTTTTTATAGTTTAGTATTGCCACGGTTACGGTTTCAGTTGAAACCGAAAACCGGTTTCGGTTACAAGTAAAAAACCGTAACCGAAACCGAGTTCGGTTACGGTTTCGGTTAAAAACCGTAACCGAACCGAAATTCGGTTTCGGTTACCTTAGTCATCTGTTCTTATATTATCTTTCACGTACGCTGACTCTATCCAAACTTGGAGCATGAATTTCTTGTTCATAAATAATGAAAAAAATAACATTTAACTTATTAAAACGCAAAAAGGGTACTAAGCCAATTTACTAAATGACAAGCCAAAAAACTTCATGCAAAAAGTTTTGTCCAGTGGGGGAATCGATCCCGCAACCTCAAGTCCAGAGTTCAACACGCAAGCGGTTAAGCCACGGTGAATGAGCTGGAGTAACGAGGTAGAGAAGCTGGTCGTAAACAAAGAATGTGAGCCTGCACGTACGTACGATGCACGGCACATCAATCTTCATAAAGTAGTTTCTGGAAGGAAACCGAATCATAACCGAAACCGGCGGTTTTTCAGTGTTCGGTTTTTAAATGTAACCGAACCGAAACCGAAACCGTAACCGAATTAAAAACCGAACCAAAACCGCCGGTTAACCGAAATAACCGAAACCGCGACGATCCTATTATAGTTATATAGCTTTCTGATTTTACAAGTCTCTTCTGGTTTTG
>CM056170.1:612486-630749 GCA_029691765.1 Entomobrya proxima
ACTATTCAAAACGTTCGAATGCCTTTTTAGTTGAAACATAGATCTATGTTACAAATTTCAGACTTTTAGTTTTCTTTGAATTGAATTCATTTTAAAATGTCTAAAGCATTTTTATTGTTTGAATAGTACTATTTAAAACCTTCGAATGCCTTTTTAGTTAAAACATAGGTGTATGTTACAGTTTTCAGACTTTTAGTTCTTTGAAATGAATTCATTCTAAAATGTCTAAGGCATTTTTATGGTTTGAATAAAACTATTTAAAACCTTCGAATGCCTTTTTAGTTGAAACATAAATCTATGTTACAATTTTCAGTCTTTTAGTTCTTTGAAATGAATTCATTCTAAAATGTCTAAGGCATTTTTATGGTTTGAATAGTACTATTAAAAACCTCCGAATGCCTTTTTAGTTGAAACATAGATCTATGTTACAATTTTCAGTCTTTTAGTTCTTTGAAATGAATTCATTCTAAAATGTCTAAGGCATTTTTATGGTTTGAATAGTACTATTCAAAACGTTCGAATGCCTTTTTGGTTGAAACATAGATCTATGTTACAGTTTTCAGTCTTTTAGTTCTTTGAAATGAATTCATTCTAAAATGTCTAAGGCATTTTTATGGTTTGAATAGTACTATTCAAAACGTTCGAATGCCTTTTTAGTTGAAACATAGATCTATGTTACAGTTTTCAGACTTTTAGTTCTTTGAAATGAATTCATTCTAAAATGTCTAAGGCATTTTTATGGTTTGAATAGTACTATTCAAAACCTCCGAATGCCTTCTTAGTAGAAACATAGATCTATGTTACAATTTTCAGTCTTTTAGTTCTTTGAAATGAATTCATTCTAAAATGTCTAAGGCATTTTTATGGTTTGAATAGTAGTATATAAAACCTCCGAATGCCTTCCTAGTAGAAACATAGATCTATGTTACAGTTTTCAGACTTTTAGTTCTTTGAAATGAATTCATTCTAAAATGTCTAAGGCATTTTTATGGTTTGAATAGTACTATTCAAAACGTTCGAATGCCTTTTTAGTTGAAACATAGATCTATGTTACAGTTTTCAGACTTTTAGTTCTTTGAAATGAATTCATTCTAAAATGTCTAAGGCATTTTTATGGTTTGAATAGTACTATTCAAAACGTTCGAATGCCTTTTTAGTTGAAACATAGATCTATGTTACAGTTTTCAGACTTTTAGTTCTTTGAAATGAATTCATTCTAAAATGTCTAAGGCATTTTTATGGTTTGAATAGTACTATTCAAATCTTTCGAATGCCTTTTTAGTTGAAACATAGATCTATGTTAGAGTTTTCAGACTTTTAGTTCTTTGAAATGAATTCATTCTAAAATATCTAAGGCATTTTTATGGTTTGAATAGTACTATTCAAAACCTCCGAATGCCTTTTTAGTTGAAACATAAATCTATGTTACAATTTTCAGTCTTTTAGTTCTTTGAAATGAATTCATTCTAAAATGTCTAAGGCATTTTTATGGTTTGAATAGTACTATTCAAAACGTTCGAATGCCTTTTTAGTTGAAACATAGATCTATGTTACAGTTTTCAGACTTTTAGTTCTTTGAAATGAATTCATTCTAAAATGTCTAAGGCATTTTTATGGTTTGAATAGTACTATTCAAAACCTCCGAATGCCTTTTTAGTTGAAACATAGATCTATGTTACAGTTTTCAGACTTTTAGTTCTTTGAAATGAATTCATTCTAAAATGTCTAAGGCATTTTTATGGTTTGAATAGTACTATTTAAAACCTTCGAATGCCTTTTTAGTTGAAACATAGGTGTATGTTACAGTTTTCAGACTTTTAGTTCTTTGAAATGAATTCATTCTAAAATGTCTAAGGCATTTTTATGGTTTGAATAGTACTATTCAAAACGTTCGAATGCCTTTTTAGTTGAAACATAGATCTATGTTACAATTTTCAGACTTTTAGTTCTTTGAAATGAATTCATTCTAAAATGTCTAAGGCATTTTTATGGTTTGAATAGTACTATTCAAAACCTCCGAATGCCTTTTTAGTTGAAACATAAATCTATGTTACAATTTTCAGTCTTTTAGTTCTTTGAAATGAATTCATTCTAAAATGTCTAAGGCATTTTTATGGTTTGAATAGTAGTATATAAAACCTCCGAATGCCTTCTTAGTAGAAACATAGATCTATGTTACAATTTTCAGTCTTTTAGTTCTTTGAAATGAATTCATTCTAAAATGTCTAAGGCATTTTTATGGTTTGAATAGTACTATTAAAAACCTCCGAATGCCTTTTTAGTTGAAACATAGATCTATGTTACAGTTTTCAGACTTTTAGTTCTTTGAAATGAATTCATTTTAAAACGTCTAAGGCATTTTTATGGTTTGAATAGTAGTATTCCAAACCTCCGAATGCCTTTTTAGTTGAAACATAGATCTATGTTACAGTTTTCAGACTTTTAGTTCTTTGAAATGAATTCATTCTAAAATGTCTAAGGCATTTTTATGGTTTGAATAGTACTATTCAAATCTTTCGAATGCCTTTTTAGTTGAAACATAGATCTATGTTAGAGTTTTCAGACTTTTAGTTCTTTGAAATGAATTCATTCTAAAATATCTAAGGCATTTTTATGGTTTGAATAGTACTATTCAAAACCTCCGAATGCCTTTTTAGTTGAAACATAAATCTATGTTACAATTTTCAGTGTTTTAGTTCTTTGAAATGAATTCATTCTAAAATGTCTAAGGCATTTTTATGGTTTGAATAGTACTATTCAAAACGTTCGAATGCCTTTTTAGTTGAAACATAGATCTATGTTACAGTTTTCAGACTTTTAGTTCTTTGAAATGAATTCATTCTAAAATGTCTAAGGCATTTTTATGGTTTGAATAGGAGTTTTCAAAACCCCGGAATGCCTTCTTGGTTGAAACATAGATCTATGTTACAGTTTTCAGACTTTTAGTTCTTTGAAATGAATTCATTCTAAAATGTCTAAGGCATTTTTATTGTTTGAATAGTAGTTTTCAAAACCTCCGAATGCCTTTTTAGTTGAAACATAGATCTATGTTACAATTTTCAGACTTTTAGTTCTTTGAAATGAATTCATTCTAAAATGTCTAAGGCATTTTTATGGTTTGAATAGTAGTTTTCAAAACCTCGAATGCCTTTTTGGTTGAAACATAGATCTATGTTACAGTTTTCAGACTTTTAGTTCTTTGAAATGAATTCATTCTAAAATGTCTAAAGCATTTTTATTGTTTGAATAAAACTATTTAAAACCTTCGAATGCCTTTTTAGTTGAAACATAAATCTATGTTACAATTTTCAATCTTTTAGTTCTTTGAAATGAATTCATTCTAAAATGTCTAAGGCATTTTTATGTTGTGAATAGTAGTATATAAAACCTCCGAATGCCTTCTTAGTAGAAACATAGATCTATGTTACAGTTTTCAGACTTTTAGTTCTTTGAAATGATATCATTCTAAAATGTCTAAGGCATTTTTATGGTTTGAATAGTAGTTTTCAAAACCTCCGAATGCCTTTTTGGTTGAAACATAGATCTATGTTACAATTTTCAGTCTTTTGGTTCTTTGAAATGAATTCATTCTAAAATGTTTAGGCATTTTTATGGTTTGAATAGTAGTAATCCAAACCTTCGAATGCCTTTTTAGTTGAAACATAGATCTATGTTACAATTTTCAGTCTTTTGGTTCTTTGAATTGAATTCATTTTAAAATGTCTAAAGCATTTTTATTGTTTGAATAAAACTATTTAAAACCGTCGAATGTCTTCTTAGTAGAAACATAGATCTATGTTGCAGTTTTCAGACTTTTAGTCCTTTGATATGAATTCATTCTAAATGTCTAAGGCATTTTTATGGTTTGCATAGTACTATTCAAATCTTTTGAATGCCTTTTTAGTTGAAACATAGATCTATGTTACAATTTTCAGTCTTTAGTTCTTTGAAATGAATTCATTCTAAAATGTCTAAAGCATTTTTATGGTTTGCATAGTACTATTCAAAACGTTCCAATGCCTTTTTGGTTGAAACATAGATCTATGTTACAGTTTTCAGACTTTTAGTTTTCTATGAATTGAATTCATTCTAAAATGTCTAAAGCATTTTTATGGTTTGAATAAAACTATTTAAATCCTTCTAATGCTTTTAAAGTGGAAATTTTGAACTATGTTACAAATTTCAGACTTTTAAATGATCATGACCCACGAGTCGTAATATTTACGACCAACGAGTCGTATTGTTTACGACTAACGAGTGGTAGGGTTACAACCTACAAGTCGTAAAATATAATTAAACGATAATTATACGAAAAATATGTCAACGATAATTACAGATTACCAGATGTAAGAATGCGAGAAAACCTATTGACAGAATGCCAGAAAACCTATTGACAGAATGCCAGAAAACCCATTGATAGAATGCCAGAAACTCTATTGACAGAATGCCAAATCTACTGACAGAATGCCAGAAAAATTATTGACAGAATGCCAGAAATCCTATTGACAGAATGCCAGAAAACCCATTGATAGAATGCCAGAAATTCTATTCACAGAATGCCAGAGAACCTGTTGACAGAATGCCAGAAAACCTATTGACAGAATGCCAGAAAACCTATTTGCAGAATGCCAGAAAACCTATTGACAGAATGCCAGAAAAAACGTATTGACAGAATGCCAGAAAACCTATTGACAGAATGCCAGAAAAAACCTATTGACAGAATGCCAGAAAACCTATATTGACAGAATGCCAGAAAACCTATTGACAGAATGCCAGAAACCCGGATGTCAGAATGCCAGAAAACCTATTGTCAGAATGCCTTCAAACTTATGTTATAGTTTTCATTCGTTTGGTTGCTTAAAACGAATTCATTCTAAAATGTCTAAGGCATTTTTATGGTTTGAATGGTACTATTAAAAACCTCCGAACGCCTTTTTAGTTGAAACATAGATCTATGTTACAGTTTTCAGACTTTCAGTTTTCTTTGAATTGAATTCATTCTAAAATGTCTAAAGCATTTTATGGATTAAATAGTACTATTAAAAACCTCCGAATGCCTTTTTAGTTGAAACATAGATCCATGTTACAGATTTTAGACTTTTAGTCCTTTGAGATGAATTCATTTTAAAATGTCTAAGGCATTTTTATGGTTTGCATAGTACTATTCCAAACCTCCGAATGCCTTTTTAGTTGAAACATAGGTGTATGTTACAGTTTTCAGACTTTTAGTCCTTTGAGATGAATTCATTCTAAAATGTGTAAGGCGTTTTTATGGTTTGAATAGTACTATTCAAAACGTTCGAATGCCTTTTTGGTTGAAACATAGATCTATGTTACAGTTTTCAGACTTTTAGTTTTCTTTGAATTGAATTCATTTTAAAATGTCTAAAGCATTTTTATTGTTTGAATAAAGCTATTTAAAACCATCGAATGCCTTTTTAGTTGAAACATAAATCTATGTTACAATTTTCAGTCTTTTAGTTCTTTGAAATGAATTCATTCTAAAATGTCTAAGGCATTTTTATGGTTTGAATAGTACTATTCAAAACGTTCGAATGCCTTTTTAGTTGAAACATAGATCTATGTTACAATTTTCAGTCTTTTAGTTCTTTGAAATGAATTCATTCTAAAATGTCTAAGGCATTTTTATGGTTTGAATAGTACTATTCAAAACGTTCGAATGCCTTTTTAGTTGAAACATAGATCTATGTTACAGTTTTCAGACTTTTAGTTCTTTGAAATGAATTCATTCTAAAATGTCTAAGGCATTTTTATGGTTTGAATAGTACTATTCAAAACGTTCGAATGCCTTTTTGGTTGAAACATAGATCTATGTTACAATTTTCAGTCTTTTAGTTCTTTGAAATGAATTCATTCTAAAATGTCTAAGGCATTTTTATGGTTTGAATAGTACTATTAAAAACCTCCGAATGCCTTTTTAGTTGAAACATAAATCTATGTTACAATTTTCAGTGTTTTAGTTCTTTGAAATGAATTCATTCTAAAATGTCTAAGGCATTTTTATGGTTTGAATAGTACTATTCAAAACCTTCGAATGCCTTTTTGGTTGAAACATAGATCTATGTTACAATTTTCAGTGTTTTAGTTCTTTGAAATGAATTCATTCTAAAATGTCTAAGGCATTTTTATTGTTTGAATAGTAGTTTTCAAAACCTCCGAATGCCTTTTTGGTTGAAACATAAATCTATGTTACAATTTTCAGTCTTTTAGTTCTTTGAAATGAATTCATTTTAAAACGTCTAAGGCATTTTTATGGTTTGAATAAAACTATTTAAATCCTTTTAATGCTTTTCAAGTGGACATTTTGAACAATGTTACAAATTTCAGACTCTTAAATGATCATGACCCACGAGTCGTAATGTGTACGACCAACGAGTCGTCTTGTGTACGACCTACGAGTCGTCATGTGTACGACCTACGAGTCGTCATGTGTACGACCTACGAGTCGTCATGTTTACGACCTACGAGTCGTAAAGTTTGCGACCAACGAGTCGTAATATTTACGACCAACGAGTCGTATTGTTTACGACCAACAAGTGGTAAGATTACAACCTACAAGTCGTAAAATATAATTAAACGATAATTATACGAAAAATATGTCAACGATAATTACAGATTACCAGATGTAAGAATGCCAGAAAACCTATTGACAGAATGCCAGAAAACCTATTGACAGAATGCCAGAAAACCCATTGATAGAATGCCAGAAACTCTATTGACAGAATGCCAGAAAACCTATTGACAGAATGCCAGAAAACCTATTGACAGAATGCCAGAAAACCTATTGACAGAATGCCAGAAAACCTAATGACAGAATGCCAGAAAACCTGTTGTCAGAATGCCAGAAAACCTATTGTCAGAATGCCTTCAAACTTATGTTATAATTTTCATTCGTATGGTTGCTTAAAACGAATTCATTCTAAAATATCTAAGGCATTTTTATGGTTTGAATAGTACTATTAAAAACCTCCGAATGCCTTTTTAGTTGAAACATAAATCTATGTTACAATTTTCAGTGTTTTAGTTCTTTGAAATGAATTCATTCTAAAATGTCTAAGGCATTTTTATGGTTTGAATAGTACTATTCAAAACCTCCGAATGCCTTTTTAGTTGAAACATAGATCTATGTTACAGTTTTCAGACTTTTAGTTCTTTGAAATGAATTCATTCTAAAATATCTAAGGCATTTTTATGGTTTGAATAGTAGTTTTCAAAACCTCCGAATGCCTTTTTGGTTGAAACATAGATCTGTGTAACAGTTTTCACAGTTTTAGTTTTCTTTAAATTGAATTCATTCTAAAATGTCTAAGGCATTTTTATGGTTTGAAAAGTACTATTCAAAACCTCAAAATGCCTTTTTAGTTGAAACATAGATCTATGTTACAATTTTCAGTCTTTTGGTTCTTTGAAATGAATTCATTCTAAAATGTTTAGGCATTTTTATGGTTTGAATAGTAGTAATCCAAACCTTCGAATGCCTTTTTAGTTGAAACATAAATCTATGTTACAATTTTCAGTCTTTTAGTTCTTTGAAACGAATTCATTCTAAAATGTCTAAGGCATTTTTATGGTTTGAATAAAACTATTTAAATCCTTTTAATGCTTTTCAAGTGGACATTTTGAACTATGTTACAAATTTCAGACTCTTAAATGATCATGACCCACGAGTCGTAATGTGTACGACCAACGAGTCGTCTTGTGTACGACCTACGAGTCGTCATGTGTACGACCTACGAGTCGTCATGTGTACGACCTACGAGTCGTCATGTTTACGACCTACGAGTCGTAAAGTTTGCGACCAACGAGTCGTAATATTTACGACCAACGAGTCGTATTGTTTACGACCAACAAGTGGTAAGATTACAACCTACAAGTCGTAAAATATAATTAAACGATAATTATACGAAAAATATGTCAACGATAATTACAGATTACCAGATGTAAGAATGCCAGAAAACCTATTGACAGAATGCCAGAAAACCTATTGACAGAATGCCAGAAAACCCATTGATAGAATGCCAGAAAACCTATTGACAAAATGCCAGAAAACCTATTGACAGAATGCCAGAAAACCTATTGACAGAATGCCAGAAAACCTATTGACAGAATGCCAGAAAACCTAATGACAGAATGCCAGAAAACCTGTTGTCAGAATGCCAGAAAACCTATTGTCAGAATGCCTTCAAACTTATGTTATAATTTTCATTCGTATGGTTGCTTAAAACGAATTCATTCTAAAATATCTAAGGCATTTTTATGGTTTGAATAGTACTATTAAAAACCTCCGAATGCCTTTTTAGTTGAAACATAAATCTATGTTACAATTTTCAGTGTTTTAGTTCTTTGAAATGAATTCATTCTAAAATGTCTAAGGCATTTTTATGGTTTGAATAGTACTATTGAAAACCTTCGAATGCCTTTTTAGTTAAAACATAGGTGTATGTTACAGTTTTCAGACTTTTAGTTCTTTGAAATGAATTCATTCTAAAATATCTAAGGCATTTTTATGGTTTGAATAGTAGTTTTCAAAACCTCCGAATGCCTTTTTGGTTGAAACATAGATCTGTGTAACAGTTTTCACAGTTTTAGTTTTCTTTAAATTGAATTCATTCTAAAATGTCTAAGGCATTTTTATGGTTTGAAAAGTACTATTCAAAACCTCAAAATGCCTTTTTAGTTGAAACATAGATCTATGTTACAATTTTCAGTCTTTTGGTTCTTTGAAATGAATTCATTCTAAAATGTTTAGGCATTTTTATGGTTTGAATAGTAGTATATAAAACCTCCGAATGCCTTCTTAGTAGAAACATAGATCTATGTTACAATTTTCAGTCTTTTAGTTCTTTGAAATGAATTCATTTTAAAACGTCTAAGGCATTTTTATGGTTTGAATAAAACTATTTAAATCCTTTTAATGCTTTTCAAGTGGACATTTTGAACTATGTTACAAATTTCAGACTCTTAAATGATCATGACCCACGAGTCGTAATGTGTACGACCAACGAGTCGTCTTGTGTACGACCTACGAGTCGTCATGTGTACGACCTACGAGTCGTCATGTGTACGACCTACGAGTCGTCATGTTTACGACCTACGAGTCGTAAAGTTTGCGACCAACGAGTCGTAATATTTACGACCAACGAGTCGTATTGTTTACGACCAACGAGTGGTAAGATTACAACCTACAAGTCGTAAAATATAATTAAACGATAATTATACGAAAAATATGTCAACGATAATTACAGATTACCAGATGTAAGAATGCCAGAAAACCTATTGACAGAATGCCAGAAAACCTATTGACAGAATGCCAGAAAACCCATTGATAGAATGCCAGAAAACCTATTGACAAAATGCCAGAAAACCTATTGACAGAATGCCAGAAAACCTATTGACAGAATGCCAGAAAACCTATTGACAGAATGCCAGAAAACCTAATGACAGAATGCCAGAAAACCTGTTGTCAGAATGCCAGAAAACCTATTGTCAGAATGCCTTCAAACTTATGTTATAATTTTCATTCGTATGGTTGCTTAAAACGAATTCATTCTAAAATATCTAAGGCATTTTTATGGTTTGAATAGTACTATTAAAAACCTCCGAATGCCTTTTTAGTTGAAACATAAATCTATGTTACAATTTTCAGTGTTTTAGTTCTTTGAAATGAATTCATTCTAAAATGTCTAAGGCATTTTTATGGTTTGAATAGTACTATTGAAAACCTTCGAATGCCTTTTTAGTTAAAACATAGGTGTATGTTACAGTTTTCAGACTTTTAGTTCTTTGAAATGAATTCATTCTAAAATGTCTAAGGCATTTTTATGGTTTGAATAGTAGTTTTCAAAACCTCCGAATGCCTTTTTGGTTGAAACATAGATCTATGTAACAGTTTTCAGAGTTTTAGTTTTCTTTAAATTGAATTCATTCTAAAATATCTAAGGCATTTTTATGGTTTGAATAGTACTATTCAAAACCTCCGAATGCCTTTTTAGTTGAAACATAGATCTATGTTACAATTTTCAGTCTTTTGGTTCTTTGAAATGAAATCATTCTAAAATGTCTAAGGCATTTTTATGGTTTGAATAGTACTATTCAAAACGTTCGAATGCTTTTTTGGTTGAAACATAGATCTATGTTACAGTTTTCAGACTTTTAGTTCTTTGAAATGAATTCATTCTAAAATGTCTAAGGCATTTTTATGGTTTGAATAGTACTATTCAAAACGTTCGAATGCCTTTTTGGTTGAAACATAGATCTATGTTACAGTTTTCAGACTTTTAGTTCTTTGAAATGAATTCATTCTAAAATGTCTAAGGCATTTTTATTGTTTGAATAGTAGTTTTCAAAACCTCCGAATGCCTTTTTGGTTGAAACATAAATCTATGTTACAATTTTCAGTCTTTTAGTTCTTTGAAATGAATTCATTCTAAAATGTCTAAGGCATTTTTATGGTTTGAATAGTAGTATATAAAACCTCCGAATGCCTTCTTAGTAGAAACATAGATCTATGTTACAATTTTCAGTCTTTTAGTTCTTTGAAATGAATTCATTCTAAAATGTCTAAGGCATTTTTATGGTTTGAATAGTAGTATATAAAACCTCCGAATGCCTTTTTAGTTGAAACATAGGTGTATGTTACAGTTTTCAGACTTTTAGTCCTTTGAGATGAATTCATTCTAAAATGTGTAAGGCATTTTTATGGTTTGAATAGTACTATTCAAAACGTTCGAATGCCTTTTTGGTTGAAACATAGATCTATGTTACAGTTTTCAGACTTTTAGTTCTTTGAATTGAATTCATTTTAAAATGTCTAAAGCATTTTTATTGTTTGAATAAAGCTATTTAAAATCTTCGAATGCCTTTTTAGTAGTAACATAGATCTATGTTAGACTTTTAAGACTTTTAGTTCTTTGAAATGAATTCATTCTAAAATATCTAAGGCATTTTATGGTTTGAATAGTACTATTCAAAACATCCGAATGCCTTTTTAGTTGAAACATAGATCTATGTAACAGTTTTCACAGTTTTAGTTTTCTTTAAATTGAATTCATTCTAAAATGTCTAAGGCATTTTTATGGTTTGCATAGTACTATTCAAATCTTTCGAATGCCTTTTTAGTTGAAACATAGATCTATGTTAGAGTTTTCAGACTTTTAGTTCTTTGAAATGAATTCATTCTAAAATATCTAAGGCATTTTTATGGTTTGAATAGTACTTTTCAAAACATCCGAATGCCTTTTTAGTTGAAACGTAGATCTATGTTGCAATTTTCAGTCTTTTAGTTCTTTGAAATGAATTCATTCTAAAATGTCTAAGGCATTTTTATGGTTTGAATAGTACTATTCAAAACGTTCGAATGCCTTTTTGGTTGAAACATAGATCTATGTTACAGTTTTCAGACTTTTAGTTTTCTTTGAATTGACTTCATTTTAAAATCTCTAAAGCATTTTTATTGTTTGAATACAACTATTTAAAACCTTCGAATGCCTTTTTAGTTGAAACATAGATCTATGTTACAATTTTCAGTCTTTTAGTTCTTTGAAATGAATTCATTTTAAAACGTCTAAGGCATTTTTATGGTTTGAATAAAACTATTTAAATCCTTTTATTGCTTTTCAAGTGGACATTTTGAACTATGTTACAAATTTCAGACTCTTAAATGATCATGACCCACGAGTCGTAATGTGTACGACCAACGAGTCGTCATGTGTACGACCTACGAGTCGTCATGTGTACGACCTACGATTCGTCATGTGTACGACCTACGAGTCGTCATGTTTACGACCTACGAGTCGTAATGTTTGCGACCAACGAGTCGTAATATTTACGACCAACGAGTCGTATTGTTTACGACCAACGAGTGGTAAGATTACAACCTACAAGTCGTAAAATATAATTAAACGATAATTATACGAAAAATATGTCAACGATAATTACAGATTACCAGATGTAAGAATGCCAGAAAACCTATTGACAGAATGCCAGAAAACCTATTGACAGAATGCCAGAAAACGTATTGACAGAATGCCAGAAAACCCATTGATAGAATGCCAGAAACTCTATTGACAGAATGCCAGAGGCCCTATTGACAGAATGCCAGAAAACCTATTGACAGAATGCCAGAAAACCTATTGACAGAATGCCAGAAAAAACGTATTGACAGAATGCCAGAGAACCTATTGACAGAATGCCAGAAAACCTATTGACAGAATGCCAGAAAACCTATTGACAGAATGCCAGAAAACCTATTGACAAAATGCCAGAAAACCTATTGACAGAATGCCAGAAAACCGGATGTCAGAATGCCAGAAAACCTGTTGTCAGAATGCCAGAAAACCTATTGTCAGAATGCCTTCAAACTTATGTTATAATTTTCGTTCGTATGGTTGCTTAAAACGAATTCATTCTAAAATGTCTAAGGCATTTTTATGGTTTGAATAGTGCTATTCAAAACCCCCGAATGCCTTCTTAGTAGAAACATAGATCTATGTTAGAGTTTTCAGACTTTTAGTTCTTTGAAATGAATTCATTCTAAAATATCTAAGGCATTTTTATGGTTTGAAAAGTACTTTTCAAAACATCCGAATGCCTTTTTATTTGAAACGTAGATTTATGTTGCAATTTTCAGTCTTTTAGTTCTTTGAAATGAATTCATTCTAAAATGTCTAAGGCATTTTTATGGTTTGAATAGTACTATTCAAAACGTTCGAATGCCTTTTTGGTTGAAACATGGATCTATGTAACAGTTTTCATAGTTTTAGTTTTCTTTAAATTGAATTCATTCTAAAATATCTAAGGCATTTTTATTGTTTGAATACAACTATTTAAAACCTTCGAATGCCTTTTTAGTTGAAACATAGACATGTTACAATTTTCAGTCTTTTAGTTCTTTGAAATGAATTCATTTTAAAACGTCTAAGGCATTTTTATGGTTTGAATAAAACTATTTAAATCCTTTAAATGTTACAAATTTCAGACTATTAAATGATCATGACCTACGAGTCGTAATGTGTACGACCAACGAGTCGTCATGTGTACGACCTACGAGTCGTCATGTGTACGACCTACGAGTCGTCATGTGTACGACCTACGAGTCGTCATGTTTACGACCTACGAGTCGTCATGTTTACGACCTACGAGTCGTAATGTTTGCGACCAACGTGTCGTATTGTTTACGACTAACGAGTGGTAGGGTTACAACCTACAAGTCGTAAACTATAAATAAACGATAATTATACGAAAAATATGTCAACGATAATTACAGATTACCAGATGTAAGAATGCCAGAAAACCTATTGACAGAATGCCAGAAAACCTATTGACAGAATGCCAGAAAACCTATTGACAGAATGCCAGAAAACCTATTGCCAGAATGCCAGAAAACCGGATGTCAGAATGCCAGAAAACCTGTTGTCAGAATGCCAGAAAACCTGTTGTCAGAATGCCAGAAAACCTATTGTCAGAATGCCTTCAAACTTATTTTATAATTTTCATTCGTATGGTTGCTTAAAACGAATTCAAACTAAAATATCTAAGGCATTTTTATGGTTTGAATAGTACTATTAAAAACCTCCGAATGCCTTTTTAGTTGAAACATAGATCTATGTTACAGTTTTCAGACTTTTAGTTTTCTTTGAATTGAATTCATCCTACGGGCGTTAGGAGGATTTGAATGGTACTATTCAAAAGCAATAAGGTGCCCTAATCATTTTGGAATGAAGTCATTTCAAAACAGTAAATGTCAAAAACTTGTAACATGGATCTATGTTACAAACCAACGGGCGGTAGGAGGTTTTAAATCGTATAGTTCAAAAGCATTTAGGTGTCTAATCATTTTGGAATGAATTCATTTCAAAACAGTAAATGTCAAAAACTTGTAACATAGATCTATGTCACAAGCTTACGAGCGTCAAAAGATTTTGAATAGTACTATTCAAAAGCATTTGGGTGCTCCAAACCATTTATGTCCCTCAAACAATTTGGAATGAATTCATTTCAAAACAGTTAATGTTAAAAACTTGTAACATAGATCTAGGTTAAAAACTAACGGGCGTTAGGTTTTGAATAGTACTATTCAAAAGCATTTAGGTGCCCTAATCATTTTGGAATGAATTCATTTCAAAACAATAAATGTCAAAAACTTGTAACATAGATCTATGTCACAAGCTTACGAGCGTCAAAAGATTTTGAATAATACTATTCAAAAGCATTTAGGTGCTCCAATACATTTATGTCCCCCAAACAATTTGGAATGTTTTGATTTCAAAACAGTTAATGTTAAAAACTTGTAACGTAGATCTATGTTACAAACCAACGGGTGTTATGTTTGAATAGTACTATACAAATCTTTTAAGGGCTCCATACATTTTGGAATGAATTCATTTCAAAACAGTAAATGTCAAAAACTGGTAACATAGATCTATGTCACAAGCTTACGAGCATCAAAAGATTTTGAATAGTACTATTCAAAAGCATTTGGGTGCTCCAAACCATTTATGTCCCTCAAACAATTTGGAATGAATTCATTTCAAAACAGTAAATGTGAAAAACTTGTAACACAAATCTATGTTAAAAACTAACGGGCGTTAGGAGGTTTTGAATGGTACTATTCAAAAGCATTTAGGTGCCCTAATCATTTTGGAATGAAATCATTTCAAAACAGTAAATATTAAATGTTAAGAACTTGTAACATAGATCTATGTTACAAACCAAGGGGTGTTATGTTTGAATATACTATACAAATCTTTTAAGGGCTCCAAACATTTTGGAATGAATTCATTTCAAAACAGTAAATGTCAAAACTTGTAACATAGATCTATGTTACAAACCAACGGGCGTTAGGAGGTTTTGAATAGTACTATTCAAAAGCATTAGGGTGCTCCAAACCATTTATGTCCGTCAAGAATATTTGGAATGAATTCATTTCAAAACAGTTAATGTTAAAAACTTGTAACACAAATCTATGTTAAAAACTAACGGGAGTTAGGACGTTTTGAATGGTACAATTCAAAAGCAATTAGGTGCCCTAATCATTTTGGAATGAAGTCATTTCAAAACAGTAAATGTCAAAAACTTGTCACATAGACCTATGTTAAAAACTTGAGGGCGTCCAGAGCTTGTGAATAGTACTATTCAAAAGCATTCGGGTGCTCCAAACCATTTTTGTCCCTCAAACAGTTTGGAATGAATTCATTTTAAAACAGTTAATGTTAAGAACTTGTAACATGGATCTATGTTACAAACCAACGGGCGGTAGGAGGTTTTAAATCGTATTGTTCAAAAAGCATTTAAGTGCCCTAGTCATTTTGGAATCAATTCATTTCAAAACAATAAATGTTAAAAACTTGTAACATAGACCTATGTTACAAACCAATGGGCGTTAAGAGGTTTTGAATTGTACTATTCAAAAGCATTTAGGTGCCCTAATCATTTTGGAATGAATTCATTTCAAAACAGTAAAGATCAGAAATTTGTAACATAAATCTATGTTACAAATTTGCGGGCGTCAAGAGATTTTGAATAGTACTTTTCAAAAGCATTTAGGTGCCCTAATCATTTTGGAATGAATTCATTTCAAAACAGGATATGTCAAAAACTTGTAACCTAGATCTATGTCACAAGCTTACGAGCGTCAAAAGATTTTGAATAGTACTATTCAAAAGCATTTGGGTGCTCCAAACCATTTATGTCCCTCAAACAATTTGGAATGAATTCATTTCAAAACAGTTATTTAATCAATACTATTCAATCTGATATGGTATACGATATAATTTTTCATATCCACACACCATTTGTGACTATATGCGACGGCATATTTTAAAGCCACACATATTTTGACAGCGCAAACGATGCAAATGTTTTCAGCCCTACACATTTTGACATCGTATATGATGCAAATGTTTAAGGCCACACAAATTTGGACATCGTATACGATGCAAATTTTTAAAGCCCTACACATTTTGACATCGTATACGATGCAAATGTTTAATGCTATACACATTTTGAATTTGTATATGATGTAAATAATTAAGACCACACACAATCTGATTTGGTATACGATATAAATATTCATATCCACACACGATTTGTGACTATATGTGACGGCATATTTTAAAGCCACACATATTTTGACAGCGCAAACCATGCAAATGTTTAAAGCCCTACACATTTTGACATCGTATACGATGCAAGTCTTTAAGATCACACACATTTTGACATCGTATACGATGCAAATGTTTAATGCTATACACATTTTGACATCGTATACGATGCAAATGTTTAATGCTATACACATTTTGACATCGTATACGATGCAATGTTTAATGCTATACACATTTTGACATCGTATACGATGTAAATGTTTAAAGCCACACACAATCTGATATGGGAATACGATATGATTTTTCATATCCACACACCATTTGTGACTATATGTGACGGCATATTTTAAAGCCCTACACATTTTGACAGCGCAAACGATGCAAATGTTTAAAGCCCTACACATTTTGACATCGTATACGATGCAAATCTTTAGGATCAAACAAATTTTGACACCGTATACGATGCAAATGTTTAATGCTATACACATTTTGCCATCGTATACGATGCAAATGTTTATTGCTATACACATTTTGCCATCGTATACGATGCAAATGTTTATTGCTATACACATTTTGACATCGTATACGATGCAAATGTTTAATGCTATACACATTTTGACATCGTATACGATGCAAATGTTTAAAGCCACACACAATCTGTAATGGTATACGATATAACTATTCATATCCACACACCATTTGTGCCTATGTGTGACGGCATATTTTAAAGCCACAGAGATTTTGACAACCCATACGATTCATATGTTTAAAGCCCTACACATTTTGACATCGTCTACGATGTAAATGTTTAAGGCCACAAACATTTTGCCATCGTATACGATGCAAATGTTTAATGCTATACACATTTTGACATCGTATACGATGCAAATGTTTAATGCTATACATATTTTGACATCGTATACGATGCAAATGTTTAATACTATACACATTTTGACATCGCATACGATGTAATTGTTTAAGGCCACAAACATTTTGACATCGTCTACGATGTAAATGATTAATTCTATACACATTTTGACATCGTATACGATGCAAATGTTTAATGCTATACACATTTTGACATCGTATACGATGCAAATGTTTAAAGTCACACACAATCTGTAATGGTATACGAGATAACTATTCATATCCACACACCATTTGTGCCTATGTGCGACGGCACATTTTAAAGCCACACAGATTTTGACAACGCATAGGATTCATATGTTTAAAGCCCTACACATTTTGACATCGTCTAAGATGTAAATGTTTAAGGCCACAAACATTTTGACATCGTATACGATGCAAATGTTTAAAGCCACACACAATCTGATATGGTATACGATATAATTTTTTCATATCCACACACCATTTGTGACTATATGTGACGGCATATTTTAAAGCCACACATATTTTGACAGCGCAAACGATGCAAATGTTTAAAGCCCTACACATTTTGACATCGTATACGATTTCAATGTTTAGAGCCACACACATTTTGACATCGTAAACGATGCAAATGCTTAAGGCCACACACATTTTGACATCGTATACGATGCAAAGTTTTAAAGCCCCATACATTTTGACATCGTATACGATGCAAATGTTTAATGCTATACACATTTTGAATTTGTATATGATGTAAATAGTTAAGACCACACACAACCCGATATGGTATACGATATAAATATTTATATCCACACACCATTTGTAACTATATGTGTCGGCATAATTTAAAGCCACACAAATTTTAACATCGTATACGATGCAAATGTTTAAAGCCACACACAATCTGATATGGTATACGATATAATTTTTTCATATCCACACACCATTTGTGACTATATGTGACGGCATATATTAAAGCCACACATATTTTGACAGCGCAAACGATGCAAATGTTTAAAGCAATACACACTATGACATCTTATACGTTGCAAATGTTTAAAGCCACACACAATCTGATATGGTATACGATATAAATATTCATATCCACACACCATTTGTGACTATATGTGACGGCATATTTTAAGGCCACACACATTTTGACATCGTACTCGATGTAAATGTTTAAGGCCACAAACATTTTGACATCGTATACGATGCAAATGTTTAATGCTATACACATTTTGACATCGTATA
>CM056170.1:630849-655586 GCA_029691765.1 Entomobrya proxima
TGTTTGAATAAAGCTATTTAAAACCTTCGAATGCCTTTTTAGTTGAAACATAAATCTATGTTACAATTTTCAGTCTTTTAGTTCTTTGAAATGAATTCATTCTAAAATGTCTAAGGCATTTTTATGGTTTGAATAGTACTATTCAAAACGTTCGAATGCCTTTTTAGTTGAAACATAGATCTATGTTACAATTTTCTGTCTTTTAGTTCTTTGAAATGAATTCATTCTAAAATGTCTAAGGCATTTTTATGGTTTGAATAGTACTATTCAAAACGTTCGAATGCCTTTTTAGTTGAAACATAGATCTATGTTACAGTTTTCAGACTTTTAGTTCTTTGAAATGAATTCATTCTAAAATATCTAAGGCATTTTTATGGTTTGAATAGTACTATTAAAAACCTCCGAATGCCTTTTTAGTTGAAACATAAATCTATGTTACAATTTTCAGTGTTTTAGTTCTTTGAAATGAATTCATTCTAAAATGTCTAAGGCATTTTTATGGTTTGAATAGTAGTATATAAAACCTCCGAATGCCTTCTTAGTAGAAACATAGATCTATGTTACAGTTTTCAGACTTTCAGTTCTTTGAAATGAATTCATTGTAAAATGTCTAAGGCATTTTTATGGTTTGAATAGTAGTTTTCAAAACCTCGGAATGCCTTTTTGGTTGAAACATATATCAATGTAACAGTTTTCAGACTTTTAGTTCTTTGAAATGAATTCATTCTAAAATGTCTAAAGCATTTTTATTGTTTGAATAAAACTATTTAAAACCTTCGAATGCCTTTTTAGTTGAAACATAAATCTATGTTACAATTTTCAATCTTTTAGTTCTTTGAAATGAATTCATTCTAAAATGTCTAAGGCATTTTTATGTTGTGAATAGTAGTATATAAAACCTCCGAATGCCTTCTTAGTAGAAACATAGATCTATGTTACAGTTTTCAGAGTTTTAGTTTTCTTTAAATTGAATTCATTCTAAAATATCTAAGGCATTTTTATGGTTTGAATAGTACTATTCAAAACCTCCGAATGCCTTTTTAGTTGAAACATAGATCTATGTTACAATTTTCAGTCTTTTGGTTCTTTGAAATGAAATCATTCTAAAATGTCTAAGGCATTTTTATGGTTTGAATAGTACTATTCAAAACGTTCGAATGCTTTTTTGGTTGAAACATAGATCTATGTTACAGTTTTCAGACTTTTAGTTTTCTTTGAATTGAATTCATTTTAAAATGTCTAAAGCATTTTTATTGTTTGAATAAAACTATTTAAAACCGTCGAATGTCTTCTTAGTAGAAACATAGATCTATGTTGCAGTTTTCAGACTTTTAGTCCTTTGATATGAATTCATTCTAAATGTCTAAGGCATTTTTATGGTTTGCATAGTACTATTCAAATCTTTTGAATGCCTTTTTAGTTGAAACATAGATCTATGTTACAATTTTCAGTCTTTAGTTCTTTGAAATGAATTCATTCTAAAATGTCTAAAGCATTTTTATGGTTTGCATAGTACTATTCAAAACGTTCCAATGCCTTTTTGGTTGAAACATAGATCTATGTTACAGTTTTCAGACTTTTAGTTTTCTATGAATTGAATTCATTCTAAAATGTCTAAAGCATTTTTATGGTTTGAATAAAACTATTTAAATCCTTCTAATGCTTTTAAAGTGGAAATTTTGAACTATGTTACAAATTTCAGACTTTTAAATGATCATGACCCACGAGTCGTAATATTTACGACCAACGAGTCGTATTGTTTACGACTAACGAGTGGTAGGGTTACAACCTACAAGTCGTAAAATATAATTAAACGATAATTATACGAAAAATATGTCAACGATAATTACAGATTACCAGATGTAAGAATGCGAGAAAACCTATTGACAGAATGCCAGAAAACCTATTGACAGAATGCCAGAAAACCCATTGATAGAATGCCAGAAACTCTATTGACAGAATGCCAAATCTACTGACAGAATGCCAGAAAAATTATTGACAGAATGCCAGAAATCCTATTGACAGAATGCCAGAAAACCCATTGATAGAATGCCAGAAATTCTATTCACAGAATGCCAGAGAACCTGTTGACAGAATGCCAGAAAACCTATTGACAGAATGCCAGAAAACCTATTTGCAGAATGCCAGAAAACCTATTGACAGAATGCCAGAAAAAACGTATTGACAGAATGCCAGAAAACCTATTGACAGAATGCCAGAAAAAACCTATTGACAGAATGCCAGAAAACCTATATTGACAGAATGCCAGAAAACCTATTGACAGAATGCCAGAAACCCGTATGTCAGAATGCCAGAAAACCTATTGTCAGAATGCCTTCAAACTTATGTTATAGTTTTCATTCGTTTGGTTGCTTAAAACGAATTCATTCTAAAATGTCTAAGGCATTTTTATGGTTTGAATGGTACTATTAAAAACCTCCGAACGCCTTTTTAGTTGAAACATAGATCTATGTTACAGTTTTCAGACTTTCAGTTTTCTTTGAATTGAATTCATTCTAAAATGTCTAAAGCATTTTATGGATTAAATAGTACTATTAAAAACCTCCGAATGCCTTTTTAGTTGAAACATGGATCCATGTTACAGATTTTAGACTTTTAGTCCTTTGAGATGAATTCATTTTAAAATGTCTAAAGCATTTTTATTGTTTGAATAAAACTATTTAAAACCGTCGAATGTCTTCTTAGTAGAAACATAGATCTATGTTGCAGTTTTCAGACTTTTAGTCCTTTGATATGAATTCATTCTAAATGTCTAAGGCATTTTTATGGTTTGCATAGTACTATTCAAATCTTTTGAATGCCTTTTTAGTTGAAACATAGATCTATGTTACAATTTTCAGTCTTTAGTTCTTTGAAATGAATTCATTCTAAAATGTCTAAAGCATTTTTATGGTTTGCATAGTACTATTCAAAACGTTCAAATGCCTTTTTGGTTGAAACATAGATCTATGTTACAGTTTTCAGACTTTTAGTTTTGTATGAATTGAATTCATTCTAAAATGTCTAAAGCATTTTTATGGTTTGAATAAAACTATTTAAATCCTTCTAATGCTTTTAAAGTGGAAATTTTGAACTATGTTACAAATTTCAGACTTTTAAATGATCATGACCCACGAGTCGTAATATTTACGACCAACGAGTCGTATTGTTTACGACTAACGAGTGGTAGGGTTACAACCTACAAGTCGTAAAATATAATTAAACGATAATTATATGAAAAATATGTCAACGATAATTACAGATTACCAGATGTAAGAATGCGAGAAAACCTATTGACAGAATGCCAGAAAACCTATTGACAGAATGCCAGAAAACCCATTGATAGAATGCCAGAAACTCTATTGACAGAATGCCAAATCTACTGACAGAATGCCAGAAAAATTATTGACAGAATGCCAGAAATCCAATTGACAGAATGCCAGAAAACCCATTGATAGAATGCCAGAAATTCTATTCACAGAATGCCAGAGAACCTGTTGACAGAATGCCAGAAAACCTATTGACAGAATGCCAGAAAACCTATTTGCAGAATGCCAGAAAACCTATTGACAGAATGCCAGAAAAAACGTATTGACAGAATGCCAGAAAACCTATTGACAGAATGCCAGAAAAAACCTATTGACAGAATGCCAGAAAACCTATATTGACAGAATGCCAGAAAACCTATTGACAGAATGCCAGAAACCCGGATGTCAGAATGCCAGAAAACCTATTGTCAGAATGCCTTCAAACTTATGCTATAGTTTTCATTCGTTTGGTTGCTTAAAACGAATTCATTCTAAAATGTCTAAGGCATTTTTATGGTTTGAATGGTACTATTAAAAACCTCCGAACGCCTTTTTAGTTGAAACATAGATCTATGTTACAGTTTTCAGACTTTCAGTTTTCTTTGAATTGAATTCATTCTAAAATGTCTAAAGCATTTTATGGATTAAATAGTACTATTAAAAACCTCCGAATGCCTTTTTAGTTGAAACATAGATCCATGTTACAGATTTTAGACTTTTAGTCCTTTGAGATGAATTCATTTTAAAATGTCTAAGGCATTTTTATGGTTTGCATAGTACTATTCCAAACCTCCGAATGCCTTTTTAGTTGAAACATAGGTGTATGTTACAGTTTTCAGACTTTTAGTCCTTTGAGATGAATTCATTCTAAAATGTGTAAGGCGTTTTTATGGTTTGAATAGTACTATTCAAAACGTTCGAATGCCTTTTTGGTTGAAACATAGATCTATGTTATAGTTTTCAGACTTTTAGTTTTCTTTGAATTGAATTCATTTTAAAATGTCTAAAGCATTTTTATTGTTTGAATAAAGCTATTTAAAACCATCGAATGCCTTTTTAGTTGAAACATAAATCTATGTTACAATTTTCAGTCTTTTAGTTCTTTGAAATGAATTCATTCTAAAATGTCTAAGGCATTTTTATGGTTTGAATAGTACTATTCAAAACGTTCGAATGCCTTTTTAGTTGAAACATAGATCTATGTTACAATTTTCAGTCTTTTAGTTCTTTGAAATGAATTCATTCTTAAATGTCGAAGGCATTTTTATGGTTTGAATAGTACTATTCAAAACGTTCGAATGCCTTTTTAGTTGAAACATAGATCTATGTTACAGTTTTCAGACTTTTAGTTCTTTGAAATGGATTCATTCTAAAATGTCGAAGGCATTTTTATTGTTTGAATAGTAGTTTTCAAAACCTCCGAATGCCTTTTTGGTTGAAACATAAATCTATGTTACAATTTTCAGTCTTTTAGTTCTTTGAAATGAATTCATTCTAAAATGTCTAAGGCATTTTTATGGTTTGAATAGTAGTATATAAAACCTCCGAATGCCTTCTTAGTAGAAACATAGATCTATGTTACAATTTTCAGTCTTTTAGTTCTTTGAAATGAATTCATTCTAAAATGTCTAAGGCATTTTTATGGTTTGAATAGTACTATTCAAAACGTTCGAATGCCTTTTTAGTTGAAACATAGATCTATGTTACAATTTTCAGTCTTTTAGTTCTTTGAAATGAATTCATTCTTAAATGTCGAAGGCATTTTTATGGTTTGAATAGTACTATTCAAAACGTTCGAATGCCTTTTTAGTTGAAACATAGATCTATGTTACAGTTTTCAGACTTTTAGTTCTTTGAAATGAATTCATTCTAAAATGTCTAAGGCATTTTTATTGTTTGAATAGTAGTTTTCAAAACCTCCGAATGCCTTTTTGGTTGAAACATAAATCTATGTTACAATTTTCAGTCTTTTAGTTCTTTGAAATGAATTCATTCTAAAATGTCTAAGGCATTTTTATGGTTTGAATAGTAGTATATAAAACCTCCGAATGCCTTCTTAGTAGAAACATAGATCTATGTTACAATTTTCAGTCTTTTAGTTCTTTGAAATGAATTCATTCTAAAATGTCTAAGGCATTTTTATGGTTTGAATAGTACTATTCAAAACGTTCGAATGCCTTTTTAGTTGAAACATAGATCTATGTTACAATTTTCAGTCTTTTAGTTCTTTGAAATGAATTCATTCTTAAATGTCGAAGGCATTTTTATGGTTTGAATAGTACTATTCAAAACGTTCGAATGCCTTTTTAGTTGAAACATAGATCTATGTTACAGTTTTCAGACTTTTAGTTCTTTGAAATGAATTCATTCTAAAATGTCTAAGGCATTTTTATTGTTTGAATAGTAGTTTTCAAAACCTCCGAATGCCTTTTTGGTTGAAACATAAATCTATGTTACAATTTTCAGTCTTTTAGTTCTTTGAAATGAATTCATTCTAAAATGTCTAAGGCATTTTTATGGTTTGAATAGTAGTATATAAAACCTCCGAATGCCTTCTTAGTAGAAACATAGATCTATGTTACGATTTTCAGTCTTTTAGTTCTTTGAAATGAATTCATTCTAAAATGTCTAAGGCATTTTTATGGTTTGAATAGTACTATTCAAAACGTTCGAATGCCTTTTTAGTTGAAACATAGATCTATGTTACAGTTTTCAGACTTAGTTTTGTATGAATTGAATTCATTCTAAAATGTCTAAAGCATTTTTATGGTTTGAATAAAACTATTTAAATCCTTCTAATGCTTTTAAAGTGGAAATTTTGAACTATGTTACAAATTTCAGACTTTTAAATGATCATGACCCACGAGTCGTAATATTTACGACCAACGAGTCGTATTGTTTACGACTAACGAGTGGTAGGGTTACAACCTACAAGTCGTAAAATATAATTAAACGATAATTATATGAAAAATATGTCAACGATAATTACAGATTACCAGATGTAAGAATGCGAGAAAACCTATTGACAGAATGCCAGAAAACCTATTGACAGAATGCCAGAAAACCCATTGATAGAATGCCAGAAACTCTATTGACAGAATGCCAAATCTACTGACAGAATGCCAGAAAAATTATTGACAGAATGCCAGAAATCCTATTGACAGAATGCCAGAAAACCCATTGATAGAATGCCAGAAATTCTATTCACAGAATGCCAGAGAACCTGTTGACAGAATGCCAGAAAACCTATTGACAGAATGCCAGAAAACCTATTTGCAGAATGCCAGAAAACCTATTGACAGAATGCCAGAAAAAACGTATTGACAGAATGCCAGAAAACCTATTGACAGAATGCCAGAAAAAACCTATTGACAGAATGCCAGAAAACCTATATTGACAGAATGCCAGAAAACCTATTGACAGAATGCCAGAAACCCGGATGTCAGAATGCCAGAAAACCTATTGTCAGAATGCCTTCAAACTTATGCTATAGTTTTCATTCGTTTGGTTGCTTAAAACGAATTCATTCTAAAATGTCTAAGGCATTTTTATGGTTTGAATGGTACTATTAAAAACCTCCGAACGCCTTTTTAGTTGAAACATAGATCTATGTTACAGTTTTCAGACTTTCAGTTTTCTTTGAATTGAATTCATTCTAAAATGTCTAAAGCATTTTATGGATTAAATAGTACTATTAAAAACCTCCGAATGCCTTTTTAGTTGAAACATAGATCCATGTTACAGATTTTAGACTTTTAGTCCTTTGAGATGAATTCATTTTAAAATGTCTAAGGCATTTTTATGGTTTGCATAGTACTATTCCAAACCTCCGAATGCCTTTTTAGTTGAAACATAGGTGTATGTTACAGTTTTCAGACTTTTAGTCCTTTGAGATGAATTCATTCTAAAATGTGTAAGGCATTTTTATGGTTTGAATAGTACTATTCAAAACGTTCGAATGACTTTTTGGTTGAAACATAGATCTATGTTATAGTTTTTAGACTTTTAGTTTTCTTTGAATTGAATTCATTTTAAAATGTCTAAAGCATTTTTATTGTTTGAATAAAGCTATTTAAAACCTTCGAATGCCTTTTTAGTTGAAACATAAATCTATGTTACAATTTTCAGTCTTTTAGTTCTTTGAAATGAATTCATTCTAAAATGTCTAAGGCATTTTTATGGTTTGAATAGTACTATTCAAAACGTTCGAATGCCTTTTTAGTTGAAACATAGATCTATGTTACAATTTTCAGTCTTTTAGTTCTTTGAAATGAATTCATTCTTAAATGTCGAAGGCATTTTTATGGTTTGAATAGTACTATTCAAAACGTTCGAATGCCTTTTTAGTTGAAACATAGATCTATGTTACAGTTTTCAGACTTTTAGTTCTTTGAAATGGATTCATTCTAAAATGTCGAAGGCATTTTTATTGTTTGAATAGTAGTTTTCAAAACCTCCGAATGCCTTTTTGGTTGAAACATAAATCTATGTTACAATTTTCAGTCTTTTAGTTCTTTGAAATGAATTCATTCTAAAATGTCTAAGGCATTTTTATGGTTTGAATAGTAGTATATAAAACCTCCGAATGCCTTCTTAGTAGAAACATAGATCTATGTTACAATTTTCAGTCTTTTAGTTCTTTGAAATGAATTCATTCTAAAATGTCTAAGGCATTTTTATGGTTTGAATAGTACTATTCAAAACGTTCGAATGCCTTTTTAGTTGAAACATAGATCTATGTTACAGTTTTCAGACTTTTAGTTCTTTGAAATGAATTCATTCTAAAATGTCTAAGGCATTTTTATTGTTTGAATAGTACTATTCAAAACCTCCGAATGCCTTTTTGGTTGAAACATAAATCTATGTTACAATTTTCAGTCTTTTAGTTCTTTGAAATGAATTCATTCTAAAATGTCTAAGGCATTTTTATGGTTTGAATAGTAGTATATAAAACCTCCGAATGCCTTCTTAGTAGAAACATAGATCTATGTTACAATTTTCAGTCTTTTAGTTCTTTGAAATGAATTCATTCTAAAATGTCTAAGGCATTTTTATGGTTTGAATAGTACTATTCAAAACGTTCGAATGCCTTTTTAGTTGAAACATAGATCTATGTTACAATTTTCAGTCTTTTAGTTCTTTGAAATGAATTCATTCTAAAATGTCGAAGGCATTTTTATGGTTTGAATAGTACTATTCAAAACGTTCGAATGCCTTTTTAGTTGAAACATAGATCTATGTTACAGTTTTCAGACTTTTAGTTCTTTGAAATGAATTCATTCTAAAATGTCTAAGGCATTTTTATTGTTTGAATAGTAGTTTTCAAAACCTCCGAATGCCTTTTTGGTTGAAACATAAATCTATGTTACAATTTTCAGTCTTTTAGTTCTTTGAAATGAATTCATTCTAAAATGTCTAAGGCATTTTTATGGTTTGAATAGTAGTATATAAAACCTCCGAATGCCTTTTTAGTTGAAACATAGATCCATGTTACAGTTTTTAGACTTTTAGTCCTTTGAGATGAATTCATTCTAAAATGTCTAAGGCATTTTTATGGTTTGAATAGTACTATTCAAAACGTTCGAATGCCTTTTTAGTTGAAACATAGATCTATGTTACAGTTTTCAGACTTTTAGTTCTTTGAAATGAATTCATTCTAAAATGTCTAAGGCATTTTTATGGTTTGAATAGTACTATTCAAAACGTTCGAATGCCTTTTTAGTTGAAACATAGATCTATGTTACAGTTTTCAGACTTTTAGTTCTTTGAAATGAATTCATTCTAAAATGTCTAAAGCATTTTTATTGTTTGAATAAAACTATTTAAAACCTTCGAATGCCTTTTTAGTTGAAACATAAATCTATGTTACAATTTTCAATCTTTTAGTTCTTTGAAATGAATTCATTCTAAAATGTCTAAGGCATTTTTATGTTGTGAATAGTAGTATATAAAACCTCCGAATGCCTTCTTAGTAGAAACATAGATCTATGTTACAGTTTTCAGAGTTTTAGTTTTCTTTAAATTGAATTCATTCTAAAATATCTAAGGCATTTTTATGGTTTGAATAGTACTATTCAAAACCTCCGAATGCGTTTTTAGTTGAAACATAGATCTATGTTACAATTTTCAGTCTTTTGGTTCTTTGAAATGAAATCATTCTAAAATGTCTAAGGCATTTTTATGGTTTGAATAGTACTATTCAAAACGTTCGAATGCTTTTTTGGTTGAAACATAGATCTATGTTACAGTTTTCAGACTTTTAGTTTTCTTTGAATTGAATTCATTTTAAAATGTCTAAAGCATTTTTATTGTTTGAATAAAACTATTTAAAACCGTCGAATGTCTTCTTAGTAGAAACATAGATCTATGTTGCAGTTTTCAGACTTTTAGTCCTTTGATATGAATTCATTCTAAATGTCTAAGGCATTTTTATGGTTTGCATAGTACTATTCAAATCTTTTGAATGCCTTTTTAGTTGAAACATAGATCTATGTTACAATTTTCAGTCTTTAGTTCTTTGAAATGAATTCATTCTAAAATGTCTAAAGCATTTTTATGGTTTGCATAGTACTATTCAAAACGTTCCAATGCCTTTTTGGTTGAAACATAGATCTATGTTACAGTTTTCAGACTTTTAGTTTTCTATGAATTGAATTCATTCTAAAATGTCTAAAGCATTTTTATGGTTTGAATAAAACTATTTAAATCCTTCTAATGCTTTTAAAGTGGAAATTTTGAACTATGTTACAAATTTCAGACTTTTAAATGATCATGACCCACGAGTCGTAATATTTACGACCAACGAGTCGTATTGTTTACGACTAACGAGTGGTAGGGTTACAACCTACAAGTCGTAAAATATAATTAAACGATAATTATACGAAAAATATGTCAACGATAATTACAGATTACCAGATGTAAGAATGCGAGAAAACCTATTGACAGAATGCCAGAAAACCTATTGACAGAATGCCAGAAAACCCATTGATAGAATGCCAGAAACTCTATTGACAGAATGCCAAATCTACTGACAGAATGCCAGAAAAATTATTGACAGAATGCCAGAAATCCTATTGACAGAATGCCAGAAAACCCATTGATAGAATGCCAGAAATTCTATTCACAGAATGCCAGAGAACCTGTTGACAGAATGCCAGAAAACCTATTGACAGAATGCCAGAAAACCTATTTGCAGAATGCCAGAAAACCTATTGACAGAATGCCAGAAAAAACGTATTGACAGAATGCCAGAAAACCTATTGACAGAATGCCAGAAAAAACCTATTGACAGAATGCCAGAAAACCTATATTGACAGAATGCCAGAAAACCTATTGACAGAATGCCAGAAACCCGTATGTCAGAATGCCAGAAAACCTATTGTCAGAATGCCTTCAAACTTATGTTATAGTTTTCATTCGTTTGGTTGCTTAAAACGAATTCATTCTAAAATGTCTAAGGCATTTTTATGGTTTGAATGGTACTATTAAAAACCTCCGAACGCCTTTTTAGTTGAAACATAGATCTATGTTACAGTTTTCAGACTTTCAGTTTTCTTTGAATTGAATTCATTCTAAAATGTCTAAAGCATTTTTATGGTTTGAATAGTACTATTAAAAACCTCCGAATGCCTTTTTAGTTGAAACATAGATCCATGTTACAGATTTTAGACTTTTAGTCCTTTGAGATGAATTCATTTTAAAATGTCTAAAGCATTTTTATTGTTTGAATAAAACTATTTAAAACCGTCGAATGTCTTCTTAGTAGAAACATAGATCTATGTTGCAGTTTTCAGACTTTTAGTCCTTTGATATGAATTCATTCTAAATGTCTAAGGCATTTTTATGGTTTGCATAGTACTATTCAAATCTTTTGAATGCCTTTTTAGTTGAAACATAGATCTATGTTACAATTTTCAGTCTTTAGTTCTTTGAAATGAATTCATTCTAAAATGTCTAAAGCATTTTTATGGTTTGCATAGTACTATTCAAGACGTTCCAATGCCTTTTTGGTTGAAACATAGATCTATGTTACAGTTTTCAGACTTTTAGTTTTGTATGAATTGAATTCATTCTAAAATGTCTAAAGCATTTTTATGGTTTGAATAAAACTATTTAAATCCTTCTAATGCTTTTAAAGTGGAAATTTTGAACTATGTTACAAATTTCAGACTTTTAAATGATCATGACCCACGAGTCGTAATATTTACGACCAACGAGTCGTATTGTTTACGACTAACGAGTGGTAGGGTTACAACCTACAAGTCGTAAAATATAATTAAACGATAATTATATGAAAAATATGTCAACGATAATTACAGATTACCAGATGTAAGAATGCGAGAAAACCTATTGACAGAATGCCAGAAAACCTATTGACAGAATGCCAGAAAACCCATTGATAGAATGCCAGAAACTCTATTGACAGAATGCCAAATCTACTGACAGAATGCCAGAAAAATTATTGACAGAATGCCAGAAATCCTATTGACAGAATGCCAGAAAACCCATTGATAGAATGCCAGAAATTCTATTCACAGAATGCCAGAGAACCTGTTGACAGAATGCCAGAAAACCTATTGACAGAATGCCAGAAAACCTATTTGCAGAATGCCAGAAAACCTATTGACAGAATGCCAGAAAAAACGTATTGACAGAATGCCAGAAAACCTATTGACAGAATGCCAGAAAAAACCTATTGACAGAATGCCAGAAAACCTATATTGACAGAATGCCAGAAAACCTATTGACAGAATGCCAGAAACCCGGATGTCAGAATGCCAGAAAACCTATTGTCAGAATGCCTTCAAACTTATGCTATAGTTTTCATTCGTTTGGTTGCTTAAAACGAATTCATTCTAAAATGTCTAAGGCATTTTTATGGTTTGAATGGTACTATTAAAAACCTCCGAACGCCTTTTTAGTTGAAACATAGATCTATGTTACAGTTTTCAGACTTTCAGTTTTCTTTGAATTGAATTCATTCTAAAATGTCTAAAGCATTTTATGGATTAAATAGTACTATTAAAAACCTCCGAATGCCTTTTTAGTTGAAACATAGATCCATGTTACAGATTTTAGACTTTTAGTCCTTTGAGATGAATTCATTTTAAAATGTCTAAGGCATTTTTATGGTTTGCATAGTACTATTCCAAACCTCCGAATGCCTTTTTAGTTGAAACATAGGTGTATGTTACAGTTTTCAGACTTTTAGTCCTTTGAGATGAATTCATTCTAAAATGTGTAAGGCGTTTTTATGGTTTGAATAGTACTATTCAAAACGTTCGAATGCCTTTTTGGTTGAAACATAGATCTATGTTATAGTTTTCAGACTTTTAGTTTTCTTTGAATTGAATTCATTTTAAAATGTCTAAAGCATTTTTATTGTTTGAATAAAGCTATTTAAAACCATCGAATGCCTTTTTAGTTGAAACATAAATCTATGTTACAATTTTCAGTCTTTTAGTTCTTTGAAATGAATTCATTCTAAAATGTCTAAGGCATTTTTATGGTTTGAATAGTACTATTCAAAACGTTCGAATGCCTTTTTAGTTGAAACATAGATCTATGTTACAATTTTCAGTCTTTTAGTTCTTTGAAATGAATTCATTCTTAAATGTCGAAGGCATTTTTATGGTTTGAATAGTACTATTCAAAACGTTCGAATGCCTTTTTAGTTGAAACATAGATCTATGTTACAGTTTTCAGACTTTTAGTTCTTTGAAATGGATTCATTCTAAAATGTCGAAGGCATTTTTATTGTTTGAATAGTAGTTTTCAAAACCTCCGAATGCCTTTTTGGTTGAAACATAAATCTATGTTACAATTTTCAGTCTTTTAGTTCTTTGAAATGAATTCATTCTAAAATGTCTAAGGCATTTTTATGGTTTGAATAGTAGTATATAAAACCTCCGAATGCCTTCTTAGTAGAAACATAGATCTATGTTACAATTTTCAGTCTTTTAGTTCTTTGAAATGAATTCATTCTAAAATGTCTAAGGCATTTTTATGGTTTGAATAGTACTATTCAAAACGTTCGAATGCCTTTTTAGTTGAAACATAGATCTATGTTACAATTTTCAGTCTTTTAGTTCTTTGAAATGAATTCATTCTTAAATGTCGAAGGCATTTTTATGGTTTGAATAGTACTATTCAAAACGTTCGAATGCCTTTTTAGTTGAAACATAGATCTATGTTACAGTTTTCAGACTTTTAGTTCTTTGAAATGAATTCATTCTAAAATGTCTAAGGCATTTTTATTGTTTGAATAGTAGTTTTCAAAACCTCCGAATGCCTTTTTGGTTGAAACATAAATCTATGTTACAATTTTCAGTCTTTTAGTTCTTTGAAATGAATTCATTCTAAAATGTCTAAGGCATTTTTATGGTTTGAATAGTAGTATATAAAACCTCCGAATGCCTTCTTAGTAGAAACATAGATCTATGTTACAATTTTCAGTCTTTTAGTTCTTTGAAATGAATTCATTCTAAAATGTCTAAGGCATTTTTATGGTTTGAATAGTACTATTCAAAACGTTCGAATGCCTTTTTAGTTGAAACATAGATCTATGTTACAATTTTCAGTCTTTTAGTTCTTTGAAATGAATTCATTCTTAAATGTCGAAGGCATTTTTATGGTTTGAATAGTACTATTCAAAACGTTCGAATGCCTTTTTAGTTGAAACATAGATCTATGTTACAGTTTTCAGACTTTTAGTTCTTTGAAATGAATTCATTCTAAAATGTCTAAGGCATTTTTATTGTTTGAATAGTAGTTTTCAAAACCTCCGAATGCCTTTTTGGTTGAAACATAAATCTATGTTACAATTTTCAGTCTTTTAGTTCTTTGAAATGAATTCATTCTAAAATGTCTAAGGCATTTTTATGGTTTGAATAGTAGTATATAAAACCTCCGAATGCCTTCTTAGTAGAAACATAGATCTATGTTACGATTTTCAGTCTTTTAGTTCTTTGAAATGAATTCATTCTAAAATGTCTAAGGCATTTTTATGGTTTGAATAGTACTATTCAAAACGTTCGAATGCCTTTTTAGTTGAAACATAGATCTATGTTACAGTTTTCAGACTTTTAGTTTTCTTTGAATTGAATTCATTCTAAAATGTCTAAAGCATTTTTATGGTTTGAATAAAACTATTTAAATCCTTCTAATGCTTTTAAAGTGGAAATTTTGAACTATGTTACAAATTTCAGACTTTTAAATGATCATGACCCACGAGTCGTAATATTTACGACCAACGAGTCGTATTGTTTACGACTAACGAGTGGTAGGGTTACAACCTACAAGTCGTAAAATATAATTAAACGATAATTATATGAAAAATATGTCAACGATAATTACAGATTACCAGATGTAAGAATGCGAGAAAACCTATTGACAGAATGCCAGAAAACCTATTGACAGAATGCCAGAAAACCCATTGATAGAATGCCAGAAACTCTATTGACAGAATGCCAAATCTACTGACAGAATGCCAGAAAAATTATTGACAGAATGCCAGAAATCCTATTGACAGAATGCCAGAAAACCCATTGATAGAATGCCAGAAATTCTATTCACAGAATGCCAGAGAACCTGTTGACAGAATGCCAGAAAACCTATTGACAGAATGCCAGAAAACCTATTTGCAGAATGCCAGAAAACCTATTGACAGAATGCCAGAAAAAACGTATTGACAGAATGCCAGAAAACCTATTGACAGAATGCCAGAAAAAACCTATTGACAGAATGCCAGAAAACCTATATTGACAGAATGCCAGAAAACCTATTGACAGAATGCCAGAAACCCGGATGTCAGAATGCCAGAAAACCTATTGTCAGAATGCCTTCAAACTTATGCTATAGTTTTCATTCGTTTGGTTGCTTAAAACGAATTCATTCTAAAATGTCTAAGGCATTTTTATGGTTTGAATGGTACTATTAAAAACCTCCGAACGCCTTTTTAGTTGAAACATAGATCTATGTTACAGTTTTCAGACTTTCAGTTTTCTTTGAATTGAATTCATTCTAAAATGTCTAAAGCATTTTATGGATTAAATAGTACTATTAAAAACCTCCGAATGCCTTTTTAGTTGAAACATAGATCCATGTTACAGATTTTAGACTTTTAGTCCTTTGAGATGAATTCATTTTAAAATGTCTAAGGCATTTTTATGGTTTGCATAGTACTATTCCAAACCTCCGAATGCCTTTTTAGTTGAAACATAGGTGTATGTTACAGTTTTCAGACTTTTAGTCCTTTGAGATGAATTCATTCTAAAATGTGTAAGGCGTTTTTATGGTTTGAATAGTACTATTCAAAACGTTCGAATGCCTTTTTGGTTGAAACATAGATCTATGTTATAGTTTTTAGACTTTTAGTTTTCTTTGAATTGAATTCATTTTAAAATGTCTAAAGCATTTTTATTGTTTGAATAAAGCTATTTAAAACCTTCGAATGCCTTTTTAGTTGAAACATAAATCTATGTTACAATTTTCAGTCTTTTAGTTCTTTGAAATGAATTCATTCTAAAATGTCTAAGGCATTTTTATGGTTTGAATAGTACTATTCAAAACGTTCGAATGCCTTTTTAGTTGAAACATAGATCTATGTTACAATTTTCAGTCTTTTAGTTCTTTGAAATGAATTCATTCTTAAATGTCGAAGGCATTTTTATGGTTTGAATAGTACTATTCAAAACGTTCGAATGCCTTTTTAGTTGAAACATAGATCTATGTTACAGTTTTCAGACTTTTAGTTCTTTGAAATGGATTCATTCTAAAATGTCGAAGGCATTTTTATTGTTTGAATAGTAGTTTTCAAAACCTCCGAATGCCTTTTTGGTTGAAACATAAATCTATGTTACAATTTTCAGTCTTTTAGTTCTTTGAAATGAATTCATTCTAAAATGTCTAAGGCATTTTTATGGTTTGAATAGTAGTATATAAAACCTCCGAATGCCTTCTTAGTAGAAACATAGATCTATGTTACAATTTTCAGTCTTTTAGTTCTTTGAAATGAATTCATTCTAAAATGTCTAAGGCATTTTTATGGTTTGAATAGTACTATTCAAAACGTTCGAATGCCTTTTTAGTTGAAACATAGATCTATGTTACAATTTTCAGTCTTTTAGTTCTTTGAAATGAATTCATTCTTAAATGTCGAAGGCATTTTTATGGTTTGAATAGTACTATTCAAAACGTTCGAATGCCTTTTTAGTTGAAACATAGATCTATGTTACAGTTTTCAGACTTTTAGTTCTTTGAAATGAATTCATTCTAAAATGTCTAAGGCATTTTTATTGTTTGAATAGTAGTTTTCAAAACCTCCGAATGCCTTTTTGGTTGAAACATAAATCTATGTTACAATTTTCAGTCTTTTAGTTCTTTGAAATGAATTCATTCTAAAATGTCTAAGGCATTTTTATGGTTTGAATAGTAGTATATAAAACCTCCGAATGCCTTCTTAGTAGAAACATAGATCTATGTTACAATTTTCAGTCTTTTAGTTCTTTGAAATGAATTCATTCTAAAATGTCTAAGGCATTTTTATGGTTTGAATAGTACTATTCAAAACGTTCGAATGCCTTTTTAGTTGAAACATAGATCTATGTTACAATTTTCAGTCTTTTAGTTCTTTGAAATGAATTCATTCTTAAATGTCGAAGGCATTTTTATGGTTTGAATAGTACTATTCAAAACGTTCGAATGCCTTTTTAGTTGAAACATAGATCTATGTTACAGTTTTCAGACTTTTAGTTCTTTGAAATGAATTCATTCTAAAATGTCTAAGGCATTTTTATTGTTTGAATAGTAGTTTTCAAAACCTCCGAATGCCTTTTTGGTTGAAACATAAATCTATGTTACAATTTTCAGTCTTTTAGTTCTTTGAAATGAATTCATTCTAAAATGTCTAAGGCATTTTTATGGTTTGAATAGTAGTATATAAAACCTCCGAATGCCTTCTTAGTAGAAACATAGATCTATGTTACGATTTTCAGTCTTTTAGTTCTTTGAAATGAATTCATTCTAAAATGTCTAAGGCATTTTTATGGTTTGAATAGTACTATTCAAAACGTTCGAATGCCTTTTTAGTTGAAACATAGATCTATGTTACAATTTTCACTCTTTTAGTTCTTTGAAATGAATTCATTCTTAAATGTCGAAGGCATTTTTATGGTTTGAATAGTACTATTCAAAACGTTCGAATGCCTTTTTAGTTGAAACATAGATCTATGTTACAGTTTTCAGACTTTTAGTTCTTTGAAATGAATTCATTCTAAAATGTCTAAGGCATTTTTATTGTTTGAATAGTAGTTTTCAAAACCTCCGAATGCCTTTTTGGTTGAAACATAAATCTATGTTACAGTTTTCAGACTTTTAGTTTTGTATGAATTGAATTCATTCTAAAATGTCTAAAGCATTTTTATGGTTTGAATAAAACTATTTAAATCCTTCTAATGCTTTTAAAGTGGAAATTTTGAACTATGTTACAAATTTCAGACTTTTAAATGATCATGACCCACGAGTCGTAATATTTACGACCAACGAGTCGTATTGTTTACGACTAACGAGTGGTAGGGTTACAACCTACAAGTCGTAAAATATAATTAAACGATAATTATATGAAAAATATGTCAACGATAATTACAGATTACCAGATGTAAGAATGCGAGAAAACCTATTGACAGAATGCCAGAAAACCTATTGACAGAATGCCAGAAAACCCATTGATAGAATGCCAGAAACTCTATTGACAGAATGCCAAATCTACTGACAGAATGCCAGAAAAATTATTGACAGAATGCCAGAAATCCTATTGACAGAATGCCAGAAAACCCATTGATAGAATGCCAGAAATTCTATTCACAGAATGCCAGAGAACCTGTTGACAGAATGCCAGAAAACCTATTGACAGAATGCCAGAAAACCTATTTGCAGAATGCCAGAAAACCTATTGACAGAATGCCAGAAAAAACGTATTGACAGAATGCCAGAAAACCTATTGACAGAATGCCAGAAAAAACCTATTGACAGAATGCCAGAAAACCTATATTGACAGAATGCCAGAAAACCTATTGACAGAATGCCAGAAACCCGGATGTCAGAATGCCAGAAAACCTATTGTCAGAATGCCTTCAAACTTATGCTATAGTTTTCATTCGTTTGGTTGCTTAAAACGAATTCATTCTAAAATGTCTAAGGCATTTTTATGGTTTGAATGGTACTATTAAAAACCTCCGAACGCCTTTTTAGTTGAAACATAGATCTATGTTACAGTTTTCAGACTTTCAGTTTTCTTTGAATTGAATTCATTCTAAAATGTCTAAAGCATTTTATGGATTAAATAGTACTATTAAAAACCTCCGAATGCCTTTTTAGTTGAAACATAGATCCATGTTACAGATTTTAGACTTTTAGTCCTTTGAGATGAATTCATTTTAAAATGTCTAAGGCATTTTTATGGTTTGCATAGTACTATTCCAAACCTCCGAATGCCTTTTTAGTTGAAACATAGGTGTATGTTACAGTTTTCAGACTTTTAGTCCTTTGAGATGAATTCATTCTAAAATGTGTAAGGCATTTTTATGGTTTGAATAGTACTATTCAAAACGTTCGAATGACTTTTTGGTTGAAACATAGATCTATGTTATAGTTTTTAGACTTTTAGTTTTCTTTGAATTGAATTCATTTTAAAATGTCTAAAGCATTTTTATTGTTTGAATAAAGCTATTTAAAACCTTCGAATGCCTTTTTAGTTGAAACATAAATCTATGTTACAATTTTCAGTCTTTTAGTTCTTTGAAATGAATTCATTCTAAAATGTCTAAGGCATTTTTATGGTTTGAATAGTACTATTCAAAACGTTCGAATGCCTTTTTAGTTGAAACATAGATCTATGTTACAATTTTCAGTCTTTAGTTCTTTGAAATGAATTCATTCTTAAATGTCGAAGGCATTTTAGGTTTGAATAGTACTATTCAAAACGTTCGAATGCCTTTTTTAGTTGAAACATAGATCTATGTTACAGTTTTCAGACTTTTAGTTCTTTGAAATGGATTCATTCTAAAATGTCGAAGCATTTTTATTGTTTGAATAGTAGTTTTCAAAACCTCCGAATGCCTTTTTGGTTGAAACATAAATCTATGTTACAATTTTCAGTCTTTTAGTTCTTTGAAATGAATTCATTCTAAAATGTCTAAGGCATTTTTATGGTTTGAATAGTAGTATATTACAAAACCTATCCGAATGCCTTCTTAGTAGAAACATAGATCTATGTTACAATTTTCAGTCTTTTAGTTCTTTGAAATGAATTCATTCTAAAATGTCGAAGGCATTTTTATGGTTTGAATAGTACTATTCAAAACGTTCGAATGCCTTTTTAGTTGAAACATAGATCTATGTTACAGTTTTCAGACTTTTAGTTCTTTGAAATGAATTCATTCTAAAATGTCTAAGGCATTTTTATTGTTTGAATAGTAGTATATAAAACCATCGAATGCCTTTTTAGTTGAAACATAAATCTATGTTACAATTTTCAGTCTTTTAGTTCTTTGAAATGAATTCATTCTAAAATGTCTAAGGCATTTTTATGGTTTGAATAGTAGTATTCCAAACCTCCGAATGCCTTTTTAGTTGAAACATAGATCTATGTTACAATTTTCAGTCTTTTAGTTCTTTGAAATGAATTCATTCTAAAATGTCTAAGGCATTTTTATGGTTTGAATAGTACTATTCAAAACGTTCGAATGCCTTTTTAGTTGAAACATAGATCTATGTTACAATTTTCAGTCTTTTAGTTCTTTGAAATGAATTCATTCTAAAATGTCTAAGGCATTTTTATGGTTTGAATAGTACTATTCAAAACGTTCGAATGCCTTTTTAGTTGAAACATAGATCTATGTTACAGTTTTCAGACTTTTAGTTCTTTGAAATGAATTCATTCTAAAATGTCTAAGGCATTTTTATTGTTTGAATAGTAGTTTTCAAAACCTCCGAATGCCTTTTTGGTTGAAACATAAATCTATGTTACAATTTTCAGTCTTTTAGTTCTTTGAAATGAATTCATTCTAAAATGTCTAAGGCATTTTTATGGTTTGAATAGTAGTATTCCAAACCTCCGAATGCCTTTTTAGTTGAAACATAGATCTATGTTACAATTTTCAGTCTTTTAGTTCTTTGAAATGAATTCATTCTAAAATGTCTAAGGCATTTTTATGGTTTGAATAGTACTATTCAAAACGTTCGAATGCCTTTTTAGTTGAAACATAGATCTATGTTACAATTTTCAGTCTTTTAGTTCTTTGAAATGAATTCATTCTAAAATGTCTAAGGCATTTTTATGGTTTGAATAGTACTATTCAAAACGTTCGAATGCCTTTTTAGTTGAAACATAGATCTATGTTACAGTTTTCAGACTTTTAGTTCTTTGAAATGAATTCATTCTAAAATGTCTAAGGCATTTTTATGGTTTGAATAGTACTATTAAAAACCTCCGAATGCCTTTTTAGTTGAAACATAAATCTATGTTACAATTTTCAGTGTTTTAGTTCTTTGAAATGAATTCATTCTAAAATGTCTAAGGCATTTTTATGGTTTGAATAGTAGTTTTCAAAACCTCCGAATGCCTTTTTAGTTGAAACATAGATCTATGTTACAGATTTTAGACTTTTAGTCCTTTGAGATGAATTCATTCTAAAATGTCTAAGGCATTTTTATGGTTTGAATAGTACTATTCAAAACGTTCGAATGCCTTTTTAGTTGAAACATAGATCTATGTTACAGTTTTCAGACTTTTAGTTCTTTGAAATGAATTCATTCTAAAATGTCTAAGGCATTTTTATGGTTTGAATAGTACTATTCAAAACGTTCGAATGCCTTTTTGGTTGAAACATAGATCTATGTTACAGTTTTCAGACTTTTAGTTCTTTGAAATGAATTCATTCTAAAATGTCTAAGGCATTTTTATGGTTTGAATAGTAGTATATAAAACCTCCGAATGCCTTTTTAGTTGAAACATAGATCTATGTTACAATTTTCAGTCTTTTAGTTCTTTGAAATGAATTCATTCTAAAATGTCTAAGGCATTTTTATGGTTTGAATAGTACTATTCAAAACGTTCGAATGCCTTTTTAGTTGAAACATAGATCTATGTTACAATTTTCAGTCTTTTAGTTCTTTGAAATGAATTCATTCTTAAATGTCTAAGGCATTTTTATGGTTTGAATAGTACTATTCAAAACGTTCGAATGCCTTTTTAGTTGAAACATAGATCTATGTTACAGTTTTCAGACTTTTAGTTCTTTGAAATGAATTCATTCTAAAATGTCTAAGGCATTTTTATTGTTTGAATAGTAGTTTTCAAAACCTCCGAATGCCTTTTTGGTTGAAACATAAATCTATGTTACAATTTTCAGTCTTTTAGTTCTTTGAAATGAATTCATTCTAAAATGTCTAAGGCATTTTTATGGTTTGAATAGTAGTATATAAAACCTCCGAATGCCTTCTTAGTAGAAACATAGATCTATGTTACAATTTTCAGTCTTTTAGTTCTTTGAAATGAATTCATTCTAAAATGTCTAAGGCATTTTTATGGTTTGAATAGTACTATTCAAAACGTTCGAATGCCTTTTTAGTTGAAACATAGATCTATGTTACAATTTTCAGTCTTTTAGTTCTTTGAAATGAATTCATTCTTAAATGTCGAAGGCATTTTTATGGTTTGAATAGTACTATTCAAAACGTTCGAATGCCTTTTTAGTTGAAACATAGATCTATGTTACAGTTTTCAGACTTTTAGTTCTTTGAAATGAATTCATTCTAAAATGTCTAAGGCATTTTTATTGTTTGAATAGTAGTTTTCAAAACCTCCGAATGCCTTTTTGGTTGAAACATAAATCTATGTTACAATTTTCAGTCTTTTAGTTCTTTGAAATGAATTCATTCTAAAATGTCTAAGGCATTTTTATGGTTTGAATAGTAGTATATAAAACCTCCGAATGCCTTCTTAGTAGAAACATAGATCTATGTTACATTTTCAGTCTTTTAGTTCTTTGAAATGAATTCATTCTAAAATGTCTAAGGCATTTTTATGGTTTGAATAGTACTATTCAAAACGTTCGAATGCCTTTTTAGTTGAAACATAGATCTATGTTACAATTTTCAGTCTTTTAGTTCTTTGAAATGAATTCATTCTTAAATGTCGAAGGCATTTTTATGGTTTGAATAGTACTATTCAAAACGTTCGAATGCCTTTTTAGTTGAAACATAGATCTATGTTACAGTTTTCAGACTTTTAGTTCTTTGAAATGAATTCATTCTAAAATGTCTAAGGCATTTTTATTGTTTGAATAGTAGTTTTCAAAACCTCCGAATGCCTTTTTGGTTGAAACATAAATCTATGTTACAATTTTCAGTCTTTTAGTTCTTTGAAATGAATTCATTCTAAAATGTCTAAGGCATTTTTATGGTTTGAATAGTAGTATATAAAACCTCCGAATGCCTTCTTAGTAGAAACATAGATCTATGTTACAATTTTCAGTCTTTTAGTTCTTTGAAATGAATTCATTCTAAAATGTCTAAGGCATTTTTATGGTTTGAATAGTACTATTCAAAACGTTCGAATGCCTTTTTAGTTGAAACATAGATCTATGTTACAGTTTTCAGACTTTTAGTTTTGTATGAATTGAATTCATTCTAAAATGTCTAAAGCATTTTTATGGTTTGAATAAAACTATTTAAATCCTTCTAATGCTTTTAAAGTGGAAATTTTGAACTATGTTACAAATTTCAGACTTTTAAATGATCATGACCCACGAGTCGTAATATTTACGACCAACGAGTCGTATTGTTTACGACTAACGAGTGGTAGGGTTACAACCTACAAGTCGTAAAATATAATTAAACGATAATTATATGAAAAATATGTCAACGATAATTACAGATTACCAGATGTAAGAATGCGAGAAAACCTATTGACAGAATGCCAGAAAACCTATTGACAGAATGCCAGAAAACCCATTGATAGAATGCCAGAAACTCTATTGACAGAATGCCAAATCTACTGACAGAATGCCAGAAAAATTATTGACAGAATGCCAGAAATCCTATTGACAGAATGCCAGAAAACCCATTGATAGAATGCCAGAAATTCTATTCACAGAATGCCAGAGAACCTGTTGACAGAATGCCAGAAAACCTATTGACAGAATGCCAGAAAACCTATTTGCAGAATGCCAGAAAACCTATTGACAGAATGCCAGAAAAAACGTATTGACAGAATGCCAGAAAACCTATTGACAGAATGCCAGAAAAAACCTATTGACAGAATGCCAGAAAACCTATATTGACAGAATGCCAGAAAACCTATTGACAGAATGCCAGAAACCCGGATGTCAGAATGCCAGAAAACCTATTGTCAGAATGCCTTCAAACTTATGTTATAGTTTTCATTCGTTTGGTTGCTTAAAACGAATTCATTCTAAAATGTCTAAGGCATTTTTATGGTTTGAATGGTACTATTAAAAACCTCCGAATGCCTTTTTAGTTGAAACATAGATCTATGTTACAGTTTTCAGACTTTTAGTCCTTTGAAATGAATTCATTCTAAAATGTCTAAGGCATTTTTATGGTTTGAATAGTACTATTAAAAACCTCCGAATGCCTTTTTAGTTGAAACATAGATCCATGTTACAGATTTTAGACTTTTAGTTCTTTGAAATGAATTCATTCTAAAATGTCTAAGGCATTTTTATGGTTTGAATAGTACTATTCAAAACGTTCGAATGCCTTTTTAGTTGAAACATAGATCTATGTTACAATTTTCAGTCTTTTAGTTCTTTGAAATGAATTCATTCTAAAATGTCTAAGGCATTTTTATGGTTTGAATAGTACTATTCAAAACCTCCGAATGCCTTTTTAGTTGAAACATAGATCTATGTTACAATTTTCAGTCTTTTGGTTCTTTGAAATGAAATCATTCTAAAATGTCTAAGGCATTTTTATGGTTTGAATAGTAGTTTTCAAAACCTCCGAATGCCTTTTTAGTTGAAACATAGATCTATGTTACAGTTTTCAGACTTTTAGTTCTTTGAAATGAATTCATTCTAAAATATCTAAGGCATTTTTATGGTTTGAATAGTACTATTAAAAACCTCCGAATGCCTTTTTAGTTGAAACATAGATCTATGTTACAGTTTTCAGACTTTTAGTTCTTTGAAATGAATTCATTCTAAAATGTCTAAGGCATTTTTATGGTTTGAATAGTAGTATTCCAAACCTCCGAATGCCTTTTTAGTTGAAACATAGGTGTATGTTACAGTTTTCAGACTTTTAGTCCTTTGAAATGAATTCCTTCTAAAATGTCTAAGGCATTTTTATGGTTTGAATAGTAGTATTCCAAACCTCCGAATGCCTTTTTAGTTGAAACATAGATCT